>CM072547.1:46065788-46438288 GCA_036898215.1 Platycarya strobilacea | reverse complement strand
TCAACTAATAGAGAGAGAGAGTGAGTTCTTGAGAGTATCTTTTTTATAGGTCAAATAATTTCAAGTTTTGGTATTAAGAAGATCATGCAATTTAGTTTATCCATCCGACCCACATATCAGAGCTTAACCATCAGACATATATCTCTTTGGTCAACAGAGTGGAGTTCATCATGCCATGAATCCAGATCCGTATAGAGGTGTTTTTGGCTCAGATGGTAAAAAGTACGCAAAAGAAGTCCAAGATCTTATCGACTTTGGAACTTCTGGCAATGTTGCTGCCTTTATATCTGAAACTATTCAGGTACATCATCTTCCTCAAATTGTTCATTCTAACGTATGCACTTAATACATAATCCTCCTTAACCTTAGTTGTGTGTACAACAGGGTGTGGGGGGAATTGTAGAATTGGCCCCTGGATACTTGCCGCCTGTTTATGGAAGTATTAAGAACGCAGGAGGCATCTGTATTGCTGATGAGGTTCAATCTGGGTTCACTCGAACGGGGAGTCACTTTTGGGGCTTTGAGTCCCAAGGTGTCGTGCCTGACATAGTGACAATGGCAAAGGTTCATTTTCTCTTCTTTCTTTTGCTCTCTTTTCTTATTATTTATCTGGGTTCTGAAGATGTCCATAAAAACTCTCGGGCCCAGTAACATTATATAAGTCAGCTTGCGATGTTAGGAAATTTTTAGGGGGTTAGATACCCTTCTATCTGGTAGAGATGCTGATCATCTTTTGCTCATAAGACTTAGTTGAAGATATTTATGATTATAACTCATTTTATAAAATCAGTTTTATAAAAAATAGTTACTCATTCTTTATAAATATATTTAAGATTTTATCTATAGACAATATGAGATTATTCCTCACACCTTCCCTCACGTGCAGACCAATTTTTTTTCTGATCATTGTCAGGAAATAAAGAGTCTTGACTTCCTTTCGTCCTATAGCAGATTTTAATAATATAAAGAAATTTATGAGACTAACTCATCTCATAATATATGAGAAGATTGTTCATTCCTCATAAATATGTCAAAGATGTTATTCAATATAAATAATGTAAGATTATTCCTTGAAGTAAGTTTCTAGATAGTTTGCTAGTACTATTGCATTAATGACTTGTAGTGATCAAATCCTTCCCCCATTTTTTGGTCAAATAGCATATGGGGTGGGTTATAATAATCCTCACTAGGCAATTTTAGTTTTTATAACCAAATCATATAGATATTACTATTGGAACAAGATTGGGTGTGGTGCCCCCAACAAGAAACTCATTCAATATTTATTGAAGAAACGCAAATAAAAAGAGGGTGAAATGGAGGCAAATGAATACTCCGGTCCCGATTCCCTTGGAATAAAGTACAAAGGAAAGGGCCACCATGCAAGTGGTTGATTCGGCAGTCCCAAAAGTTATGAACTGCTCTGAGGTCCTTAAAGCGTTGAGTTCCTCTTCAAAAAAGGGTGTATTTCTACAGATTGTTCTGAAAATCTCACTAGGTAGATTCACGATCGTCCACTTCAATGATGAAGACATTTGTATCTCCTCAAGCTGGTACACAACTTTTCAAAAACAATTTCTCGTTTATCTCTGAAGATTTTATTCTGTGGTACCTGCAGAGCATTGGAAATGGCATTCCCCTTGGGGCGGTGGTAACCACTCCTAAGATTGCAGAAGTCTTGACTCGCCGCAATTACTTCAACACCTTTGGTGGGAATCCAGTATGTACTGCTGCAGGACTCGCAGTTTTGAGAGTGATCGAGGAAGAAAATCTTCAGGAGAATGCACTTCTTGTGGGGTCTTACTTGAAAGATAGACTAATGGCAATGAAGAATAAATATGAAAGTAAACCCTCATCCTTAAAGATTTTGCGTCTGCGAATTTAAACCATTGTGTATAAGAGTCCAGTCCATAATGTTTTCTGTTCTACCGTATTGCTTGCTGCAGTTATCGGAGATGTGAGGGGAAGAGGACTTATGCTTGGAGTTGAACTTGTCACTGATCGTGAAGAGAAAACTCCTGCAAAAGCTGAAACTCTGCACGTGATGAACCAGATGAAAGGTACGTGTCTCTTTCGTCTCATATAACTCTACGTTTGGGATATGTCAGCTCATTGGAGTTGAGTTTAAATTGGCCTAATCTAACATCGAAATACATAATTAGTCCCAAATTACATAGAATCACTTAACTTCAGACCTACTTTTACACGTGACACCCACAAATTTTTTCAACTCAACACTTTTTTACATGCAGGATATACAACATTTTTCAACTTTTTATAAATATATTTAAATTCATCTTAATATTCAAACACACATTTCTCATCTTAGATAAGCCCTACAAACTCACTCTATAATTTTAACTCACTATTATCCATAAAGAATGTAACTCATGATCTCAGTCAAGTCAATATCCAAGCACAACCTCATCTTCCCTCTAGCTTTTAATGGGAATCTAATTTTGCCATTGCAGAATTGGGAGTATTGATCGGAAAAGGGGGATTCTACGGAAATGTGTTTAGAATCACACCTCCTCTCTGCTTCACCAAGGAAGATGCAGGTTGGTAGTCTTTCCTTCTAGTTAAGACGAAAAAGTGTTTAGAATCACAAACGCAATTAGTGATCACTTGTATTTTTCCAACCTATTTTGGTGACATGCATGCATTTGATATCGTTTCCACAAGTCCTCTAGCTAAAATATACAATATCTATCTTTTGGTTGCAGATTTCCTTGTAGATTCAATGGATTACGTAATGTCAAGGATGTGAAGCGCTAGTCCATATATCTAAATGCTGATAATAAAATCTGCTCGTCTAGAATTGATGAATTGTTGTATCATTTCAGCAACTATGAACGAAAATTATTATCATATATATATAGAGAGACCATGCAGGTTTTTGCTTGAATAAGTTGCTATATAAGATCTTGTCAACAACTCGTTGTCTCTCGATAATTCCCTCATGTCTTCAGTTTGGTGGTCTTAAATATAATTTGATTCTCTGATCTCTTTCTCCAAAGTTTTGTTTAGGTATTTGCTTTCAATTCTTGCATCAAGATATATATCATGTGACTTTATATATATGGTACACTCTTCCTTTGCACACTACATGTTGGGAATATGGACCTCCAAAATTTTTCCCACCAGGATCTACTTTTGATAGAATAATAAGAAAAATAGAGAAATAAATACAACACAAAAATTTACGTGGAAAACTCCCAAACCAGAAGAAAAACTACCAGACCCAAAAAAGAAAATACACTACGTGAAAAATTGTTACAATCACACAATTTTTCTCTTCACCCCAACGACACCCATAAAAACTTCTTCCACTGGTAAAATTATAACTTTCACCTCTCTTCCTTTTACATACAACAAGGACAACAGAGAAATTTTACTAAAATCAAAAGTTACTAGATAAGTTTCTGACTGGTGTAATAAACTAAGGAGCCCAAGCCTCCTTTTATAAGCCTTGGGACCTTACTCTTCCTTCACTCCCAACCCATGTGGGACAAAGAAATGAGCAAAATCCCAACAATCCCCACTTTGCTACTTTGACTAATCCCAAAGCCACGCTCCACCACAATGAGGATCTTCATAGCTTCCATTATCATGCTCCACCATTAAAGCATACTCACTCAGAATAAACCAATTCTAAGCATTTCACTTTAGCTCATATCGAAAATAATTTTGCTGAAAAATTATGGTACAACTTCCACGTTTGGCTTTCCTGGAAGTTCATCAGCCATTGACATGAAGTTACACCACACACCTTGCATCAATGCCAAACCAATGCCCTTGTACAAACTTGTGGAACAACTAACATTAACACATCCTCTATCATGGTAACTTTAGGATTAGCGACATGCCATGAGGATGTACATGTCTCTTTTTAACATACACCGTCTTCTGTAAAGAGAGACACAATATTAGTTTCATTGTCAGTATCTCCATTTACTGACTTAGAGCCTCTTGCCAAACCTACTCCACCTCTTGGACAATTTCTTCTGACGTGCCCAGGTTGTCCACACACCCAGTAGACTACTTTCTTCTTCATGGAGTTCTTCCTCTTCCAATCACCAGTTGTCACCATTACTAAGTTCTCAAGTAAACCATTACTTCTACCACTTAACCTTCTTTTTTCAGAAAAAAGTTTACTGGTAATCTCTGAAAAAATTATTTTCTCCTTCCCATATATCAAAATAGGCTTCATATACTCATAGGAAGATGGAAGAGACCAAATCAGTCTTAAGGCTTGATCCTCATCATCAATTTTAACTCCAATAGATTCCAGCTCAGAGACAATGCCATTGAGAACACTTAAATAATCTGAAATAGTCGTACTTTCACTCATCCGTAGTGTATGAAACTGCTCCTTCAGGTACACTCGATTCGAGATACCCTTTGTCTGATACAACTCTTCGAGCTTTTTCCAGAGTCCTTTTGCCGTGAATATTCCGCGCACATTTGCAAGAACATTCTTGGCCAGGCACAGAAGAATTGCATTTGTCGCTCTCAAATCCAAATCCTCCCAATTTTCATCGCTCATTCCAGATCTGCTCTTTGTTTCACTAGTAGTGCTTGGACCGCTACTCACTTCAGGGACCGATCTACCTTTCAACGCCTTGTGTAATCTTGATTGAATCAAGATATCCTTGACTTGCACTTACCACAAGTCAAAATTGATTCTCCCATCAAATTTCTCCACATCAAATCTGATAGGATTTGAAACTCTACCTCCTGACATACCTTCGATGAATTTTACAGTAGAAATGAATAGTACCCACTAAGTAAGTTCCCTAGAAAGATTGATTTTTCCTAGACAGAACTTCAAGATTCTCAGGAAAGATTGAGGGTCACAACGGACACACTTAAAATTTCCAATCTCCTAGACAAAACCTCTTTAGACCGTACTTATCCACACTACCACACCAAAACTCCACCCCGCTAAAAGAACCTAGTGACTCTGATACCACTTGTTGGGAATCTGGACCTCCAAAATTCCTCCCACCAGGATCTACTTTTGACATAATAACAAGAAAAATAGAGAAATAAACACAACACAAAAATTTACTTGGAAAACTCCCAAATCAGGAGAAAAACTACCAGATCCAGAAAAGAAAATACACTACGTGAAAAATTGTTACAATCACACAATTTTTCTCCTTACCCCAACGACACCCACAAAAACTTCTCCCACTAGTAAAATTATAACTTTTACCTCTTTTCCTTTTACATACAAAAATGACAACGGGGATATTTTACTAAAGTCAAAAATTACTAGATAAGTTTCTGACTGGTGTAATAAATTAAGGAGTCCAAGCCTCCTTTTATAAGTCTTGGGACCTTACTTTTCCTTCACTCCCAACCCATGTGGGACAAAGAAATGAGCAAAATCCCAACACTACATAACTATATGAATATGGGTGTATATTTGCGTGCATGCACATGATCGATATTGGGTAATTAGTACTGGGCAAGTTACATTCTCACAAATTCTATAAACCCTAGCTAGCTAGCTTATGTTTTTTGTTTTGAGCTCTGGTATCTAAATCAAAACAAAAAGAACTCGCAAGTTATAAGCTTTTAGTTCAAGAATAATAGGGAAATTAAAAATTTGAGAAATCTTGTTGTTAGGACTCGTGCAGTTCTATTAATATTAAATTGATCCTAAATTATCTGATCTATTTCTATTATGAATGGATTAAATTGCCCCATTTTCAAAACTAACTAAATCCAAAATCGAAGGAAATCAAGAAAGCTTCATCTTTTATTCTGAATATATAATCTCAAATTTCCTTTTTGCACCGTTTGAGTGATTATGAAATATTGGTGATGTGGATCAATTGTACTAACAAAATTCAATGCATGTTAGCTTTATATTGCTTATAGAAAGAATCAAAATTGTTTTCATCATGATTCTAATTTATGTGTTAGAAGCACGTACGTACGCTAGAGTAAACACGTGTGAAGTGGGTTAATAACACATGATATGCAGCAACGTCAAACACACGTTAGGAAAACGCTATATATGCGTGTTTGCCCTTCAACGCATTGACCCAATTAGTAGAAAGTAGCAATCATGAAGTGGCTCCATGATCAACCCATTGGCGCCCTTCACGTGTTTGCTGTTGCCCTATATATGCATTTGCAGTCATAAGTCTATGCCCTCAGTTTTGTTGTCTTACGTTACCTTTATTTTGGGAATATGCGAAGATCATCAAACGACGGTAACATGCGCCGAGTAAAATGGCCCTTCATTAAATTAACTTCTTTGCCTCTTCGGTTCCCACCGCTTGAGCATTTGCGTGTGGCGCCTTTTGTTTTTAAACGACATGAGTACTAATACCCAAAAATGCGACGATAATGACGAGTAGGATTTTAAAATTTGGCTTTTATATATAATAATATATTATAAAAAAAGTAATAAAAAATAGAGTAACCCTATATGATAAAGATAACGATAGATGATATATGAAATCTCCTAATATTTTAAAAAAAAAAAATCTTCCTCTTTATAAGAGTTTAATAGAATTCCAATTATATTATTGATTAGTCCTAATTTTCACTGATCTCATGTACAATTAGGAGCATTACAGTAACATAGATAAGAAAGCAAGCAATTCATTATCTGTAATATATATTCATCATGTGATTCCAAATCAACAAGTTTGATTCATTATTGTGCAACTCTTAAAATAAAATCCCCGCAATCTACAAGAGTGTTTATTTCACTTAAATGAAACAAACCGTTTTTTTTAAGTGAAGTTTGTATACGCAGTCTCCAAATAGGAATTGCAAATATAATTTTTCATTTTATAAGTTTTGCCAATACAACGTACGATGTGATTAAAGAACGAAACAAGAAATACAAAAAAAGTACATCATGAACCAAACATGATTGTAATTTGTTATAAGATTCTAGCTCATGCATGATCACTTGAAGCATATACACCATAAGAAAATAAATATTTAAGATGAATTATTTATGATAAAAATGATTATTTGTGATGAAAATATAAAAAATCACTTTAATAAAAAATAGTCATTTTGATATAAAATAACTGATCACAGATAAACTTAACAATTTTCTTATAAGAATAAGGCAGTACCCCAAGCTACCATGATGACTTGCTATCATCTCATCAATCATTTCACAGAAGAAAACTCCAAAGAGTAGTAGTACTATTCATTTTTATTTCGTGGAAAATGAATGACAATTAAATAATAATTTGATTAAGTAACATGATCTATAAGAAAGAAACAGCTGCCACAGCCGCTGAATTGTTTTCTAGCCATGTCCTTATTTTCCTTCGGTTGATCACCATGTGACACGCGGTATGTCCTTAGAATTGAAAATCTGGATGAGTAAAAGATCGAGGATAAGATCTACTAGCCACCATGATCTCTTTTTATTATATTTGGAATAATTTAAAAAATTTCATTAATTAACCAAAATAATTAGTTTAATTTGAACATGATGCACATCGTGAGCTAGCTAGCTCTCCAAAATGCTACAATAATGGTACAATATTGCATCACAAACCCACTACACCCAAGGAAATTCAACGCTAGCTAGGAAAATCAAAGGCTGACATTATATACCAACGACAATGCATTGACATTCAGACAGCAGCAACAGTCACAGTACTTGTACTTTTTAACTTTATGTTTTGATTTACAGCAACTCCAACCCTTGTTTGATATTATACATAAATATATGCTACTTAAAATTATTTTCACACCATACACTAATAAGTAATTTATTATTCTATTTAAACACACATATTTACATATTAATATGTGTTATATATATACAATTTAAATTTAAATTTAAATTAGGATCCGATTTATATTTAAATGACAAGTGATCATGATGAAGTAGTAGTTGTACATTTAAGAGAAATTGTGGTCTACTAAAATCTATTGCAACGGCCCAGTTAGGGTAATTGCCGAGAACTGTGAGTGATTAATTCCTGGTAATGCCTAAAAATGGACTACTTTTCATGTCCCAGTACTGGTTTTCAAAATTACCAAAGTACATACTACTCAACTCATTTAATTAACGACTGAATTAAGGTCCAAAACAAGCATTGCCAAATCGGTTTACATGCTGCCAAGATTGCCATAAGATCAAGAGTATGTAATTAAAGTAATTGGAGAATGACTTGGAGATGATGAGATCGATCCCATTAATTAGTTTCACTCGTACCCTTTAAGATTAATTAGTTTTGGTCACCACAAAAAAAGGGGATTTTGTAACCAATTATTTCCGATAAAAAGACTATTTACAATTTATTTTAATTATAAATAATCATTCATTGTTAACTGGCTGTAAATAAATAATTTTATTTTTAGTGAGCAGTGCAGCCAATTATACTCTTAATTTATTTACTGTCATGATTATTCCCATATATTCATCGTCATTATAAGCTTGATTTGAAGAATACTATATCCAATCTATCAAACAATAACAAGTTAATTTCGTACTGATCGTTTTGTATCACAGATCATATATATATATATATATATTATTTGATGAGTAAATATATATATATATATCACAGATCTATTTATCAAAAGATTTTGTATATTTGATGAGTATTGATCTCAATACCCAGCTTCAAGGTCATCAATATTAATCATCATGCATTTCTAGCACTGATGCACATAACACAATTAAACCAGAAGGCAAAATCCTCCAAAATTACACCAAGATCAGAAGTACTCAAAGATCAATCACAAGATCAATATAACTTATATGTCTGTCTGGGATGGATTAATATTCCACATTATTTGCAAATCGAAACCCTTAAAATGAACTCATGACTCAAAGCACTTCATGAGGTAAAACAGGAAAAAAGATAAAGCCAAACTTACGAGATAGATAGCCACCACCACATCATGAGCATGAAATGAAAGCTTGAACTTTGCAGGCCGAGTACTACTACCGATCGTGTCGAGCCACCATTGATGACATGGGAGAGTACCTGCGGCCTGTAGAAACAGCCGTCGGGTGACTGAACATGAAACGAGAAAACCGGATTGTAGACACCAAAACCGGAAGGAAATCGATCAACATGACTGCAAATTCCTCGAATATATATATGCTCTTTCTTAGAGCGACACTCGTAAATATCCAAACTCCATCCGTAAGACTGATCGCCATTTTTTCACTTCTCTTCCGACATTTCAACACCTAAGAATTATGAGACCAGCTTAGTTATAAGACAAAATATTGTTTTCAAAAACAATACAAAAAAACCTTTATGAAATCATACATACATATAATATACATATATATGTTGATATTACGAAAACATCCTTTTGTTTCTTTGCAATTCCGCCTCATGTACTCTAAATTAAAACGTCATGTATATCTATACCCATGTATAACTCTTATATATATGTTTGCAAGTATTATTTTAAATAAGTAAATGTACATATATAAATATATTTCTCTAGCTATATGGTTTCATGAAACATGCATTAGGACTAGTTAGGATCACTTGTCTTTTTGTTCACTTATTGTTATAAAAATATATATATATATTTGTGACATTTTTATTATAAATAATTTTTTTAATTATAATTAAAATATTATAAATATATATATATTTTTCTTATAATGTATCGAACAAAATCTGAGGATGTGATCATGAAAACGAAAGATATATTGTTAATTATCAGTACTTGATCATGTGCATTAATTAATATTAATGCTAATTTATAAAACGCATGGGTAATATCGTAATTGTCATAAATATGTCAGACTTTAATGGCTTGGAGCCTATGAATTGAAATTTAAGAATGAGGACATTATGGGCTCATCCTTTGAAGGTGCGGCTAATGGCCATTTGTTCCCGTACACAGATTTGAAGACTTTAGTTCGAATATGTCGACACCGTGATTTCATCGAATTTTTAGATCAATCTAATAATGTATATTTTTTCAATGAATATTTTAATATTTCATGTAATTTTTTAGGTAGTTTACAATCCCATTGAAGGAGTCAAGCATTTTGCTTAAATTAATGGATGTAATATCATTTTCTTTTCTTTTCTTTTTGAATCGGGATGTGATTAAATTCTAATTCAAACAGAAAAATGGAAAAAAAATTATATCCGTACTTTCAAAACAAAAATAACTAAAACAATTAAATTGTTTCTTCAAATAAGTCAACAATTAAGATCAATATTAAGTAAATAGAATTTACTTTTTTCTTTTCACTCTCCTCTTGTCTTCTTCTTAATACCCTCTAGCTTTCTCTTTTCCTTCTTTGGCTCTTTTGTTTCATACTAATTTTTTTGAAAGCATAATATGGTTGAAGTGAAATGTAAACAACAAGTCTTAGCTAGGTTTTTCAAAACAGAAGAAAAAGAGAGAGAAAAAAAGCCATCCACGCATAATAAAATGTAACCAATTATTACCTAGTTAGGTTGAACTGAAAAGTTGAAATGTTTTTAAAGGAGTCAAAACTATTTGATCCATGAAATTTTTTTTTATTGTGGATAATAAATGAATGAATAAATGGATTGGTGTGTTTTGGGAGTTATGATCACTTTATTTATTTTACAAAACTGAATTGAAGTAAAAGGAAAAAATTACTTTAGTTTTGTGTAAGAACATTATTTTTTCAATTATTTATTTAGAATTAATTTTTATAATGGTTTGGATACAAAAAGCATTTTAACTTATCTTATCCCATTTAATAATTATGATTTTCTCAAGTTCTTATATAAAATAAAATAAATAATATAATTTTTTTAATTTAAATGAAAAATAATATTTTATTTAATTTTCATCTCAACTTATTATCTAGCATGAGTTTAATAGAAGGTTGCTTTTACACTAATAAAGAAATTCTTGTAATTATTGATAAAGCACCAAACAAGGATATGTGATTCATGGATCCATATTGTGTTGGTCTACTTTTTATGTATAACTTAGATTGAGTGCTTCAGTTGTAATCTTTCGTATAGGTTAGATTGATTTGCTCCAATTGTACTATTTCCTTTACCATTGTTGTACTTCTATACATAATTGAACATACAAAATCACTCGGTGATATGAGTTTACCAAATATATTAGACTTTCTCAATATTGTTTTATGGTATCAAGAGTCAAGAAAAAGGAAAACAACAAACGATCCTTCTTCAATGGCCTCCAACGTTCCTTCAAACTCAAACTCCTCGGTTATTTCACAAACCACCTCTTTCTCAACCCCCCTTAACCTACAAAACCTTGTTACTATAAAACTAACAAAGGGAAATTATCTCCTTTGGCGAACTCAAATCCTACTGTACCTTAAAGGTCAACAGTTGAATATTAGGTATGTGGATGGCGCAATCCCATGCCTACCTTTTATTTTACATGTCATATCCAAAAATGATGGAAACAAAACTACACCAAATTTTGAGTACTCTCACTGATACAATCAGGATCAATTCATACTCAATGCTCTAATGCATTCTCTCTCTGAATCAATTACCACCCACATGGTGGCCATGAAACTTCCAAGGATGCGTGGACTGCTCTCAAGCGCATGTTTTCTAATCATGCTCGAGCATGAGTGGTAGGAATTTGCATTGAACTATCAACCCTCTAGAAGGGTAATATGTCCATTTCAAAGTATTATCAGAAAATGAGATCAATTGCCAATACATTGGCAATAGTGGAGAACCTCTTCGTGGACTCAAAATTTATGACGTATCTACTTGCAGCTCTAAACTCTTCATACAACTCTTCATACAACTCCATGGTCACTTCGATTTCAACTCGGGTTGAACAAGTCTATCTTGAAGATGCTTTTGCTCATTTACTAAGTTTTGAATTGTGACTAAAGTACTAAAATTCTATTCTTGATATCTTTATTGGATCAACGAATGTGGCAACTCGCAATGATCAAGTCTGTGGTTATGGAGGTCAATTTTCTCCACACTCTCTTTCAAACAATAGAGGTCGAGGCCATCGTGGGCATGGAAGGGACTCTCAAGGACACTATTCTGGTGAATCATGGATTGTTTGTCAAGTATATGGCAAGAATAGCCACAATGTGGTGAAGTGCTATCACTGACTTGACGTTTCATAAGGGTATGCAACCAACCATACAGGCTTATATGGCTCATTCTCAATCTCAACCGTCAAATGATCTCATTTGGTACACTGACACAAGATCTACAAATCATTTCGCTAATGCTTTCCAAATCCTATATCTTGGTGCAAAACATTTTCAAGGAATCGCACCATCCAAGTTGGAGATAGAACAGATTTGCCAATTCGCCATATTGGTTCTTCTAAACTCTCTCTCCCTAACACTACTTTTAAATTAAATTCAATTTTACATGTTCCTCACATTAAAAAAAATTGTGTTAATAAGTCAATTCATTGCTGATAATAATGTTTATTGAATTTCATGTTTGGTATTTTATTGTGAAATACGAATGCATCCAAAAGCTCATGTTCAGCAACTAAACTGAGGGTGGCCTTTATCCTTACGTCCTACCCAATCTTTTCAGGCATTTTCCTCTTAGCGTGTTTAGTTAGATGTTTGGCATTCTCTTCTTCATCATGTCTCCTTCAAGACTGTCAAGTATCTAACTTCTAAGGCGTCTCTTCCAATTTCTTCTAATAAAACACCAGAGGTGTGCAACTCTTGTCCATGGGGCAATAGTCATCGTCTTCCTTTTTTTTTCTAATCATATTCCAAAGGTTTCTTAGATTTAATCTTTTCGGTTTACGGGAAATGTCGAAAAAAGGTAATAAATATTATGTTTCTTTTGTTGACCATTTTAGCAAATTCACGTAGATCTTTTTAATGCCTACTAAATCGTCAGTTTATTCAATTTTCATTTCATTCCAAAAATGAGTTGAACGGTTATTGGATCGTAAAATAAAGTGTGTTCAAATCGATTGGGGGGGAGAGTATCGTTCTCTTCATTCTTTTATTGGCCAACAAGGCATCACACATCATCTCACATGTCCTCATACCTCCCAACAAAATGAGACTATGAAACGCAAACATAGGCATATCATTGAGAGTAGTTTATCTCTTTTGTCCAAGTCCTCAATTCCTCACTCCTATTAGAATGAAGCGTTTTCAATGACCACTTTTGTTATAAATTGGTTGCCTATATTTCCTTTGCACACTATCTCTCCTTTTGAAAAAATGCTCAACCAGAAATTTGATTATTCCATCCTTTGTATTTTTGGATGTACTTGCTAAACATATCTTAGATCATACAATCATCACAAGCTTTATTTTTTATCCAAGAAATATGTCTTCATTGGTTTTAGTAGTCATCAGCATGGCTATCAATGTTCGAATATACACTCAGGACGCATCTTCATCTCTCGGCATATGTTATTCGATGAAACCGACTTTCCTTTTTGAGGTTCTTCTTAAGTTGGACACAATGCCTCATTAAAGTCTCATGCATGCTATCTGGGGTCAAGCCAGAATCATGTCCCATCTAATTCTCTCCAGTTAAATCTTTCGGCATGCCCTACATTGCCATCTAACCCATTAGCTGTCAAGGATTATGTGGCCACCAATTACTCCCACATGAAACGTAATCCCACAAAATCAGCAAGAGTCCATTTGGTGCAGCCAATTCCCTCTTCCCAACCAAACATCTCAGTCCCTCACATACTTCCACCTAACCCACATGTCAATGCTCCCACACATGTTAATTCATCTCAAATAAGACATAATCCCACCGATTATGCCACCATGCAACACCACATTCACGTAGGTTAGGAGTGTCACGTGATTTTCATAAATATAAACCTGATAAGAAATTTCTGATTTAATAAATAAACTACTTAAATAATTAATTCCTGAAAGGAAAGTCAATTGCTTTATCTAATTCTGGCCCGCTTGCTCGCATTGATCATCATTTTGACCTAAGTATTTTAAAAATATAATATAAATTAAAATAAGTCGAAGACTAAGTAAAAAATTAATCACAGCGTAAACATAATAAACATAAGACTCTTGATAAAATTTTCATGTTGTGAACTTAAAACATGACTGTTCATGCTTACACTTATACTATGCATGACTGACTATTCTGAATTAACTAGCTTATCTTATTTAATTGACAGATCTAACTGATTTAGCTTATCTAATTTACCAACACATTTAACCATTTGTGCGAGATTATGCACCAACTTCACCCCACTACAGCAAAGGAAGCCGAAGGTGTAGTACTCTAACATACTATGGTAGATCACACTTGAGTCCGTGGTTTACACATCTACCATAATCTGAACTGCAATGGTACCATGCATCCGAATGATCATTTGATTAACTGATTAAATCTTATATTGCACTTTAACTTAAGATAGTTTATGCGTTTTATGCGACATAAAATGCATGATATATATATATATATATATTTATATGAATAACTATAAATTTTCTGAATTTGAACATGATGCTAAATGACATGATCATGTGTGGTACTGAGTGACATGCTTGCAAGAATGGTACATAAAAAATGACAGCCAAAGAACCGGTTCTGATAATAATCTATATAAGCTAAATTATGATAATCCTAATTTGTTATCAAATTACTCATCTCGTAGCGCTGCTTTTTAAGTTCTTCTTCATAGTTCAACATTACCTATATGAAGTATGAATCATCATTAAGATTTATAAAATAACATGTCGTAACATTTCATTGAGTTAATTCATATTGTAGAAAATCATTTAATGCATATTATATTTCATACAAAAGACATTAAATACTAATATCACAAAACTAATGATACACTAATAACACATTTTACTATAAAATTTTACTTTTGTAAAATACTCAAAAGCTATATTCAACAGGTCGTAAAAAACTAAATTCTTAAAATAAATTTATTTTTTATAACTAACATAATTATTCAATGTTATAAGAAATCTAATAGATTCCCATATTATATAATTATTATATCAATAATATCGTACATAGCCTTTCAAGTATAATCTAATAAATAATATATTTTTATTTGAATCTATAAAATAATAGTTGAAACATTTCGTTCATACAATAAATTTAATATATTTAATATAATATTCTTATAAACTATTATTATAATCTAACAATGATTTAATATTAATAACATACTATAATGTCATAGGAAATCATATTTGGTTTAAAATTGTAACACTAGAAACTTGTTTCATAAAATATACTTAACAGACTCATCGTGTTAAAAATAAATTAGACTCTATTTACTGTAAAACAAAGACCATAATGTAAGAAAACCAACTTAAAGAGCCCAATGTAAAAGTGAAGCCCATGGGAAGAACGATACACATCTGCTATAGCTTTCATAAAAAGGGCATAATTGTAATTAAATTTAAACATGCATTAGGTCTACAAATCTACAAAACTTAATGAGTAACTATGGTGATCAGTCGAGATGTACTTGAGTCAAAAATAGCCCTCCAATCAAATCGTAACATTTAACTAAAATAAATATAGATACAACTAATTATTTTAAAATATTTATCTTCCCATAAAACCTAATCATCCATTTTCTTATTCCTTCCACTGAAATCTCCATTCCATTTCATTTCCAAGTTTATGTAGTCAAACACACTGCTCGTCAATCCTAAGAAATCATAACCAGTAATACTAGTGCTATCATTAGCAACTACAATAATTACTATTTTGCAACCCGAAGCTACAATTATTTTCAAAGGCCCAGGTTCCATACATAGACTCACTCCACCAATCTTCAATGGTTTTTTTTTTTTTTTTTTGTATTTATGTTTTTCAAATCAAATGAAGCCCAATAGAGATCAACTAAGCAAAAAGATTTTAAGCAAAGTCACCCCTGAACGAAATGAGGGGTCACAGCCGAATGAAATGAGGGGCTGCAGCCGAATGAAATGAATTTGAATAAAAAGTTAATAATTGGGTATGGATAAGATGATGTGGCAACATTATATTAGAAGATTGGTTTTATGGGGAGACCAGTTGGACTAGTCTCCAGGTTTTCTCTAACTTAATAATATAAATATATTAAATATATTATAATAACAATAATGTTATGAATTATTAGGGGCGATCTCCGCCCTCTTAATTATTTTGTGAATGACTCTACTACCATTATTTTAAATCTTGCATAGTAATTTCAACGCCTATAAATATGAGTTTCAGTTGTTATGAAATTCATAAGAAAATATAAAAAGAATAAACTTTCAAAGAATTTCTTTTATATTTCTCTTGCAATAGTAGTAGTTTTCTTTTTAGTTTTATAATACGTTATCAGCACGAGATTCTACCAATAATGAAGCTAGTGGTCTCCTACTTCAAGTAAATTTTTCAATATATTATTTGCAGTCCTCGAAATAAATATTAAAAGTAATATTACTGAATATTACTTGATAAAATTCTACTTTTATTCTTATGATAATGTGAATATATTTCTTAAATTCACAGATTTATTTTTGTGATATAATGTCAAATATTGAAATTTATTACTATTGACATTTCTGGAAAAAGTTATATATCCAGAATTTTTGATGAGATCCATTTGGATATGATGATAAACTTGGGAGATACAATTATAGAAGAAAATCATGTATCCCTAAAGGACCGTGCTGTGTATCTCATGATGAAAAATCATCTTACTGTATGAAATGAATTAAGAGAGAGATATGAACACCAGAAGATGTAATCCTCTCAAAAGATCATTATGATTTATTGTACTTGAAGTTGCAAGATTTTAAAAGTGGTATTGAATATTCTGCACTCTTTAAAATCAGCTCAATATAAAAATTATGTAGTGAAAATGTCATTGATGTTGATATATAAAAGAAGACATATTATTTTTCATACCTCGAATATACTCCTGCAGTAACAATATCGAGAGTGAAAGTTCAACAAATATTCTGAATTTTTATTTTGTCTTCCAGTGATTGAGTTAAATAATGAGTTTTTGTTAATAAATCACCAGTTACATCCTATTAATGATATTGAATTTACAACATTCCCATAAGTGAACGATACATCCTTTCAAAGGAATTAAGGGCGTAAACGTCGTAAAAAAACAATAAAAGTGTTAGTCCCAAAAGCGACAACACTAAAGATGATAAAAATATATTATATCACCAGAAGTGATCCAATTAAGAGAATGGTAAAGACCCTCAGAATAATTCTTCATAGAAAGATGAAGATGTTTGTCATAGTGTGGTATGACTAAATTGTGGTCACGTACCTATGTACGGCTAAGCACTTGATAAGCTTTTATATATAAGCTTATTAATATTTCATCATGTTTTGAAATAATGAAATATCGGTGCCTGAAGTACGATAGAAATTATTTGAGATAATAAAACTCTGTCTAAATTTGATCCTCTTACAAATAAATGTGAACCAAAAGTTTAGAAGATTATCTATCTGTAAAGTGTTGCAAATCAATTACATGATGTATTTACTGACACTAAAAGTGTTGTAAAATCATATATTACTGCTGTTAATGCTTAAACAATAATTGAAATCTCCGAAAGACGAGTTGTTAAAACAGTAATAAATGAGTCTAAGATACGCCTGAAGCGTTGAAGACTTATTGGTGCACAAAAGAAAAAAAATCGATGCTCATGAAGAGACCGTATTTTCTGTATAAAATATAATTCTCCTGAAGAGAAAACCTCCTAAAGAGGTAACTCCTAAAGAGTATAACTCCTTAAAAGTGTAACTCCTGAAGAGGTAACTCCTGAAGAGAAAACTCCTTAAGAGTACAAACCTCCTGAAGAGAAACCTCCTGTAGAGGTGTTTCATGAAATGTTTTTTCCTGAAGAGGAATAATGAGATCTCAATACATTTCATGAGTACTGGAAAATTTATGAATAGAAATAAAACTGTTGTCGACAACATATATGATAACACTTGACATTACCAGAAGTAATAAAGAAAGTGAGCCAAAAATCGTCGAAAAATGTTGACGTAGAAATGATTGGCCAAAATAGAAAGCAGTTATTGAAACTGAATTAAAATTGCTAGTAAAACTAAAAGTATTTAGACATATTGTCCAAACAACAAAAAGTGTAATACTTATAAAATATAAGTGAATATTTATACGAAAGCGTAATGCGAAATGAAATTGTGTGGTATAACTTGTCGCACAAGATTTCCTGTAAAAACCCGAAAGCAGTTATGAAAAAACATATTTCTTTGTTATGAATGCAATCATATTCATATTTTTAATCGATTTGGTTATTACAAAAGGATTAGATATGCAGTTAATAAATGTGATCACTACATATTTATAAGGATCATTAGATCATTACATATATAAAAAAATACGATACTTGAAGCATCTAATCCAAGTACATTTAGGAGTATGTATTTTATAAAATTTCAAAAATCTTTATATGGATTAAAGCAATTCGGACGCATGTGGTATAATTAAATCAACGAGTATCTATTTAAAGAAGAATTTAAGAATAATCCTATATGCCCATGTGTTTTATCAGAATCCGAATTTGTCATTATTGTAATTTATGTTGATGATTTACCTTGTTAGAATTCCTGAAGAGATCACAAGAACTGCTACAAATTCAAAGAATGCATTTGAAAAGAAAAGATCTTATTATTCAATTGATAGATGAGTTACAAGAATTTGAGACTTCTAGTCTCATATCTCAAATGCATTTGCTCTTCATAAAGGATTAGGCAGTCGAAATGAAAAGGCAATTAAGAATTTTAAATCCTTATTCTCTTACTTTAAGTTTGTAATTTTTCTGTCAAACTTTTGAACGAGTCGTTGAAGTATGGAAACCTTCTCGTTAAACTCCTCAATCTCACGATTTTTGAATTGTAATCGGTTGGAAAATCCAACAATAGAGGAGGAGTATCGAGTGCCAAAAGTCACCAGCTCATAAACGGCTTCACGATCTGACTTATTAGCCAGATCATTCGCTTGCTGCAACATGGCACCTGCGAAAAATGCAGGATTAATTTGTAATTAAGGTGAAGGACACCTCATATGCTTTTCGTGAGAAATAATAAAAGGAAATTGATGAGCCATTGAAATTTGTAGAATAAGAATACAAATATAGATGGATTATAGATATGAGAAGAAGATTTGATGCGTACTAAATGAAACTAAAGACGGTTTTTATATAAATGGAAATAAGAACAAGACAAACCATCATCTCTTCAAATCTCACTTTACAAAATATGCTGGATGCATAATTTCAAATGCCAGTGAAATTAATTACAGCTATCCTTATTTTCTTGTAAACGCTAAACATCTGCCGTTAGCTGCTGTTGTTGACTTTGTATCTGAGCTCTCTCTCGTTCTAGCTCTTCTACTCTTGTTTTCAGGTCACGAGAATACCAGTCTACAAGTTTCTTCAGTTCCTTGTTTTCTTGTCTTAAATTTTTATTTTTTCTATCTTTAGTTGCAAGCGTTTGATGCAACTCAGATATTTGAGTTTTAAGATGATCAACCTTACTCGTTCTCGCCAATAGCCTCTGAGACATGGTTGTAAGAGAGACAGCATATTGAGCACTGAGGGTTCTTGATGCTGCAATAATTTCAGGATCAGATTTACTAGAAAGATATATCTCTGCTCCTATCATAGTGTTTACAGCCTCAGGAGAAAATATAAGTGGTTGAGGTATAAAAAGTTCATGGTTTAAATCTGGGACATTAGAATTTCTATCAAACATAATATCGTTCTGGATGAACAACAACTGAATCTATGAGGAATACGAGATCTTTTTGTTGGAGTAAACCAATGGTAAAATTGGTTATATTTAAACAATAACCCAAAACTTTCAAATCTCTTCAAGATCTCGTTTGTCCACAATGTCAAGCGGATTTTATTTTCCGCCGAACCGATAATATTAGACCTCAAAGTTTTTACAGCTTTTATCATACATGAGTGGTTTCCAATGTTATTTCCGCCGTATATAAACAAGTTCTCCCTAATAACGCTGAATGAGGGGGAGAAAATTTTAAATGAAAATATTATCATGTTCTCTCTAATGCATTATTTAGATGGAAATCATGTTTGAATTCGTAATCTGTTATATATGCTGAAATAATGTTTGCTTATTACTTGAAACACTAATGCATATTATCAGGGGGAGTTTAAGTATTACTGTAGGTATCAGATTTCTATTAAGTCTGTCAACCAGATATTATTTTTCATCTTCAAATCACTCAGAGATTATTGCAATTCATGAAACAAGTCGAGAGTATATTTGGCTGAGATCAATGACTCAATATATCCAAGAAAAGTGTGATATTTCATAATCAATGATAATTCAACAATTTTATACGAAAATAATACTGCTTGTATCATTCAAATCAAAGGAGGATATATCAAAGATACGATCAAGTGATAATCTGGCAGATTTATTCACGAAGGCACCACCAACTGCGACATTCAAGAAAATTGTGCAGAATATTAAAATGTAAAAACTCAAAAATCTATCGTCATGTATTTTCCAGGGAGATTAAAAGTCCTCAAGACTTGTACTGATTGTATTCTTTTTCCTTCGCTAAGGTTTTGTCCCACTGGGTTTTTTTTTGTAAGGTTTTAATGAGCCAATCTTAAAACACTTGTGGATACATAAGAAAACTGTAGTCTTTTTCTTTCGCCATTGGTTTTTCTTCCCACTGGGTTTTTCCTTGGTAAGGTTTTAACGAGACAAATTTTTTATGGGTGGTCATTCAAGGGGGAGTGTTATGAATTATTAGGGGCGGTTCCCGCCCACTTAATTATTTTGTGAGTAACCTCACCACCATTAACTTGTACAGTAACTTGCATAATAATTTCAACGCCTATAAATATGAGTTTCAGTTGTTATGAAATTCGTAAGAAAATATAGAGAGAATAAAATTTCAAAAAATTTCTTTTATATTTCTCTTGCAATAGTAGTAGTTTTCTTTTTAGTTTTATAACAATTAAAAACTTATTCCATACAATGAACTTAAAGTGTTTAAAAAATAAAATATTAAACACTTACTATTTACTATTGAAATCTATTTGTAAAATTAATAATAAATAACATAGTTTAAATCCTTTAACCATTCTATAAAAAAATAAACCTTTTGGGCTAACATTTTCTTTTTCTTTTTTTTTTCTATTTTTTTTTAGAAAAAAAAAAAAGTAAACTTCATTAAAGCACAGAGGAAATTACATGTGACGAGTTGACTGAATTGTCATTCAAAATAATTACATGATCAGGAAGCCTAAAAGCCTCCTTTGATAACTCATGGGCAAGAACATTGCCCGATCTTTAGGGCTAATATTTTCATTCAAGTAAAACTAAGCTCGATTTACAATATTAAGCCCAACCCAAGTTAAAATAGTATGAAGGTTTATGTAATAAAGTAAATAAAGCCTATAAATAAAGCCCATCTTAAAACGCAACACACGTCAGCCAAGACTTTAGGTTGAATGGCATAACTGAAATAACCTAAGATCTACACCTTATACCCATTAGAGTTACAGATACATAAAAACCTATTTTACTCCAGCATAAGAGAACTACTCTTTATTTTTATTTTTTTAAAATATACTATCAAAATTCACTTTTTTTATTTTACCTATTTATTTTTACAATAAATCATCCATTAGTAAATCTATTTTTTATATATATCATCTATATAATATTATTTTATTCCTTTTAAAATGTTTTCTCAATATTATCAATTCTCCCAAGTTTTCTTCTGCACTTTCATTTGTCATTTTCTCAATAGATTCCTAAGAAATAAACAAAGGGCAATCATCAAAACCCCAACCATCCCAACAGATTCCCGAGAAACAAACATAGTGGCAGCAAAAATGTAAACCAAACTCCATCGATGATAAAGCAACGATGACAAAGCAAACTCTAGACGAAAACCCACCAAAACCCAACAATGAAAACCACCATAACCAACGATGAAAACCCAACAATAAAATTCTACAATAACGAAAACCAGAAGAAGAAAATTTGAATTAAAAAAATGTTTACCTTCATGAACAGTAACCCGCTAGATGTAGCGGCTCCAAGAGGAATCACTATAGATCCCTTCAAAATGCAGTGTTGTTTAACGGCTCCGTTGAACTTGGTTAGAGGGCGAAATCCTACAAATTTGGCTTCTAAATGTATTATGCACTACTCGTTGGGAGTGCTCTAACACACAGAAGAGAGAAATGCTAAGAGCGGCAGAGGATTATCGAGAAAGGAAGCATACAACGGAACTGGTACTAAGACGAGGTTGGCGACTACGGCGGTAAGGACTTCGAAGGAAAAATGGTACGGCACCAAGAAAGAGGCCACGCAATGGGATGTTTGTGTGTGGCGACTTGGTACTTCTGCTACCAGTTCGACAGGCTCGCGGTGCCTATCCATGGTTGTTGTAGTGATTTCAAGCGTGATGGAGTTGCAGGTTTGTGTGCAAAAACATCAGGTAGTGGAGGAGAGAATATGCAATGGAGTTTTGATTGTCCAACCTGAGATTGACGTGCGACGGTGGCTAGATAAGACAATAGCTGATGGTGCGACTAAAGAGCATGGGGTGGTGCGAGGTCAAAGGAAGTAAACCGGCAGTTTCTGTGGCTTCCTGAGTTACTTCTGCATGGTGGAGACAGATCGATTTTTCACGACCGTGCTCTGTTTGACGAAGAGAAAACAGGGGATGCTTTCACGTTGATCTCTTTCTATTAGTGACGGTTTCATGGTTTCAATTTGCTTGTATTTTACAATGTCTCCATAGTGGTTTATGGCAAAGCAAGGCTGAGACGATGGAGATGCTTGTTGTTTTGTTTGTCGAGGAAGGACGTCGCTAAGTGATGATGGAGAGGGTGTTGCCGTGAGGATAAATGCTATGGTTTTTTTAGAAAATTTCTGAAGGACTGAAAGAGTTAAAATGAATGCTAGCTTTAAAGAATTTATAGATGGAGATTGAAACGTTAAGTCGATTACAAGTTTGGAACCTTGGTGGGGAAGAAGGAAGTACATGCATATGATTTTCGTGGATAGAACTTCTATTCGTGCAAAGTCAGTTATGAAGAAGCCCTTCAACGACAGCTCATGCAACCTATATATCTACCTGCCATAAACTTTCTATGTGTCTAGTTAAAAAAAATGTTGATTAATTAGTCGAGCCTAGTATTCTCATAAAAATATAATCTTCCGACCTGTGATCATATACCTTGTATATTCTCCTAATCTTTATGCATACACATTTGCATACTTGGTGGCAACCATAATACACTTAGGGAGTTTATATATATAAACCTCAACATGGCGATTAATAACCTAATAATAATTTTTCCCAAAAGCTTTCATCTCTAACTCCATGTAAATAATATTAATCACTATATAGCATAACAAATAGAACTCTTCACATAAATAATAAATTTAACTCCTCATATGAAATGATAAATAATTCTCTTCATAAATTGATAACATCAAATCAAGAGTAGTATAAGATTTTTCATCAAACTATCTCTATCCTAGAATTTGTAAGAATGAAATACCACAATGATCTTGGCCTATGGGTTATAGGGCCACATCTCCAATATGTTACTCTAATTATGCTTGTCAACATCCAAGTCTAGTTCATCAACAAGTGCCTCAATTATACTTAATGACATCAATCAAACTCCAAATATTTCATGGCATTCCTCCTCTACATACAGAACTCCAAACCAATTCAAACTCATCATGTCTATGTCTAATGCATGCACAAAAATCAATCATCTTCTCATTATAATCCTTAAATCTTCACACCTCAAAATATATTAGTTTCACTATTTATTTTTATAACTCTATTGCTATAGAATTCCACAATACATGAAATTTACTAAAATCTTTTGTGGATCCATTCAAGCTAACCGAGAGATATCATATTATCTAAAGAACAAAATATAAAATCCACTAATCATCTTGAAATACTCAAACTATATGTAAATCTATGTCATAACTCCAAAACCTAATAACTACGTTCCTAATTACTTCAAATGAACTACATAAAATATAAGGAGTTTCCATCCATTCTCATCATCATACATGTTAGAAACTTCTAATTTTCGCCTTCTATCATTTAGTCTAAATATACACAATCATTGAAACTTGGCTTGCTTAGTAATTTCCTCAATCGATCATAGAGTTATAACCTTACTGACACGTAACCCACTGTACCCAAGATTCCATGGGCCTTAAAGTTTTCTGGTACCAAGTATCATATTTTACGTTAACCAGTAACTAGTATTTCAATAAACTAACACAATAATAACAACATTAAGAGAAGAACAAAAACATAAAATTGCTATCTATTGAGAGCTAATACACAACTTATCTTAATATGAAATATTTCAATAACTCTCAAGCGAGCCAAATACGCACAAGCCTACAGATTAGCATTGGGATGCAATCAAATGCATCTTGTGTTGCCTGTGTGATGCCAATGATTATGGACTCTTACTACATCCAAGTAAGACATTTGTTTCATCTGTTTTTTTCGATGCTGGTTAGATGGGGCGCCCAGATGAACGAAAATCAACAAGGATTTATTGTGTATTTTTTTATCAGTCTTTGGTTTCCTAGGGTTCAAAAAACAATTAGTTGTGGCTTATTCAAGCACAGAGATAGAGTTTAAGGCCATTGCAAATGCTACCTCTGAATTAGTATGGATTAAAAATCTTTTGCATGGACTTGGTATTTCATGCGCTCCATGCATGCATTTGTAGTGTGATAATCTCGGGCTACATATTTATCTGGAAATCCTGTTTTACATGCTCAAATTAAGCATGTTGAAATTTATTACCATTTGTTTTAGGAGCAAGTTCGAAGGCGTTCTTTACTTGTTCATTTTTTACCAAGTGAAGCATAAATTACAGGTGCACTCACCAAATCGTTGCCCGCTACCAGGTTTCAAGCTCTATGTGCCAAGTTATGTGTCTGCTCACTCTCACTCCACTTGAAGTGGAATTATAAGGAAAATTTTTTAATTACTGATGAAGCACCACACAAGGGCCCATGATTCATGCAGCTATATTGTGTTGGTCCACTTTTCATATATAACTTAAATTGAGTGCTCCAGTTGTAATCTTCCATATAACTTAGATTGATTTGCTCCAGTTGTACTATTTCCTTCACCATCCTTATACTTTTATATATAACAGTATATACAATACCACTCGATGATGTGAGTTTCCCAAACATATCAGACTTTCTCAATATTGTTTTATACACTACAAAAATTGTCACATGCGCATGCAAACTATATTTTCTAAGACTTTACTCTAGGGGTGACTGCATGTCCTAAAAGGCGCATGCATGGCTACAATACCAATAAATAGTGTCATAAGTGCTTAATTTAGTGCAAAAGAACAACATATATCACAACTTAATTAAAAATTTAATTACTCCATTAATATCATTCTAAAAGAATAAATACAACTGATTAAAAGACTATAATCGATCTAATTTTTATTATCTAGAACTGTAATCGAGTCAAGTCATGTTCATTCAAACGTAACCGATGAATTTCAATCAATCTTGAAGACCCCTAAACACTCTAATTTAACTCGTATCAATTCAAGTAAATTAACAAAGAATACCACAAGAGAAATGCTATTTTTGACAAGATTCTCTTCAAAAAAATATTATGTTAATAATGAAATGATATTCTTTATACCATATATATATATATGAGTATATACCAATCGAGCTCCAACTCATGAGCTTAAAGTGTAATTGTTCTGCATTACTATTATATACATTAACCTACATATAATATAAGTAAACACATAAACACCTATAATATTGTACCATAACTAAAGGTATTGACTTTTTTTTCTTAATAAAAAGGATGGTCCTATTTTATTTATTTATGCTAGATCGATCTTGATAGATCGATTAATATCATAAACATGTATAGACCATACAATATACATTAACTTTGTAAATCTATTTTATATATATATATATATATGTCAATATTATCAAGTAGATGAATTATATGCATGTCTTATCGATCAAAGGCATATATGGCAGCCATGGATTAATGAAAAGAGCATTAATGAGTCATAAATTGTGAGAATTTTAATGAAATGCAAAAGACAAGGAAAAATGAGAGAAAATTTATGTTCTCAATACTTAAAAAGCTTTACAAAATGTTGCCTTTTATATACAATAAGACTATGACTCTGCCAAGACAGCTAGCAGAAAGAGTAGTAAAAAAAGAATACAAAATAATCAGCAAAAGAAATACATTACAACCTGCTACTTATCACACGGTTGTACCATCCACTACACAAAATAGTAGGCTCCACTATACAAATAACATATAACATGCCTTTTAAAGATACTAAGGACACCATGGCAGAACCATTTACATAATACAACAAATAACAATTGCAGAAATGTGTCTACATCACTTGATGGCTGCATATTCATCTCAACAGCATTAAGAACCACATCTTGATCCTATTGTGCTCGAGCATGATCATCATACTTCAATTCCCTTCTTGGAGTGTGAGATTAAAGCAGATAAGTGGGGAGTGTCATAGTGAATATATCTGCTGGTTGAGAAGTTGTGCAGACATGTAGTGTCTTTATGCTCCCTTCTTGAATTTTGTCTATAATTAGATAACAGACAATCTCAATGTATTTGGTCCTTTCATGAAAGACAGAGCTGGTTGCTATGTGAAGTACAGCTTGGTTATCACAAAGTAAGATGACAACATGAGGATGGTCAATGAAGAGATCAGCAAGCAGTTGTCATAACCATGTAAATGTTGTGGTGGTGGAGGTCATTGATCTATATTCTACTTCTGCAGATGATCTAGAAACAACTATTTATTTATTTTTTATTTTCAAGAAATCAATGAGTTCCCCAAGAATAAGCAATAACATGTTATGGATCGTTTAGTGTCTAGACATGAGGTCCAATCTGAATAAAAAAAACCCTCTCAATTGAACAGGTGATGAGACTGATAAAAATACCCATTGACTAGGAGCCATTTTCCGATATCTAACCACTTTGTGTGTTGCTACAGGGTGAAAGGTGGTTGGTTTTGCCATGAATTGGCTTAAAACCTAGACATGGAAGCAAATATCTGATCAAGTGATGGTTAAGTATATGAAGTGACCAATTTACTTTCTGTAAATGTTAGGATCAACAAGTAAAGTCCTAGAGTTCTTGCTGAGTTTGTAATTCTAATCCATAGGCAGCTTGAGTGGTTTGTAGCCTAAGGTCCCTAAATCAGTTAGGATGTCTAAGGTGTATTCCCTTTGGCAAATGTGTATGCCATGAGGTGATTGAGCTACCACGATTCCAAGGAAGTACTTAAGTGTAACTAAGTCATTGATCTTGAAATGTTGGTTCGAAAAGCTTCGTGTGCCGCAACAAGTTTAAAAAAATTGTTTGCTATAACTATGTCATCAACATAGACCAACAAAGCGGTAATACATTCACCTTCAATCCATGTAAACAAGCTATAATCAGATTTTAATTGAACAAATCCAAAAAGAATGAGTGAGGCAAAGAATTTTGAACACCGCTGCCTTGAAGCTTGCTTGAAACCATAGAGACTTCAAAATAATTTGCAATTTTGATTAGGTTTTCCTTTAGCATAACTAGGGGGTTTTTCATGCAGATTTTCCCATTAAGCTCTCCATGAAGTAAAGTATTATTCACATCAAATTGCTGGAGGTGCCACCCCTTTATTGCTGTCAAATCTAAAAGAGTTCTAACTATTATCATATTAGCCACTGGTGAAAAAGTTTCATGGTAACCAACTTCGTATTGTGTGATCCCCTTGGCAACTAATCTAGATTTCTTTCTTTCAACATTGCCATTTGATTTATACTTTGTCTTGTAAATATATTTGCAATCAATTATAACTTTTCCAGGTGCTAAATCAATGACCTCCCATGTGTTATTTAATTCAAGTATCTCAAGCTCAACCTTCATTGCCTTACATGGGGGTGAACAAAAAAAACGTCTGCTCGACCCGACTCGATTGCCCGAAATGTCGAAAAGGGAATACCCGTTACAAATAAACTTTGCCTTTTGCAATCCCAACTCTCTCTCTATCTTCAATTTTTGCAAACATCTCTCTCTCTTCGATTCTCTTTTCTCTCACTCCGTTCTCGCTGCCACTTTAAATTATCGGCGTTAACTTCCAAACCTTGCCAGACTAAGCTTCCCGTCACCGGCGTCTACCTTAAACAACCAAGCGCGGCTCATTAGGTCATTTCTCTCTTCGTTCCACGATTCTCCTCATTTCAAACCCTAACATTTCTCTACTATTCAAGGCATATCACAGCGTCCCGACTCTCTCTACTGCATCAAGAATGGCGGCAATGATTCTCACTTTCTTTCACGCCATGTGTCCGGTTCTCTATCAACTTCTCAATCTCCCTTAGCCGGTCCATCTCTGTCTCCACTAGTGGCTCGTGTGAATGGTAGCGGCAGCAATCAAGTCATGAAGTGGACCAAGCTCCCATCATCGCCGATATTTGGGAATTATTCAGCAACGGGTATTCCGTTTATGCTCTAAATTTCTTGGATTTTTTTATTTGGGATTCTTGTTTGGATACTCTGGAGATGAGATTTGTTGATTTGGGATTTTTGTTTGGATTCTCTGAAAATGAAATTTGTTGATTTGGGATTTTGGACTCTGGATTCCCTTGAAATGGGATTTTTGTTTGAATTCTCTAGGAAGGAAGAAGAAGAAGAATTAGAGGAGAAGGAAATTAGGTAATCGGGCTAAGCGACTAATCAGTAATCGATATTCGGAAGCTGGTGATTTCGAGTCGGGTTGAAAACGTGTCTTATCGGGTCGGGTTGGAGAACAGCCCTAGCCTTACACTAGCCATGGTCCTTAACAACTTCATTGTAGGCGTGTAGGTCACTATGTGATAAAATGGTAACAGAAAAAAAAAACAAACAAACAAACAAACAAACAAACAAATGAAAGATTACATAATGGAGCGAATTGGATAAAGGGAAGTGAGTACCTAGAGCATGTTGAAGTAAGGAGGCTTGTTGGTTATGAAAGTATTGCAAGAATTGATGTGCCCTCCTAGTTCTTGTTGATCTTTTGAGACCAGTCTCATTTGGCTGTGATGTGTCATCAAAAATGTGAAGATAAGATAATTAAGAAGAAACTGGTGAAGAGGGAGAAAATGCAACAAAGGTCTCAGGTTCTTCCAAAGGGGAGAAAATACTAATTAGATTAGTGGGAATGTGTGATGAAGGATAGGAATTGCTATCACATGGCTGAATGCTATTGAAACCTATTGTAAAAGGCAAGACATGAAGCTTTGTATGCTGGAAAAGGAAAATGTACTCATGAAAAGTCACATCCCTAGAGATAAAAACTGTGTTGGTCTCCAAATCCAAGGGTTTATAACCCTTGACCCAAAAAGTGGTAACCAAGAAAAATACATTTCCTCCCTCAAGGGTCCAATTTCTTCCTATCTTAAGACAAGGTGACAGCAAAACAAATGCAAACTAAGATCCTCATGTGTGAGTGAGTGGGCGGAGCCTTGAACAGCAATTCAAAAGGAGTTTTGTTAGACAAAGAGGATTTAGGAATTCTGTTTATTATGAAGGCTGCAGTCAGGATGCAGTCACTCCAAATTTTGATAGGAAGGTTGGACTGAATCTTAAGTGCTTGAGCTATGTTGATAATGTGTTGATATTTTCTCTTAACAATCCCACTTTATTAAGGGGTCTCAACACAGGTTCTGTGATGTATGATTCATTTCTTATTATGAAAGTCCTTCATTTGAAAATCTAGTCCATTATCACTTCTGAGTATTTTAATTTTAAACTTAGATTATGTCTTTACAAGGTTGGAAAAAGCCTCAATACAAGCTCTAATGGTATATTTGTTCTTGAGAAGGTAAATCCAAGTGCTTATTGAAAAATCATCTACACTAGTTACAAAGTATTTTGATCCATCATAGGACTCAACAGAATTTGGGTCTCATATATCACAATGCACAAGTTCAAAAATCTGTTTGCTTTTATGTGTGCTAATGGAAAATTAAAATTTGTGTTGTGTAGCCATTGGACATACACAACAAGGAATATTAGAAATAGTGGACAAATTAATATTAACAAAATCATCTGAGATTAGATTCAAAATTAAAAGGGGTGGTGTGTGACCCATTCTACAACACCAAAGGTTTGATACATCATCAACATTACTACTAGAAGAAGAAGCTATAACAGATATGTTCTTCTTTAGGAAAATAGAAAACTGGTCAAGCAAGGTTGTAGAGGGCACTTCAGTCACTAGAAGGTGGTACAAGTCATTCCTTAGCTCACCCATGCCAATCGTAGTACATGACAAATGGTCTTAAATATAACACAAGTTGGAAAAGAAAATGAAACAGTAGGAAATGTAGTTAGCTCGCTATTTAGCATAAATTTGATTGAAGCTAAAAGAATGAATACATATAATTTTGTTCAAGGTTAGTGTGCTTGTGATTCTTGATGTACCAATGTGAGTAACAAAAGTTGTGCATCCATTTGGGAGTTTAGCTATGTAAGAGACTTGTATTGTGATGGCAAGTGAAAAGTGAGGTGTTATAGATCATGTGATCTACAGAACCTGAGTCAACTATCCAAGATGAAAAACCAAAGGATTGTTAAGAAGAGAAGGTTGAGCAAAAGTGCATACCAGACATGGTGGATGGAAAATTAAAATCTATTTGAACCTAGTTGGCTGAATGGGTGGCAATGAAGGCTTCCCTCGAGTGTAACAATGACATGAGTTGCTAGTATTAATCTTTAGTGAAAGACATTTTTTCCTTAACATTTTCTTCCAGCTCAAGTGTTGACATGTTAGCAAAAAAACCAATTGTTTTGCCTTTATTACGGGAGCTTATGTCCAAGTGGGTATCCATGCAACTTGTAGCGCTTGTCAACCATATACCCTGTTATGTTGCAGTGGCTACAAACAGAAGCATGTCCATTACCTGTTTTAAAGTAGATTTCCAAAAGAGCAGTAAGGTCTGTCACATATGGTCTTATGGCAAGTTTGAAGGGTGAATATACCTTCTTAATGGCAAGGGCCATTGATTCAGGAGAGGGCATACTAGAGAGGACAAAGTGTTGCCTCTCTTGCTATTGGATAATGGAGAAGACCTTGTTCATGACAGGTAAGGAGTCTAAAATCATTATTTGGTCATTAGAGTATTATTGTAGGAATCATTGAGGCCCATTAAATACTAAATAACCCAATCTTGTTGGTATCTATCTAGGAGAATATTGAATTTTGCACATGTGCAATCAAGCATGAGTTCATAAATGATCAGTTCATCCCATAGAGATTCTAACTTGCCATAATAAGCACTTACAGAATCTTGATCTTGTTGCAGGGCAGCTAAGGCTTTCTTTATTTGAAAAATCCTTAATACATTTTGGTGAATGAATATGTCTTTCAGCTCCTCCCAAACCTGCTTGGCATAATTAACTACAGTAATGCTTGACTTCAAGTTTTGACTAATGGAGTTTTGTATCCACGATAGAACTAGGTCATTACATCTTTCCCCAACATCAAGGAAATGAGTAGCAAGATCTTTGGGTTTAAGCAGTGACCCATTAATGAAACCATATTTATTCTTGGCTCGAAGGGCTCTACAATTGCTCTTGACCAAGTTATGTAGTTATCTATTATAAGAAGGTCGGAGACTAAAGATATGGATGGATTGTCACCATGGTCAAGTCTGTAAGGATTGACTATATTGGTGAAATTAAGGAAAACATAAGTATTTAGGAACTCGTTAGCTATGGAAAAGTTCCTTTATTCATAACCTGGCTATGATACCATATAAGAATTTCAATTAAATGCAAAATACAAGAAAAAATGAGATAAAACTTATATTCTCATTACTCGAAAAGTTTTACAAAATGTTACCTTTTATATACAATAGGACTATGACTCTGGCAAGATAGCTAGTAGAAAGAATAATAGAAAAAGAATATAAACGAACTGGCAAAAGAAATATATTGTAGCCTGTTACCTATCACACGGCCATACCATCTACTACACAAAATAGCAGGCTCCACTACACGAATAGCAAACTTACTAAAAATACTAAGGACACTATGACAAAACCATTTACATAAAACAACAGATAATAATTGCAGAAATGTGTTTGCATCACTTAGTGGCTGCAAAATTTGGTGGTTGCATCTTCATCTTAGCATAATTGATAACCTCATCCTAATCCTGTTGCACTCGAGCATGATCATCATGCTTCAATACAAATAAATATCATAAAAGTAAATATATAAATTGATATGATTTTATATGATACGTTATATTTATTTTACAATAAAATAACTTTACATAAATTTAACATATCACATCAAAACACATCAAATTATAAATTTATTTTTATAAAATCTTTTTGTAACTAAAGTTTTTCTATAATGAGAAAGCTCATGTTAAGAAAAAAAAAATAGCATGGAGTCCAATTGCCCCATAGTTTTCCAAGCCATTGGCCAAATAATTAACTAAAATTGGGCATTTATTTAAATTTATTTTTAATCTCTAGACAAATAGGCTTAATATATAAATTAGGCTGTATCAACATGTCACGTACTTTGATTGCACTTTGAAGGGTTGTAACATTGGGCTCAAGTCTCTTAGCAACAAGATTATGGCCAGCTTTCTACAAATGTAAGAAACACTTATGCTTGTACAATAATACCTGGCCAAGTTCCGATCAATTAGCCATAGTTTGCAAAATATAATTAAAGTTTTAACGTCTAGGCAATGAAATGAAATTGACTTGCATTGTTAAAAAATGGTCATCAAGAATAACATTTCTTGACCTTCCATGAATGAGAAGCATGTAATGTTACCCGTGATTATACATGTCATGCTTAACAAAAATACGTTGCACCGATTAATAATCAAAAAATATCATGCATGAAATATGTAATAAGATAAATACAATATTTGATTACTAAGAGAAATCTAATGAAGAACTCTTCAATGATAAAATCCTACGAGACAGCCAAATACAAGAAAACCAATTTTATTAGATTAAGATATTACAAATAAAGTTCTCATATTACAAAATATTTGTAACTAGACACTTTTATTCAACAAAACAAATGATTTACTTACCTTCTACCGCAGTACTAGTTGTCAGAACTTCTGACTATCTCCAGTCCGTTGCTTTTCTTCTTGGAACCTCCAGTGGCCGAACACGAACACTTCAACTCCCGCTTTGAATATACTCACACTCAATTCCTACAACATGAGTATTTCGAAAATTCTCAAGTTTCTCATACACAACTACTTGAAGATCTCTCTCGGCTGCAAGCTCTTAATAATACTTGTGAAAGTATTTTGAAGTGTTGTTTTTGGTGTGTTCACCAAAACCTAGGCTGAACCCTTCCTTAAATAGGCAAAGTAGTGACTGAGTTGTATTAAGACTCTGCTAACGATTTTATCCAGTTATCCAATCTGTTAAGCTGCTAACAGTTTGCCAACGTGTTAGACTGGAACACTTCTACTAGATGTCTTTGAGTTCAAATATAATTTGATCTCTTCATTTAAATATTGCATCTCGATCTCTCGATCTCATTAACTAATCTCCAGACTTGAATGTTTATCTAGGACTTTTAAATCTCTTATATTTGAATTTGAAAGTTATCAAATAATAATTATATTACAAAACAAACTGTTGAACCCAAAATTTCAAGTCTCGTATCTACGTATAGATTTTGATGATAACAAATAAATTCAAAACCCAAACTCAAATTGTCTGTGCATGAATGAAGCTAAACACATCAAGAAATCGAGTATGAACAAAAAAGAGAACAAGTCTACAAATGAAACTCATAGAATAATTTTGTACATTCTTGATAAAATTTGAAATTAAATTAAGGTTCAAAATTAATATTTTCTCATAAAATATCAAATTGCATTTTTCACATGTGCATGATATCATTAAAATGTTTAATTTCAAAATTTGATTTTTCACATATGTATAACATCATTAATAGTTTTAGTTTTAAAAATTATATTTTTCACATGTGCATGACATCATCAAAAGATTTAATTTTGAAAATTATATTTTTCACATATGCATGACATCATTAAAAATTTGAATTTATATCATGATTGATTGTCATTTTTGACATGTGTATATTTTTGTTAAAAATATTAAAGGATTGTTATACTTCTTTTGACATATGCATAAAGAAAATGATTTTGTTTGAAAAATTAATTATGCTCATTTTTTTATATGCGAAAAGTAAAATATTATGTTTGAATTTTTTGAAAAATAAATGAAGTTGCCTTTGCCAAATGCAAAAAAAATGTGTTTTTATTTGAATTTCTTAAAAAGTGAATAGTATTCTTATTTGACATGTAAATCTTTTCATATTTAAAAATGAAGACTCATTTGTCTATAAATAGCTCATTTAAGTTTTGCAAAATCATAACAAAAGTTTATACATCAATTAATAAAGTTTTGCATCATTCATTCAAAGCCTTCACTCTCTCTTTTCTAAGCATTGAACCTTAATTTTTATTCATTTTAAGAGAGATATAAGTTACGTTGTATTGTTATTATATCACTCACTATCTACCCACTATCAACTCTTGTATTTATAAGAGAGTGCGTATAACTTTTATGTGTGTAGAATGTGTTCTACACGAGAAATAATTGAATCACCAAGTATGAGATGATTGTAAGTATAAAGGGTGTTTTACACGGATTTTTTATAGTGGTATTGCTCAAAAGTGTAATAGGTTTCTATCTCCAACTAAAGGAGATTGAATAGTGAATTTGGGAATGCTCAAGAGGTAGTTTAAGGTAAGAACGTAAGCAGTGAGGCTAAATTTCGTTAAATACTAAATTTGCTTCTTCCTGCCCTTATTTTTATATTTTCTACTATTTCGTATTTTGTTTATATTTTATGTCGTGTATTTGGTTTATAAGTGTTAATTTTTTAATATAACTCAATTCACCCATCTTGTATTAGTCATTTTGGCAACACAAATTTTATCTAATTGGATAATTCGTAGAGTCCTATTTAAAATTATATTCATTCAATATTTAAATTTAAACTCAAATCATCTCATCCTAACTAATCTGAAATTACATTTACACAATTGATCAAGTTTCAGGCTTCAAACACGTTTTAACTTAAAAGATGATCTTACCATACCAGAAAAGAAAACTTGGTTAATTCCAATTTAAAAGCTACAAAATCTCGAAAGCCTCGACCTGTGTGAGACAGAAATCCACATTCCCTAAAACTTTAACAACGATGGACTGAATTAGGCAGCTTGGGTTCTATACTCTCAATAAGCAAAGGAGCATGGTCAGAATGTTTTCTTTAATTAGTTAAGGTGTGTTAATGTGACAGATGGAGAGTATCACATCGGAAAAAGTAATGCTAGATATTTGGAAATCCCGCCCACTCCGATCTACCATTAAAAAAATAATTTTTCATGTATATTTACGTGGAACTTACATAGTATTTTGAGATTGCAAATATAATTTTTCGTTTGAAAAAAAGATGTATTAAATATTAATAGATAAATATGAAGTCTCCATCAAGGTTAAATGAGTAGCTTAAATGAGCATTATTTGAGAGTTTAAATCCTGTCGAATCAAGTTGAACTAATTTGACTCGTTTAATATTCATAAACAATAAATTAAAATCAAGTAGAATTCATACAATCCAACCAGAAACTCTTCAATTCACAGCCTCGTGGGCCGTGTCCATATGATATGAAGTGTGAATCTGAATGCACATGTGGACTTTGATGGACCCAAAGTGATCCATCACTTCTGAAACATAGGCCGAGTCCTCTTCACTATATGGGCTGGCATCTGTTCAATTAGTCCACTCATCTGGAAAAAAAAATAAATAAATAAATAAACAGTATGGTATCCTGACCAGAAAATAGATATCGGCCAGAAGAAAGAACGGTTTTTTTAAAAGAAAAAGAAAGAAAAATATTTTTATTTTTTAAAAAGAAAGGATACTACATTTATTAATAACGAATATTACAATTAAACTTGAAACATATATTACAAGCCTACTACAACATTTATAACTCTTTGATTTATAAAAGTAAGTGATATAGTCTAGTCCTTATTACAAATCTCTTTAAAATAGGGACTTCTACGCATACACTTATACACTACATACTTCATTTTATTTATTTATTTATTTATTTTGTTATAAAATATTTGGAATTGAATAATGAGTAAAAAAAGAAATTATTTAAGAACAAGAAATTATTTAAGAAAAAGAAATTTTAAAAAAATTGAAAACAATTAAAATAAAAAATAATTAATTTTTTTTATTTATTTTAAATTTATTTTTCTTAAATAAATAATTTTTTTACATTATTCATATTCTAAATGTTTTATAAAAAGAAAATTAAAAAAAAAGATGTGGTGTGTGGTGTGTGGTGTGTAGGTGTGTAGGTGTATATTTAAAATTTCTCCTTTAAAATATAATCTGAAAGACAACATAACTATATTCAAGATAGAGTGAAAATTAATCTTTCATCCACAGAATACACTCTATAGATTAAAAATTCTAGAGAACACACCCATACCAAGAAGGGAGAGAGGGGAGGGAGGAGAAGGGAGAGATGAGTTCTTCTCCCAGAATTTGGCTATTTGTTGTGGAGGATTTTTTAGAGAAATTTGAGAGTTTCGAGAGAGAAATATATATATACATATATATATTTTTCTCTTGAATATACATATTGGTGCACGCACAAATACATGAATGAGAAAGTAAATTAGATTTTTTACGTAATTGTATATGAGTAGTACTAGGTACAAGTTGTCTGCATGTGCACATTAGTATTGTGAATAATATTTTTACTGTTTATATAAATAGTAAAAATAATATTTACTATGCATGTAGGTGACTTGCATAAAAAATTTTTCATTGTATATAAAATAATATATGGAAGTTGAAAGTCAACTTATTTTCTCTCTACCCAACTCCCAAGATCATAGGAATACTAAGTATTAAAAGCAGCATAAGCATTATTTAAATTTTGAGATGAAATAAAATAGAAATAAGTGAATAATAATAAAATAATTTGAATTGAAATGTTTTTTTATAAGATTGTAGAAATTAAGAGAAGAAAAAATTAATAGAAGTATTATAAAATTAAAATATTGTTAACATATGATTTTTTTTATATTATCTTATTTAAATGTTATAAAAAAATTTAATGATTAGATAATAAGAAGATGAAAATTTAAAAAAAAAATTCAAAATTTTAAAATTGAAAAGTATTTGTGTTTGAATCTGTTCATATCTAAATAAATTTTTTATTACTAAAATAAAATAAATTAAAATCATTTTAAAATTCAAACGGGATGTTGATTTAACTTGTTACTATGTGCCAAAAATATGCAAGTCAATGGTCCTAAAAGTTTTTACCAAGTCGTCCTCAACCGTGGCAATGCATGAAGACGTCACTGCTGACATGTGCCATTTGCCATTGCATCCACATGGTGTGGAAAAATATGGCAATGTCATGTTCCATTCAAACTCCTTTGTATTCTCAATAATTGATTTGTGTTTGTGGATTATGAACCAATGGCATGACAAGCAAGAGTTGGTGTCCATATTAGGAGCCCTCTAATGTTCAAAACTTCAAAAAATATCACCCAAGATTGAGTAGTGGGAATTGACTCCTCTCTTTTCTTTACTCTGTTAGTCAAATGTCTTACGGCATTAATAATTAAGCTTAGTGCTAAATGAGTCATAGACATCCTTTTGAAAATCACCTTACTTCGCATGTGAAAATAGTACAACCCTAGTTGATTTTCAAAGGATTTGTATATATCATTATTACTTGAAGTTGTTCATGTTATGTAAGCAGCTTCAAACTTTTAAAGTCTCATTTAAATAATGAAATAAGATAAGGTAATTTTATATAAAAATTGAAAGTTAAATAAAATATTATTTATTAATACTATTATAATTTAAAAATTTTAAAAACTAAAATTGCTCATTATATTTTATATAAGAATTAAAAAAAATTATAATGATCAACTCATCTCTATATCCAAATGAAATCTAAATTTGATTATTTGTAATAGTGGATTTCGAATAAATTCCTTCTTATAAATATCTCAAAATTGATACATGATATTATAAAAATCAAAAACAAAAACAAAATTTTCACACTTTTTCAAGACATACCTGTCAAGATTATTCCATGCATGTACTTACTTTTTATTCATCTCAACAGTCATAATTGAAGTAGAAAGATAATAAATATACGTCACTTTACAAACACTTTACACAATTATATTTAAAAATGAGGGGTAAATGTATTTTGAAGAACTCGATCTACCTTGTGGGGGACACACATGGAAGTGATTGTGCATGCCTCGTGATACTCTTTTGAGGTCTTTCTTTATTGTGTGTGGATCAATGGTGCACAAAAAGCAATGAAGAAAAAGCTGGACATGGAAAAAGGCAGAGGTGAAATTATTAAATGCTTTCTTTCATAGAATATTGTGACTTCTAGGTCAACCTCTTGTCCCTTAGAACATATTGAAATGCACATGCTTTGTCTTCTTTAGGAGTCTGAATTGTGATGGAAATTGAGGTCTTGGAATGGATGTGGGAGGAGGCCGTCACACTCTACGCATTGATTCCCAAAATGCCTTTTTTTTTTTCGTAATCCTTTTATAATAAAACCAAAAAATAAATAAAATCTCGATAGTTGTAGACCCAACTTTACGTCCTTTGTTATTTAAATGCATGAATTGGGTAATTAGTGATATCTTATGCAGCAAATTGACCTCGTTGATGATATCCACCAACAAAAATTGACCTTATATTTATGCATTTTAATTCAAAGTTGTTCTCGTTATATCGTCTTTTTGTGAATTAATATATTGCTTTTTTTTTTCCTTCCAAACAATAATATCAATATTTTTTTTTTCAAAAAAAAATGTGAAAATCTACATGCCTTTTTTTATTATAAGAAATCATTAGTTCATTCCAATTGAGAAAACAATTACAGACATTGATCAAGCCACACAATTTAAAAAATAAAATATGTAATATTATCCAACCATGTTTGAATACTCTGCATGTCTTCAAACAAAGTTCCATCCGTGTTTGGCTTAACCATGGAAGCAGGAGGAGATTTTCAACAAAAATGTCATCTCAATTGCACATTGTTCTTTACGTTTACTGCCTTAAAATTCTGCATGAGGCTAATTGCATGATTTATAACAGCTTCAGGACGCAAATTAACCTGTTCAAATTCCCCCTAATTTCTTATATACCAAAATACCCAAGCCAAAGAAAAACAGTTCCAATTTATCAGTTTTGTTGTCATCAATTAACTTCAAAGCTATATTGAATACCGTCAAATTAGTATGACTAGGCAGTCCAAAGAAATGCTCGTGCCATTCCTCCTTAATATGAGGGCAAAAGATAAGTGCATGATGTATATTCTCAAGTGACGCAGAAGAATCTGTACAAACCCTCACTAGTGACATTTTTCTTCAGCAAATTATCATTGGTTGGCAAACTGTCCCTATAAACTTGCCAAGCAAAAACTTTGATCTTGTTTAATACCAGCATCTTCTATAATGATTTTCGAAGTCTGTTTTGCCTACTCATATTTAAAGACTCGACAGTAGAACCTCTTCCCCAAGAACAAATAAATCTATAGCAACTTTTCGCTGAAAATAAACCAAACTTCTCAAAGCTCCAAACTCTTCTATCTGTTCCATTTTCTAGGCGAATTATCACTTTTGAAATCTTTTCTATAATTCTTGGATTGAAAAGAGCTTGAATCCTTTGCAAGTTCCACCAACCAGAATTCTAATCAATAATAGTTGGAACCACATCTTTATTATTCTGACCAACAAAATTGTCTTCATGCAATAACAATTTTTTGTCGAGTTGTCATATATCGGTCCATAAATAAGTGGTATTCCCATCACCAATATGCCATCTACAACCTTCCTTCACCCACTTCCTGGCCGCTCATATACTTCTCAAGGTATAAGATAAACAAAAATCCAAACAAACATCCAAAAAGCTAGATTTTGAGAAATATATAGTTTTAAACAATTTGTGTAAAATTAAGGTGTCCTCATGTAATAACCCCAACCTTGCTTTGCAATAAGAGTAAGATTAAAGTTTCTTAAATTCTTAAACCCCATACCACCCGTAGTTTTTGGTGCATACATTTTTTCTCAACTAACTCAATGAATTGTTTTCTCATCTTATCTTTGCCCCCATCATAATTTTGTCATGAGACTATCTAATTCAAAAATAAGCCTAATGGTAAAAGAAAACAACTCATAGAGAAAGTAGGGATAGACAAAACTACTGTTTTCGGTAAAGCTTTTTTTCCACCTTGAGAAAGTAACTTTTCTTTTTAATCTTTAAACTTTTTTCACACTTTCTGTTTAACATAATAGAAAACCCGAGACTTTGACCTATCCATTAAAGGAGGTAAACCAAAATATTTTTTATATTGTTGAATCACATTATTGCTCCATAATGACTTGATCTCCTCCTATAATTCTCTACCAACATTACCACTAAAGATCATGGTTGTTATATCCTTATTAATTTTCTGCCTAGAGACATTCTCATAAGTTTCTAGTACAACTTGGATTCTTTTATTTTCTTCCATATTAGCCTTATAGAAGATGACACTATCAAATGCAAAAAGCAAGTAATTGATATTTGGTGCACCTTTACAGATTTTTAAACCAGAAAGTTTCCCTTAACTCCTACTTGGTTTAGTAAAGCTGAAAGCCCCTTAGTGCACAATAAAAACATATAAAAGGACAATAGGTCCCCTTGACTCAATCCTCTGATAGAATAGATTGGCCCTTTTTATCCCCCATTAATAAGCACAAAGAAGGAAATAGATTGCACGCTATACATAACTAAGGGTGGTAATACGTGACACAACACTTTAACACGAAACGAACACGAAACGAAAAAAAAAGTTAGTATTTAGCCTTAATAGATTTCAGATCAAATCGTGTCAACACATTAAGACACGAGTTGATAACAGATCATAACGGATCAAACCCGTTATGATTTGTTAAGACCCATTTAGACATGTTAAGAAGTTTATATTTACTTTTATACCCTTAACCTAAATTTCAAAAAATCATAATTTAAAATTAGATTTATACTCTTACTAGCTATCTCATTTAAGTACTTATTAAAAAAAATTTAACGAGTTAACTCATTGTTATTTAATATGTTTGGGTTATAATTTTAATATTTTACAATGCGTAGATCATATTTGCGTGTGTATCATATTTTATAATATATTACTTATTGAATTATAATTTTTAAATTTAAATTTGTAATTAATTGTTTATGTTTTATAACTATTATTTAAGTTTTAATATTTGTATAAAATCAATTAATTTAAATTCAAACGAGTCACTAACGAGTTTACAGGTTGAAACGGGTCAAGTCGTATTGTGTTGTATCGTATCATATAGTATCAAGAGTCTTAATGGGTCGTGTCGTGTCAACCTGTTATCTTAACAAGTCGTGTTATGGTTGAAATTTTTTACACGAACCCTTAACGGGTGGTGTTCGTGTTGACCCTTTAAATATTATGTACACGCTTTGACGCGACATAAATACGACCCGTTAACACGTTTTGACACCTATATACATAACTAATTCAATAAAAGACTGCTGAAAACCCATAACACCCATCAAAGTTTTTAGAAAACTCCATTCAATACGGTCATAGGTTTTACTCGTGTTTATATTAATAGACATAAAACATTTTTTCCTTATTTTTTATGTTTCAAATGGTATACCAATTCATAAGTAATAGAAGAACATTGTCAATTATTATCCGGCCAGGTGCAAAGGCATTTTGAGAATCACCAATAATGTTAGATAACACTAACTTCAATCTATTATTAATTTCCTTAATTATCAATAAGTTTATAAGCCATATTACAAAGGCTTATGAGCCTATAACCAGCAACTACAATAGGAGCATTCTTCTTGGGAATTAATGTAAGAAAAGTATGGTTAAAATAGTAGGAAATACACCTGCATTGAGAGGTTTTAACACAGATGCTGCCACTAACTTCCCAACAAAATTTCAGTATTCTTGGTGAAAAGTAGGTAACATTCCATCTGGACTAGGTGCTTTTGAAAAACTCATTTGTGACAGTGCACTGACAACTTCAGCTTTTGTGAAAGCCTTGTATAAATCTGCATTCATATCTCTTGTAACTTGACCAGCCAAAGATGAAAGAAAATCAATTGATCTCTTGGGGTTTGAACTAGTAAACAACTCAAAAAAACAGCTCAAGATGGCCCTATCTCTCTACTTTCCATACTGCCAATCCCCTTGAGCATTCTGAATTCTAACCAACTAGTTCTTCTTCCTTCTCATATATGCTTTTATGTGAAAATACTTTGATTTATTGTCCCCATTTTTTAGCCACAAAGCTTTAGAATGTTGTCTCCACATTACCTCATCCATTTCTAACCATTTTTGTACCTCATCTCGAGTCTTTCTATGATCATCAATCCACTCTCCAATACGACTTTGTTCATTCAACAATTATATGTGTTTTCTAGCCAAGTTTAGTTGTTTCTGGACATTTCCAAAAGAAGACCTGTTCCATTTATCTAGCTGAAGGCCACATTATTTTATAGAGTCCATAGCATTCTAGATAGTTTCACCATCTTCCCTCCTCCATTTGACTTAGTAATTTTTTCATAAAGCTGCTCTCCAACTCATTTTTTCAAATTTGAACAACTTTTTGACCCTATCAAATTCACCCTAGCCCTTAGCTGTTATGAGGGAGAAAGGGAATACATAGATCAGGGGATCACATTGGTCTAGTTCGAGGTGAGGCTTCTGGATTTGTGAGATTCTAATTGTGTTGGTAGTTTTTGTGCATTTCTAGGTAATAAAAACCAACAAAACCAAATAGAGATAAAAACTCTGTAGGAGCTAGATATGAACAATCGATCACTAAGATGGTAATTTGTTATTTGAATGTCTCTATAATCTACACCACACACCGTTTATCTGATATAACTTGATTTATAAAATTTAAAATTTATCTTTCAAAATAAATTATGTCATGTGAATGATTTGTAATGTAAAAAATTTCAAATTAAATTTCAAATTAAATTGATTTATGTCATGTAAATTATGCCTCTACACTACACACCATGTATCTAATATAACTTGATTTATAAAATTTAAAATTTATCTTTCAAAATAAATTATGCATGTAAATGATGTGTAATGTAAAAAATTTCAAATAAATAATTCATTATTGTTAAGTATAGGTTAAATATTATAACATTAACATTAACATTAACAATCAAATATTTGATTTTATATAAAGGATGGCTGCTTCCAAGCCCACCTCCTGGTTGTCATCGCTTGATCACTTCCTTTTCCACTAAGTGATATGATCCACAATAACAAAACAATGACAATTAAACATATATTTTTCTCCATTTGTTTGTTAACAAATTAATTTGATTATGAGAGAATGATCATCTTAACAACTCAGTATTTTAAGTGTCTCCTGATGGTTAGAGGCACTCTGATATTGTAGGTGAGAAGTCTTTAATTCCTCAATTCTATTTATAGACTTCTGACCATAAAAAATTTTAAGATTTTATATCTGACTATAATTAAATATATAGAGTTTTAACTTTATCTCTTAAAAGTTTTTTTATTATATTATAATTCATCAATTAACAGATAAATTTTGATTTATTCTAAAATCTATAAAAATAGATGTGTGGGACATAATTTAAATAAACTCTTATATTATATTCGCGTTGACTTAATTGTAAAGCATCTTACATAGATTTAAAAAAATGAAGGGATGATATAAAGTTTAGACATGCATGACACGCCTTCGTATTTTACTCTTTTTTTTTTTTTTGTTTATTCAAATATAGTATGGTCAGAGAGACATTGATAAGAATGCTCCCATACTTCCTGATGGCCATATTCATGCAATTAATTACGTGTTTTGAGTACTATAAATTACACAGCTAAAGACAGCGTTGCCCATCAATGCATATCTTCGATATAGACTCATGGCCAGCCAAATGGTTTTGTGTGCTTTAAATGTTGTTAAAAATAATCTAATGAAAACATATTTATTGACACACCAAATACATTGTCGATACAAGAGGCATTCATGTCTGACTAAAAAAAGAAAAAAAAAAGAAGAAGAAGAAGAAGAAGAAGAGGCATTTAGGTCAATCACTATATATAAAAAAATATTATGTTTTAATACTTTTTATAAGAAAGATTCTATATATATATATATTTGCGTATTTTTTATACACTATTAATATAAATAATTATGTATTTTTAATATAAAATAATTGTTTTAGTCAATACATCAATGAAGTGTATATAAAATATACAAACTGAATCAAATAGAATTCTTTTTATAATCGTAATGGCTTCCCCCGAGTGAACTAGTATATTTATTCACTATTTCACCACAACATTTTCAACTTTTTACTACGGATGTGTGTGGTCCAGAATAGTTTATATAGCATGGGAAATTATCTTTTTTCCATCAATTTCATTTGTGGGAGGTTGTTGACATATCATCATGGGCAATAATATTCTACCTATCAGCAAACTATTTTATAAAAAATATTATCTTTTTCCCACGACTTTAATTGGTGACCATAACTATGTTCTTTCATGGCAAATTATATTCCCATCCGGACCATGGTTGTTACAAATATTAGTTAATGATAGTAATTGGTTGGCATACATGTTTACCCACAAGTTGTATTGTGGTTGATTCAGTGGCATATCTATAGCTCCCACTATTAATGGTGTGGCAAAAATATTTTTGGGTTGATTTCTTCTTATGAAAATTACTTATCTTAGTCTTACACTTTCTCGAAAAAAAAAAAAAATATTATCTCTCGCCAATATATTTGATTGCAAATAGGTATTATCTATCGAATGTATGGTAGAAATTAATATTTTTGGATTGCTCTCATTTTGTGGAAATTATTCATCATACGAAAAAGGTAGTTTTCCACGACCCTATTTGCTTGGAAATGCATATTATTTATCGGGTAAATAGTGGTAAAAGATGCGTATCCATAAGTTTAATTTGTGATTGGGGGGAGGGGGGCAGCGGCGTATCCATAACTTGCTTGCCCGCTCCATTTACCCCGCCTCCGCAAGGCAGAACGGGCTACCCCGCTCCGTCCATGAGGGGGCGGGGGCCCCTGCCCCGCACGAGAAACCCAAGCGGGAGCGGGATGACCCCTGCGGGGCCTTGCCCCATCCTCCCCCACTCTGCATCTTCATTATTTTAAAAAATATATATTTTATATATTTATATAAATATTTTGTATAACCATAAATTATATACAAATATTTACAATTTGATAAATTTGAAGTGAAATTCAAGTTAATAGATTGTCTTGACCTTTTAAGCCCACATTTGTAACAATAATATTTGAATTTGTGAGAAAATTCAGCTTTGCATAATTTGAATTCATGGCAAAAAATTTTTTTTAACTCATTCGAGATTGCTGATATGCTTGTAAGTAGTTTCGAATGGATTAAGATATTAGTGAGATATTAAATTATTAATGTAGAGTTAAAGTTTTTAGTTGTGATCTAATATAAAGTAAAATTATTATTTATTTTAAAAATTTATTTAAGAATTGGTTTGGATGATGAGCTGAAATAAGTTGCTTTTAGATGAAAACAAAAAGTTAAATAAAATATTATTTTTTAATATTATTATTATTTTAAAATTTAAGTAAATTAAGTTATTTATTATTTTGGTATAAAAATTTATTAAAGTTATTATAATAAGATTAAATAAATAAGAAGAAATAATTATAGATATTTTAGATTCAAACAAGCTCTAAATAGAAATAAATAATCGATTCACCTGCGTGATCAAAAATAAAAACATGCAATACCTAATGATTACATAATTGTCGTGTTTAGCACGAGCTATGGTCAAATAATTGGAGAAGTATATATGGGGAGAGGAAAAATATTAGTTTGTCCATCAAATTTGGTATTTTATTTTGATATTTTAAATATTTATTTTTTTAATTTTTTAATTTTTTAATTTAATTTTATTAAATAATTAAAAAAGTGATTATTAGTATATTAATTATTTTTTTATATTTTTATAAAATATTTAAAAATGATAAAAAAATTTAAATAAAAAATTTAAATTTAAATTTAAATGAAGTATTACACTGAGAGATGCTGTTCGGACAACAGAATAACAATGCTCATAACGATAGAGATTATTTGAACATTCTTCAAACATGACGGGGATGGGTGGACAAGGGAAGAGACGGTGACACGTACATGGACGGCTGGCCTGGCTGTTCTGTGTATGCGCCAATATGCTTTTGGAGCTTATCTTTAGAGATCAATTGGTTTAATAATTGTGGGCTTGACTTTATCGTGTGCTTCTGATTAATAACCACCCTAAATCTTCATGAGGTCACAGAACCAACGTCATGGCATATGCTTAATTTGTTTATGAACTTATCTTCACGATCAGGATTAGAGTGCCCATCCAAATTTAAGATTTGAGAATTCGGATTTCTAATTTAAAATTATTTTAAATTTCTAAAAGAATTGAAATTATTGAAATATAAATAAAATTTTAAAATTGAGATCCGACCCGAATAAACAAGCTTAATTAAAATGTATATTTCTTGGTAAGTTCGAATTTTTGATGTTCTACATCATGTAGTTTGTTTTGAACCATTAAAGAATCATATACATATATATCTATACACACATACATATACAGATACGCAAGTTTAAAAACATATACTGATATCGAACTCATCAATTTATGAAATAAATATTCTAGATATAAAATAATTATATAAAAATAATTTCACAAACTATTGTGATTTGATATGACTCATTAAATTATAAAATTATTTTTATTGTAAAGTAAATTTAATAAATCACATAAAATTATGTTTATGCATAAAAATACTCTTGTATACCTCTACATTTGTGACTATAACAATTATATTTCATGAATTATTTAATCTTCGATAACTATACCATATTATATTCTACTCATAAGAATAGATTCTAAGGTTTCACTTTCATAAGAGTATTTACTACTCACTAATTATTTTATCTATTTAGTTAAAAGACATAAAAAAACAAATTTAATAAACTCAAATTTAGTTAAAATTTAGTTAGATTTAACTTTCTCTCTTCTTATTAGCCATATTTGGAGAGTGAGGAGAGAAAAAATTAAATCTATTTTAATTTTGTTAAATCTATTGAACCTTAATCTTTTAACTAAAATTTAACTAAACAACTAAGATAGGTAGTGAGTTGTGAGTGTTCTAACAAACTAATATTCATATTATAATTAGAATTAAAATAAATAAAAAGTTAAAAGTTAATATTTTAATATAATAACTATTGATTTATTGAGTCAGTTATTTGGTATAATAAAAAGTGACTAGTTAAAATTTATAAAAATGAAATTTTAAGTCAAAATTTGGCTGAATTTTAGCTAGTGAATTATGAATGCTCTAAAAACTCTAATTCCATCTCATCTCATCATTTCATTTCATTATTTCTATTTTTTAAAATTTTAATACAAAATAAAATAAACAATTCTTTTTTTTTAAATCTTAAAATAATTTTTTCAAATTTCAAAATAAAACTAATATTAAAAAATATATTATAATAATATTTTATTTTATTTTTAATTTTTATCTCATTTTATTTATAAAAATAAATTAGGCCTAAGTCTTGACAACCACTTGGTGTCTGGTGATCTAGCAATTTTACCTATCATAAAGAATTAAGTTATTAAATTGTTTTTGTTAGGATTGTATGTGTCTTGGATATTGATATTGCGGGAATGAGTTATCTTATATATAATTATTTTTATATATTTTATATATATTTTACTGATATGATTAGTTAAAGTAATTATTTTATATTAAAAAAATAATGTAACTAATTATATTAATAAAATACATAAAAAAAAAAAACCAAAATGATCGCACATAATTTTTTTTTTAATTCAAGTATAATATTACCTGTTGCGATCGCACTAAAAACAAAGTTATGGTCCACAACTTTACCATTCATTGTAATTACTTCAATTCTAAACAAATATCACACTGAACTAAATGATCAATACAGGATTCTTAGATCTCGAACAAGCAGAAAATTTAGAGAGAGAGAGAGAGAGAGAGAGAGAGAGAGAATTAACTTTATCGTGATGTTGTGTCCCCTTTGCGAAAGAATAAACAAGGCAAGGCTGGCTCCAACATCATTCCCCCTTCAAATGTAAGCAACTTTATTGACACCTCCATCGTACGCATGTAGAAATGTACCATTGCTGAGCTGTTTATTACCCAAACGACAATGATGTGTCAGTGGCTTACCTATAATATATAATATTATTACTTTTATATCAAACAAAAATGCATTTTCATTATAAATCTTTATGGTCATGTCATGAGGCATGAAGCCAACATGTGACTTTGTGGCAGAGAAAGTGTAACAAAATATGAGTAATGATAAAAACACGAGTAATTTTTAGTTTTCTTTATTAATATAATGTAATCCTAAATGCAACAAAAATTCTGAATTTTTCTTAAAAAGTTAAAGATTTTGGCTCTAAAAATTCTGAAAAGTAAAAAGTTGTAACATATTAAAAAACTCAGGGCATGTGATCTCTGTGTTCTTCTTGGATCCCTTTTCCTGATTTTTCTTTTTTATTATGATTTATCTGTTTTATGCATGAATTTTTTATTATTATTTTAACATCTTTCTTTGTTATCTATCCTTGGTTATCAATTATAAATGTGCCTTGTATATATATATTTGTATATGGATAAATATATTAAAAAACTCGCCAATAACAATATTATATAATTATAGAGGGGACCTCAGCCAATAAAAGGAGCCCGCCTAAATACTAGAGTTAGGTTCGGATGCTTAGAATATTTCAGAATATATGTAAATAATAATAAAATAATTTATAAATAGTAATATAGTGAATAATTGGTGAATAATAATAAATAATTTATGAATAAAATTTTATGAAAATATTTAAAAATAATTATATTCTTAGACAAGCGCTTAGTGTTGTGGAAAACATAGAGGACTAATGTTATGAAACCAGTTACTAAAACAAATTTGTTCTATTTCTAGTGATTAGAGTAGCTGAGATTGTCCGGTGTAACCCATGGGGCTAAAGATGTTTGGATTTAAAATATTGATTTTTTTTAATGAATAGGAAAAACTGAACAGAGATAAAAGCATTATGGATTTTGTGTAAATATAGATTTTACCTTAAAACACACACACATATATATATATAATGAATTTGATATTAATTTTTAAAAAAGTGATGTTTACTTGAATTAAAATAATATAATTTAATAAAAAGATGAAATATATTGATACGATGAGTTTTGCATGGTTGTAAGGAAATTGAGAGAGAAAAACATTCCTGCAATAGATGAAAAAAATACCTTACCATAGATGATTTTCAGTTGCGTCCAAACATTGGCAAAGAAGATAGGTTGGGCCTCTTTCAACTTAAAAGCTATCTCAAAAAGTGAGATTTTCTCCTTGACAGATATAAACTAATAATCAGTCATTTTCATAATCAATATGAGACAATTCCACTAATCCCTTATAGAGTTTATATTAAAAACATATTGACTACAAGAAGATTCGAATAAGATGATACTAAATTGTCAGAATGCACGTTAATTGCGTTGAAATACTTTGAGTTGGCAGATTAATGCAAATATGACAAGTGATCATAAGCTTTTCTTAATTGTGACAATTTTGAATACGTTTTAGTATTTTGATCATAATTTTAGTTATGGATATCAAAATTGTGTATAGGACCCTAATTCCAATATCTCTTTTCGGCACATACGTCGTGGCCATCAAGCCACGCTTGATGTATGCCTCGTCGAAGCCAAAATCCACTATTTTTCATACTAAATCCCTAATTTAAGTTATTCTTTTTCATTTTTTGATAATATTTCATTTATGGTTTAGGAAGTACTTTCAAACTCAGTTTATGTCAGATTTTTGACATATTACTTATTTTATCTGTATTTAATTTTGATGTGATTATTGAGATTTTACTAATTTTAATAAAATTCTGATACAGACAATTTTTAATTATACAATCTGGTTTGCGGATTGATTTTCAACATTACTTGATCTGATAATTTTAAATTGAACATTAGATGTTTTTTGTCAGTATTTTTAGATAACTCTTTTATGTTATTCCTTATGAATCATCTGTTAAAACTAGCCTGCAAAATAATCGTTATTCTTTTTAGTATCACATCTATACTCGCCTCAAAATTTTGAAATTTAATTGCTAAATAAATTAATAAATGTAAAAAGAAAAGAGGGAAAATTGAGACTTATAACAGAGTAGCCCAAGTCTCGTCCTCACTTTATCAATAAAACTGTATAATGGTACGAGAGAAAATCAATCATGAAAGTGGTATTTGTTGGCAATCTTCAAAAAGGCCTGTCCAAAATTTCCACTGCCGTAGATAGAGTTTGCCCTATTTCTGAATTAGTTGTCGTGATTGAAGAAGTTATTCCTATTCTCTTGACAAATTTGGATAGAAAAGCGTATGTCAACTCTAGATTTTAGAGAAATGCAGCAAGATAAGCAAGAACAACAGATCGACTTGATTACAATTAATTTCACAAGCGTATGAGAAACGCGCAGGTTTGTATCAATGTGTGGGATCTATGTGTCGGCCGTGGATGATTAGATTTTAAAGATACGAGGCCGAGAAATATCAACGTGCATGTGGCGCTCACTCAGAAACTCCGATGATAGGCATTGCATGTGATGGACGCGTTACCTTGGTGGCGCAACAAATCTTAAAGCCTTTTAACTTAAAAGGACAACAATCCCCGAAGTTGGGGGTTCTGAACTCGACCAAGGTCCTTTGAGAAGTACCATTTGGCCTCGTTTAGCTCCTATTTGATTCAAAAATCATTTTATTTTATTTTATTATTATAATTCTTTCAAAATTTTACATAAAATAAAATAAATAATACAATTTTTTTCAAATTCAAAACAATAATAATATAAAAAAAAAATATTTTATTTAATTTTTTTATTTTTTTATCAAAATTCATCTCATCTTATTTCATATTTCAATTCAAATGAAATCTTGATATTGAGATAAGATAAAATAAGATAAAATAAGATAAAAAGTTTATAAATAATAATAAATAATTTATAAACAGCAATAAAATTGTTTGAGTTAAATTTTTTTTATGGTATTTAAATAGAGAAATGCTTTATGTACCGAATTCAAATTTTTATTTAATGATTAAGAAATTATATTTTTTAATAATGATGTGATTTTTTTTATTTTTAAAAATAATTTAAAACCACCTAAAAAATGATTGAAAATAAATTTAAAAAAATAAAAATTTACTTATTCAGTACAAATTCGAGCTACATTCTTTCGAGAGATGTATTCATTTAGAAAATAAGATCTAGAAAGTTGAATAAATATATTATAGAGTTATAATATAATTTTTATTTTAAAATTTGAGAAAATTGAACTACCTCTTGTATTTTGTTTGAAAATTTGAAAACTTATAATGATTAAATAAAAATTTTGAAAATTTAAAATTGAAAAGACATTTGTATTTATGATATTAAACATTGAAATAAGACTTAGTAAAATGAGATAAGACTATCTTAAAATTTAAATGAGGCCTAAATCCCATTCTTCACAAGAGAGATAAGAATGAATAACCTGTTTGAAAAATTAATAGGGCCATGGGAACGAGCAGCACTTGAGAGATGAGTTCTATTTTTTTATTTAAAATGAAAAGATTAATTTTGGAAAAGAAATATGGGATGGGGATGTTAAGAGTGTAATTGAGCCAAGCCGGATTGGTCTTTAGCTTGTTGAACTCGGCTTGACTAAAAATATTTAATTTTGAGCTCGAGTTTGAAATTTTTATTTATTTATTATTCAAACTCGACGTAGTAAGTTAAATTCTTAACTCGAGCTCGAGGTTTAATTATTTATTTTTTGAATAAGATTAAATAAATAATAAATCGGGTTGATAAAAAAATTAAAAATTAAAAATTTAATTTATACAATTAACAAATAGAATATTTATTGAATTTTATTTATTTTTATAAATTTATAAATAATTAATATCTAACTAGTTGATATTTATCCACACTAATATATTATACTTCTATAAAAATTATTAATATATATATCCAATATGATATATGATAATATATGTGTATTTCATATATGATTCCTACATATTATTATATAAAATTATTAAATTTTATCGATTATTATTGTAAAAATTATAAAATATAATATAAGTAACTAATTTACATATTCAATATATAAATATAAATATAAATATAAATAATATAATTAAGTTATAGATTTTATATTTAATTATAAGAAGACTATGCTTATCTTATTACCTAATACATATATATACTTTTTTTTTTGATAGGATATATATATATATATTTATTAATTTATAAATAAATTTTAATCTAATTGAACTAGCCAATCCACTTAGACATAAATAAGTGGACATTAACGTATTTTAATCGAGTAAAGGTTTATGGAATATGTATCGTTTATTAATCAAGCAAATATATCCTTTTACAGACGGTTTATTTTTTACAAGTCGAATTAGGCCCCGCTTGGATTCAGAGGTGAGCTCAGCTCATCTCAACTCATCTTCATTTTATTATTATATTTTTATAATTTTTTATATAAAACACAAATTCCTATACACATTTTTCAATTCCCAATACACATTTTTCAATTTTCAATATACTTTTTTCAAATCCCAAAATAATAATAATATTAAAAAATAAACTAAACTCATCTAAATTCATCTCATCTCTGAATCCAAGCGAGACCTTAGTTTAGGGACGATAACTTAAAAAAAAAAAAAAAAACCCAATGGGAGGTTGAAGGTATGAAAACCACTTGGAGAAAGAAAAGGGAAAAATACCCACACTATACACTAACACGAGCGCGCACATAAACACGCAGAGACAGTCTTATCAGTTTTCTTTCTCAAAAGTCCTATTTTTGAGAGAAATTTCCTGTTTTTGGTCGCCGCCACTGCCGTATGCGCTTCTATCATCCTCTTCGGGGCTTAGGGTTTCTGGAGCTTTCAGAAACCTTTCTTTCTTTTTCTAGGGTCTCCCGAGCTGGATTCTCTCGCTTTTCTCAGACGAATCTCCATGCGCCGCTGGTTCAGCGGCTTCGTTGATTAGGTTGGCTTAGGTTCTTTTTCTCTCTTTCTATCCATATCCATCTCTCTCAATCCTCCCGATCCTAATTAGCTCCTCCTCAAAAGCCCTGGGTTTGGTTGGTCCATTTCTAACTAGTATGGTTTCCCGGTTAGGGCAGTTGGTTTGGTTTGCGCTTTGAGTGGGTTTGCGGATTTGAATGGCATTGGGTGATTTGATGGCGTCTAGGTATTCGCAATCTTCGATTATGACGGCGGTGGTCTCGAACCACTTCGACGAGGGCGCTTCGAGCCACGAAGACGCGGATTTCGGCTCGAATAGACGAGATTCGGAGACTGCCAGCAGTAGTCATGGCAATGCCTCGGCTTCCACCACGACCAGCATGGCATACTTGCCACAGAACAAGGTCTTGTATGAGCTTCGTCACGAGGCCTTCGAAGGGTGTGTGCCCACCGGACCGTCTGATAACGGGTTGGTCTCGAAATGGCGGCCTAAGGACCGAGTAAGCCTTCAAGTCTCTCTTGCTACTACTACTTGTTTTTTTTTTTCGTGGATGCTGAAGTTCTCTCTTGGTCACGTTTTTTCAATAATTTGGCAGAAATTGATCTTATTGTTCATCTCTGTCACAACTATAAGATCTCAATGAAAACCTTATCTGGAGTACCTAATGCCGTGAACTATGGGCTACTTTTAGTTTGAATCTATTAATTGAGGATAGGCCTGGCATTTTCTTGATTACTGAAGCTAAAGTTTGCCTTTCTATTTTTGCCTGTTTCAGTGTTGACATTCGCTGGTTAAGCAATTTTTTTAAGAAGGTAATAGGAATATCGTTTGGATGAAGTAATAAGAATATCGTTAAAAAATGCAAAATCCGCCTTCCAAGTACGGCGAGATTGTACCAGAAAGTCATCGAGATTAAGACCATGTAAGTCTAAAGAAGCTGTTCAAAAGAAGAGAGCATTGAGAAAGAGTTTCTATAATTTATTTCCCTCCAAATACACCATATGAAGAATTAGGAATCATTTTGAAGCTGAAGAGATGTGTGGGCTACCTGGGGCACCAACTAATCCTCTCCATGGACTAAAAAGGTTTTCCAATGTTTTGGGCATGACCCATAAACCAATGCTGCTAGAGTAATAATTTTACAACACACTATCCACCTGGCAATCCATCTATTTAGTCCACCAACTAATCTTCACTTTTTCTTCTCAAACTAGGGGAGTACTAAAAATTAAAAAATGCAGTAGAGGCCTCAACCTATCAATCATGAACCACTTCGATAAAGATAAAATTCCTCTAGGGAGTTCACTATTTATCTCCAAAAGTTTTGCCATCGAAGCATCTTTAGCATGTACCTCACCATTCTGCTCTGGGCAAGCTTCTTTGATAGCCCTATTAGCACAACAGCATTTATGGTAGAATATGATCTTAGCACCATCCCACTTCAAATCTAATACGCTTAGAGAACTTCCCCCACCTTTATGTTCTTCCATGGCCCTTAGGCTCATTAGAGTACCACGCATCCCACAAGCATCCTTACTTAGCGTCTACAATTGTTTTGCATACTGCCTCTCTCTCATTCCGATAATGCCAAAGCCACTTCCTCAAAGTCAAGACTGCACAATTATTGAATAGCAAGTCCTATCTTACTCACCTTCAATAACCGGAGAATAGACATTGGTCAGCTTACCAGGTGAGATTAACCACACTAACTGGAAGCGGAAATAAGGACATGAAATACATAGGAAAATTAGAAAGTGTATGCTTGATCAAATAGTGATATGTCCAATCATTGCAGGTCGTGGTTTAATCTGGTCCTTGTTTTGGCTTGTATGGTTTGTATGTGACTATTATTTTTATTAGTAAATACAAATTTTATTGATGAGAACTAGGCATGGCTCAGGTACATGGGACATATAGAAGAGCAACACCTAGGCATGATTGACTAGGGATACAAGGAACTCATGTATTCAGATCCTAAAGTGTAGTACAATCAACCAATGGAGTAAAGCGTTAAATAAGAAAAATTTAAACTCGTCCATTGATCACTTGTGATCTTCAAAGCTTCTATCGTTCCTGTCCCTCCACATACACTATTATAGGAAAATGTAACTCCTTGTTTCCTCCACTGAAAACCCCTTATTGGTTGCCTTACTTAAGTGGTGGGGCTACAATTTCTCCGAGAATTACCGAGTTTTCAAAACGATATCCAAATTTATGTCATTTCATAGGGGCTGAATATGGCGTAATATTACTCAAAAAATCTACATTGCAACTTATACTTCTGTTGCTTGGGTCAACCTTTTAAAGTAAGCCCTATCTTTGATGACACAGTCTAGGGTGGTTGAGTTTTGCTTGTTTAGGACGAGGCGTTATTTTTTAATGGGAATCTGTCCCAATCTCTGACTATACAATGCAGTTGATTTGCCATGTGTAAATAAAGCTTTTCCCTTTGTTACTTAAATGGAAAAGAGTATATTGGGGAGTACAGATGAGGTTTTCTCTAGGAGGAAAAGCCGGCCTTCAATTGTCTTCATGCTCTAAGCTGCCTCTAATTGCTTGAATCTCTTTTTGATTCTTCTCATGCTTAAGATTTTTATTTTGACAATCTAACCTTTGTTTCATATGTCGTAATGAGTCTCTCTCTCTAATTGCTTCTTTGTTTTAGTCTATTCTGATAAGTGGATCTTGAGAAAATTGGGTCCTATAAATGAATGTTTGCTTTTTATTAACTCCCATTTTTTATGCAGATGAAGACGGGATGCGTTGCTCTAGTTTTATGTTTAAACATTGGTGTGGATCCACCTGATGTAATCAAGATATCTCCTTGTGCTAGAATGGAGTGCTGGATAGGTTCATATAAGTTGCTCATTCCCTTATATTCCGTTTGGTTTTATGGCTTGTTTGTTAAATGTTAAATGTATTACCATATGATGCTTTTCCTTTTTTTTTTTTGGGCATTTTAAGGAATATTTTCAGTCCGAGGGATCAACGATAGACCTCAAATGCTTAATGCTATTTGCTATCAATTTTTTATATTATTAGTGAGTACTTATAATATGTGGAAAATATTTTTCTTTCATTAAACTGCTTTTGGTTGGATGTTCTACAGGGATTGTACGTAGGTTTCCAACAGAGTAAAACAGTCTTGGTTATTTTTTGAGAAGATAAGAATCTTTATTGATTCATCTATAATCTTTAGGTGAAGCAAGTGTTTGTTTCTTTAAACTAAATAATTAGAGTGTTTGGAAGGAATTTTTTGTTCATATGCTTGTGAAAGTAACTGTAAAATGTGTTAGGGATTCAGTGCCCATGTTCAGTTGCCATACCTTTTAATCCTAATTTTATTCATTATGTTTTAAGCTTAAATTATTGACTTATTCTTTGATTGTTTTGATCTTATTCTGTGCTTTTTAGGTGTTTTATTTACTTCTGTTCTAGCGTACTGTATTGTTTGATTTCCATGAAAGTGCTAGATATGGGACCAGTAAGTTAACATCAGAATAGTAATTCAAACAATTTTGAGTCATCATTTTCATTTATTTATTTATTTGGCTATCAAATGATGCATGGTCTATAATTGGTGGAATTTTTGTTTTAAAAATTTTTCATGCTTAGAATTGTTTTTATTTTTACTTTTAAAAAAGTAAATCTTTTTGTCTGACTCTTTATATATGCTTACATTCATGCAGATCCTTTTTCTATGGCATCTCGTAAAGCAATGGAAACGATTGGGAAAACCTTGAGTAGCCAGTATGAAAGGTGGCAACCAAAGGTATGGACATTTTATCACGTGCTCCTGTGACATGTTAGGGTATCCAGTTCCTTTTTAATTTTCTGACCCTTTAGCAGGCTCGTTGTAGATATCAACTCGATCCTCCTGTGGAGGAAGTGAAGAAACTTTGTAATACATGTCGTAAATATGCCAAGTCTGAGAGGGTTTTGTTCCATTATAATGGACATGGTGTGCCAAAACCAACTGCTAATGGTGAAATTTGGCTCTTTAATATGGTTTGTGACTACTTTCTAAACTTATGTTTATACTGTTTTTTTGTCACTATTAAGTACCTTGTTATTGTGATCTGATTCATGTTGTTGTAGCAGAGCTATACCCAATATATACCCTTGCCAATCAGTGACCTTGATTCCTGGTTGAAGACACCATCAATATATGTTTTTGACTGCTCTGCTGCTGGGTTGATTGTAAATGCCTTCCACGAGGTATTTAAAAAGTGTCTTTGCTATAGTTCATTTTACATGCTGATTGGTAGTTCATTTTACATGCTGATTGGTAGCCATGATGTAGGAATATATTATTATTATTCAGACTGTTAAGGTAACTTTTGGTTGTTTTTGATAGCTTAATGATTGGGGTGCTTCTGGATCCTCAAGGGATTGCATTCTGCTTGCAGCCTGTGAAGCACACGAGACTCTTCCACAAAGTGCTGAATTTCCTGCTGATGTGTTTACTTCTTGTCTTACAACTCCCATAAAGATGGCATTAAGATGGTAAAATATATCTTCCCATTGTTTGTTCAATTTTACTACTAATTGAAACTTTGTTCTCCTTTTGGAAAAACAACTTTTTATATGGATGCTACCCATCACTGTCAACGTTTCATTGTAAATAATATTGCCTTCTGAATGCTGAATTTTAAATATTATTTCTGTTTACCAATAAGAAAAATCATATTATTGGGCATTGCCTAATTTATTTGATTCAATAAAGATTCTTACTTATCAAAAAAAAGAAAAAGAAAAGAAAAATTTATATTATTATTATTATTTTGTGCTAATTTAATATTATTTTCCTTGTTATATTTAACAAACTCTTATGTTTTGGTTTGATCTGTTTGTGCTAATTCTTAGGCTCAAAAAAGAAGAATGGTGCCTTAAAGTTGGTCAGCATGTCATTGTAGTATTTTCTCTTGCAAGATCTTGAAAGAGTTTGTATAAAATCAGCCATAGTTGGTTAACTCCAACAGGATTTACTCCTGCCATCCATAATATATATTTCCTTTTACTTGGCGAAAAAACTATGTATTTCCTTTAAGAAGGCACAATATTAAGGATAGTGCATTAAATGCTTTTTCACATTTTAAATTAGTGCACTAAATGATTTACCACTGACAGTTCTTTTTTCATAAGTAATAAATTTTTATCTATAAGCACAAAAGGCACAACTCAAGTATACAAGGAGTACACAGGGAAAACAGTGCTATAGGTACAACTGGGGAAAAGAGTGCTAAAAATTCATGCAAGTGTAGATCATGTAAGCCTACAGATACAGTCCAAGGGGAAAAGACTGCTTATAGTTATCAGAAAACAAGAAGTTCTTGAGTGCTTCCATTATCTGTTTGTGGTCCTCGAAGGCTTTATTAAATCTCTCATTCCAAATACACCAAATGAGGCAAATTGGAACCATCTTCCACATTGCTGCAATGTGCAAGATGCCAATCTTCTCCAAAAATTAAAAAACTGCTCAATTCTTCTAGGTGTGACCCAAACCAATCCAACCCACCTGAAGAGCTCATGCCACAATTGGCTTGTAATATCACAATGAAAGAGATGATCAAAGGACTCCCCATTTCTCTTACATATGCAACACCAGTTGGTCATGACTACATTTCTTGTCCTTAAATTGTCAGTTGTGAGGGAAGACGTGATGGGTTTTTTCACCATTTTTTGATGTGAAAGGCAGATGTGTAAAAGGCCATAATGCAATTTTCTTATCTCATTTCAAAGAAAAAAAAACAAATTTGTTGCCGGTTCAGCTATTTAGTGGTTTTTTTAGTTGGGTGGATTGCAAAGTGTCTGTGCTGTATGTGTAAACCATTTGCAACTGACGAATGCTTGCTTGCTGACCTTCATTCTTTCTTGTATAAGGTATCTGTTTAGTAGCTTTCCTTGTATTCTCTGGACCTGGATATTTTTGGCAATATTTGAACTTCACAGGTTGAGTGGTTATATCCTTGCGTTAATTGAGTCATATTTTGTCATAGGTTCTGCAAGCGTTCCTTGCTTCGTGAGTCCCTTGATGATTCTCTCATAGATAAAATTCCGGGCCGCCAGAATGACCGTAAAACACTTCTGGGTGAATTGAACTGGATTTTTACCGCAGTTACTGACACGATTGCCTGGAATGTTCTTCCTCATGGTAAATTATCATTTTACTGATTTAATGCTCCATAGCATGATAATGCTCTTTTCATTCATGCTTTTTGATAGTGGTACACGCAGCCAATACTTAGTTTTGCACTTCAGATCTTTTTCAGAGACTATTCAGACAAGATTTGTTAGTTGCCAGTTTGTTTCGAAATTTTTTACTTGCGGAGCGAATTATGCGTTCGGCTAATTGTTCTCCCATCTCTCACCCAATGTTGCCGCCAACCCATCAACATCACATGTGGTATGCAGGCGATACTTGTAAATTTAATTTGGTTGTGTTTACGAGATTACAGTGTCACTGTCACTTTTGCACAATGCAGGGATGCATGGGACATGGCTGCTGAGATCTGCCTTGCTCAGCTTCCATCATTGATTGAAGACCCTAATGCAGAGTTTGTGGTACGTTCATTGGGTTTTACTGTACCTATTTGTATCTCTTACTCTGGGCTTGCATGATTTTAGAATTCAGCTTCAATGTTATATGAATTAAGAAGAATGTTGTTTTTGTTTACTTAAATTATATCCCTTTTCTTTTTGTCCTCTAAATACATGTGTTTATGTTGTTTCAGGCTAGTCCATTTTTCACTGAGCAATTGACAGCTTTTGAGGTATGGCTTGACCATGGATCTGAACATAAGAAACCGCCAGAGCAGTTGCCTATTGTTCTTCAGGTGCAGCACTTAAATTGCTCTTTAGTTTTGGGGCCATCGGTTGGTCATCCTTCCTATATCATGGTGGATTGGTTTTTTGGGATGTAGGACACTTGCATGACTTTTTGCCCAAATTTTTTTTTTGATAGTTAAACAAAACTTATTGATCAAAGAATAGGTATCGACCGATTCAAATACAATTACAACAAAATGCCCTAACTTAAAGGGCGCGAAAAAGACAAGAAAATCATGTAGGTCTATGCCATTGAAATCAATTGCAATGGCCCAAGTACATTGTGCCATAAAATAGAGCTAGTAGTTCCTCTAGTGATATCTCCTTGTCTTCAAACGTTGGCACATTGCACTCTTGCCATAAGCACCACATGATACACAAAAGTATCATCTTCGAGACCGCTTTAATTTGATGCTAGCCTCCTATATTTGGCCAACTTGTTAGTGCTGCCACCATAGTCTCCATCATAACCCAAGCCATCTTAAGTCTACCGAACACTCCATTCTACAAAGCCCTTGCTGTCTGGCAGTGTAATAGAAGGTGATCTACCGACTTGTCTTCTACCCTGCACATGCAACACCAATATATCATGATAACTCTTCACTTTCTCAAATTTTCGGTTGTGAGGAATAGGGGTGAAAATCAATATGGATTTTAGGGAAGATGCTGATTGAAACCGGCGGACGGAGAGTGGTACAACCGGCCGACGTAGTTTGGGCCAGTTGCCGTCGGTTCGTCGGCGTGGACATCGGTTCCCACGATTGATACAAATTTCTCAACACTCAGTCTCAAACATTGAACATTCAACAATACACGGATAATAATACTGATAACAATAGTTACATGCAATGATACAGATTCAACATCAACTAAGACAACTATCTAGAGAGAGGTGTTTACCCTCATTCAAGACGGCGCCGCCGTTGCATTTATATTATTTTTTTGTATTCTGCATCCCTAAAATGATGTTGTTTCACCTTTTCAAGTGAAATAATGACGTTTCATTTATATATATATTTTTAAAAAGAAAATAGCTGGTGGTTTTTCCCTAGGTTGAACCGCGATCTGAACTGGCTGATGTCGGTTCTGCTTATTTCCTAACGCTGGCCGACCGGTTCCGTGCTCCGGCAGCCATCTGATTGGTTCTGGCTGGTTTTCTCGATTTTTTGTATAGCCCTCGTGAAGATCTGGCCTAAGGATGTTGTCCATACGAAGAAGGCAGTTTTGGGGGGTGCCTTGTGCCTCCAAATCCTTCTCCAAGGAAACTTGAGTGTTATGCTCTTGAGTGAGGGCTTTATAAAAAGACGGAAAATATATCTTTTTCTGCAGGTAGCCACCACAACACACATGCTTGTTGATTGCTCGGTTTCATAGAGCACAAGAGGCTGTAGAAATCAACAAAGTACTCATCTCCCAATCTTGTGCTACCCTACTAAAGTTGATATTCCAATAAATTTGCATACCAGATATCCCCATAACATCTCCCACCGAAGGCTTCTTTAGCACAAGCAATTTAGAATAATGAGGAAAATAAATCGTGTAGAGCACTATCACCACACCAAATATCTTTCCATAATTTTATCTTGGAGCCATCACCCAACTAAAATCGAGTAGGTCGAAGAAAAACCCCAACCTCTTCTAGACATGATCGTACGGCTTCTCCATATTTAAGTCAGATTTTTCCCAAATTTTCGGAGTCCTGTTTTCTTTAGTAGTGGGCAGGTTTGGTCGAAAATATCGCTCTGGTGCAAAAATGACTTAACTGTGTTTATTTTTCAGGGCTTAGCCTTTACAGTATAATTGTATTGAGAGTTGTGAACAAATTGTTTTACCAATCTTGATTCTAGAAGTAACTAAGAACAGTGACCTTGGGTTTGTTACCCTTGGTATATTTTTTCTTTAAGTGGAGATGGTAATATGGTAAAGCCTTCTGGCATAGCCTTTATGTCGTGGTTGGTGTAAATTTCTTTTGATTGGAAACTTCTAAGGTGCTGATGGTGGAATGATTACTATATTTTAGAATTGAACTTTTACTTTATATTCTTTCCTCCCTGGCTCGATTCTTTCTTTTTTTGCCCTTCACGCGTAAGAGATTTTTGTTCTTCTAAAGAATAGAGTGTTGGTTGTTTTTACGCATCTTTGCTTATAATAAAACGTCTGCAAACTATTTTGGTTTCAGGTTTTACTTAGTCAAAGTCATCGATTTCGGGCACTGGTTCTTCTTGGGAGATTTCTTGATATGGGGCCCTGGGCAGTAGATCTGGTACTTACTGGTAGCTTTGTTGTTGCTTCTCTCTTTCATCTTTGAGTGATTAATACAACAATTGCCTCAGTGAATTACTTTCTGTTTTTGCAGGCTCTGTCTGTTGGGATATTTCCCTATGTTCTGAAGCTGTTGCAAACGATCACACCAGAACTTCGGCAAATTCTTGTATTCATATGGACTAAGATTCTTGCACTTGACAAGGTATACTTAACTCTGCATTATAATGTTATATAGCCCACATATTGCAGCAGTGTGGAAGATGGTCCCTATTTGTCTTGTATGGTGCACGTTTTTGGAGGGAAATGCATGATAGAGGTTTTGAGAATTTCCAGCAGACAATAGAGGACTTGAAAACTTTCTTTTATTATAATAAGTACTTCATTTCTGTGGGCTACTTTATGGACTTTTAATGGACTGAATTTTCATTGTTTTTTTGTCTCTTTTCCTATATCTAGTTAGGTGTTCTTCTCTTGTATGCTTCCTATGTAACTAGCTAGTTATGCCTTTTGTTTTTTTAATAAAATCTTTTGATACTTACAAAAAAAGAAGGTGATTTAGAAAATTCATTCTGTTACAGAATTTTTGATAATACAAATTCATTTTAGTGGGCTGCAACTCAAATATGTTGGAAGCATGCAAAAGGAAACAACCCAATTATCCAGAAGAAGTATTTGCGGAAATTTAACTTGCTATTTATTCAAATATAATACACTGGTCTGGGCCTCTTTCTTGACCGAATTGAATGTGTCCTCTCCTGGGTTGACCTTCCATTTCTTCCTCTAATTGACTCAATCCACTTTTGCACATGCCTGAAGACATGCCCGAGCCCGAGCCCGAGCCCGAGCCTGAGCCTGAGCTTGAGCACAAATCCACTTCCACCTTCATTATTAAATGATTGACTGATTGCCTCAAATCCAGCAATTACTGATTTTCTTCCATCCCATCCCCTCCACTTCTTTAGGAACAAAGATGAATCCTTGTCCCCCACCACCTCCATACTCCACTAGATCCATACATCTTTCGTGAGCATTTAGGCATTTTTTGATTGTAGGCTTTGCTTCCATCAGGGGATGTTGCAAAGAAGTCTTTCTAGTCACCAATCATACACTTTTCCAAGGTTTTTCCTAGCTAGTTTACAGTGTAAGCCCCAAAGTCAGTTCTTTTGTGATCTTCCTACTTTATGATCCGAAAATAGTTTCCTTGTCTAAGTGAGCCTAAATTAGTTGTTTTATTGTAGCAAGTGTTGATTTAGGAGGACATACCCATCAACAATATTTTCCTTGTCATTTGCACCATCTATGCAAATTCCGGATATTCTTGTGGCCACAAGTTCGTCAGGTTCTCTTCATGTTTTCTTTCTGGGGTTTGCTTTAAATCAAAGCATGATGAACTGAAAAATCTTCTTTAGAAGTTCTTTGATTGATCTTAATGGGGTTGAACAGTAATTTTGTCATCGATCACAAGAGTTTTGTGTTTAGTAAGCAAGATGATAAATGGTGGAGGATAACTGAAAGTAGCATTCGCATGGTGAAATATATCTCTATCGAGTAAAAGAACTTGGGATGACTGGCTGCTATAATCAAGGATTGTCTTTCACACAAGGGCTCTTCTCAGTTTATCAGAACTTGAAGATATGGGAGTAATGTATTGGTCATTCAGAGGCGTCATAACTTCCATGGCAGATATCTTTCATTGGCAGAGTTCGGACATGCACAAAGAAGAGGTCTTATTATGGTTCCAGAAGGGAATAAGAGGCAAGGATGGAATTATTTTGTGGAAACTCTATTGGAATTCTCATCTTCCACCTCGACTTCAAAGGGTCTAGGAAGAGGAGAAAGAGCTCTTTGGATACTTCCACCTATGGCGAAGGCATAGTCTAGGTCGTACAAAGAGGTTCTCGAGATGCCTAGAAAAGCAAAGCAGGCAAAGAAAGCTGGCTTGCGTGTTGCAGGGAGGAAGTATACTATGGGAAAAGATCAAAGAGTTGGTAGGAATGGTAGTATCTCATTGGGGCCGAATGAAGCTTTCATTCTGTAGACTTTGGTCGAGATGGGGCATCAATTAGCTGATTTATCCGAAAAAGTGGCATGGCTTAAACGCTGCGTTAAGGGCAAAGATAGCATCACTTGGGTTGGGCCGAATGGTGCAACTAATTTGTCAAATGGGTTTGTTAAGAAGGATGGGCTGGGTCAGGAGATACGGGTAGGGATGGAGAAAATTTGGGTCTTTACCGATATTTTGGCATAGACGCATAACGAGCTCCCTACGCCGCCGGATTGTGAACGGCTGAACTTCCTCTGACACAGTAAGGGTCGACACTTCAAGCCGACCACAGTGGTGGGTTGGTAACACCACCTCGCCGGGAGGAGGCTGACGTTCCAAACAACTCTCAAGAAGAAGGGGAAGTGGAGGAGGCCGATGGTCCAGACAACATTGACGTTCACGACACCATGGGTTCTACCCAATGTTTTGAATACCGTATCAGTACCGGTACCGGTCAAGTTACTGAAACAAAATATTTCGATACTGGTACTGTTTCGTGTATTGTTTCGGAATAATTTATACATAAATAAATTATATATATAAATACAATTATAAATTATATTTCAAAATAATAGTCAATATATAAATATATTATATAGATAAATATATATGTAATTAATTTAGTTTAAATTGAGGTTAAAACATAGTAAAAAATAAAAAAAAATTATAAAAAAAAACCTAGAAGGTCGAAATCCGGTACGGCCCGACATTTTTCGGCCATACCAGCCGGTACGGCCGAAAAATCTGCTGAAAAGAAATCTTATTTTTTTTTTGTACCGGCCGAGCGGCTGGTACGGAAAATTCCGGCCGTACCGGCCGGTACGGCACGGTATTTAAAACACTGGTTCTACCCAGACAACGCCGCCGGTGGCCTTGGGAGTGGTTCCGTTGGTTTCTGAGACGCTTCGCCTAGGGAGTTGATAGTTGCACAGAACTCGTCGCCCTACACCAAGACCACCGAGACACCTCCTTCAGATGAGCTTCAAGCCTTGCCTTTGCTGCCAGACGTGTCAGAGGTGGTTTTGGAGGCTTTGGAGGTCGAAAAGGAGGTGTCGTTGGAGGAGGGTGACTTGGACAAGGAGCTGTGGTTGGTGGCCAACAATATAGAGGCTGAATAGGGAGCATTGGGAAGCCCTGTCCCGTTATGCACCTTCTTTCCAAAGCCAGTGCTCAGTTTACCTTTAGATTAGGTGTTAAAAAAAGTAGAGGTTATGCAAGAATGTGTGGGGATTTCGTGTGCTGGATTTGAAGATCAGTTTAAGGCTCTCGTAATTGCGCTTGAGGTAAGGAATGCTACATTCCAAAAATCAGGTGTGAAACGGGATAGAGAGTTGAACCGCCTTAAAAGCTCTATTAACTATGACAACAAAGAGGGAAGTGTGGGAAGAGAGAGGTTGAAGGGGAGGGGGTCATTGTCTCTTAATGAAGCCTAAAATTCTTTCTTGGAATGTAAGGGGGATCAATGACGTGAATAAACGTCTTCGCATTAGATCCATTTTATGGAGTTGGAAGGTTGACATTATATGCCTTCAAGAGACTAAGTTGGGTTGCTTAGACAGACACATTATTCGTAGTTTGTGGGGTTGTTCCTTTGAGGGGTGGTTCTTCTTAGCCTCATCGGGAGCTTTTGGAGGTGTGTTGGTGATGTAGGATAAGAGAGTTGTGGAGATGATAGAGGTTTGTATTGGTGTGTTCTCAATGGCCGCATCCTTTAAGAAAATTTAGGATGGGTGGTTGTGGGCGGTAGCAGGTGTGTATGGTCCTAATGTAGATAGAGATAGAAGCCTTTTGTGGGAGGAATTGGTGGGTCTTTATACTTTATGGGACTTACCTTGGGTTTTTTGTGGAGATTTCAACATTGTTCGGTTCCCTAGTGAGAGGACGGGGGCCTCTACGTCGACAAGTGCTATGGAAGCTTTCTCAGAGTTGATTTTCGACCTGAATTTTGTGGATCTTCCGTTGGTAGGGGGGCCTACTCTTGGTCCAATAGCTGTGGGGGGTCTCGGCTGGACAGATTTCTAGTCTCCTCCTCTTGGGAGACACACTTTTTGAACCTTTGTCAGAAAAGGTTGCCATGTGTTTGCTCAGATCACTATCCTGTTTTGCTCGATTGTGGGGGCCTCCATGGGGGTAGGCATTCTTTCAAATTTGAGAACATGTAGCTGGAAGTTGAAGGATTTGTAGTAAAGGTAAGGGCTTGGTGGGAGGGCTATTCTTATGACGGCACCCCTAGCTTCATTATGGTGAGTAAACTAAAAGCCCTTAAGTTTGACTTAAAGAAGTGGAATAAAGAAGTATTCAGACATACGAAAGTGCAGAAAAACAGTCTTATGGGTTGAGTTGCGTGCTTTGGAGGAAGGGGAAGTTAATGAGGCTTCTTTGGCAAGGAAGAATTTGGTGGTGACCGAAATTGAGAAAGTTTTGTTGATGGAAGAAATTTGTTGGAGGCAAAAATCAAGAGCGCTTTGGTTGAAGGAGGGGGGTAAATGTACTAAGTTCTTTCACAAAGTTGTCAACTCGCATAGGCACAACAATGCTATTGAAGCTCTCCATTCCGGCCCACAAGTGTTACTCTCTCCCGAAGATATCCAAGATCATACAATGCAATATTATGAGGATCTTCTTGTTGAAAAAGGAGAATGGCGCCCCAAACTCGATGGTTTAATGTTTGATCAACTAGATTCGGATGTAGCAGGCTGGTTGGAGAGGCCGTTTGATGAAGAAGAGGTGCATCTTATGTTAAGAAGAATGTGCAAAGATAAAAGCTTTGGGCCTGGATGGCTTTTCTTGGAAGAGTATATGGAAGGCCCCAGTACCATCCAAAATGACATTTTTTACGTGGACTGCACGTGGGAAGATCTTGACAGTTGATAATCTAAGAAAAAGATGAATGATTTTCATGGAGTGGCGCTACATATGTAAAAGAAATGGGGAATCTATAGACCACTTACTCTTACATTGTGAGGTGGCTAGAAGGTTATGGGCTTTTATCCTTTGTAGATCTGGGCTGAGTTGGGTCATGCCTAAAAGTGTAGTGAATCTTCTAGTTTGTTGGAATAGGTCTTACCCCTGTACTCAAATGGCAGCAGTGTGGCGGTTGATTCCCTTGTGCTTAATGTGGGTTATTTGGCTGGAAAGGAATGATAGGTGCTTCAATGATAAGGAGCGTGCATCGGAAGAAGTCTGGAATTTTTTTTATTTTATCCCTCTTCCAGTGGTCTTCTTCCATTGTTTTGAGGGGTGAGAATGTTAATGAGTTTTTACTCACTATGCAGCCCACTAGAGTTTTATTAGGTGTCTCAACTTGTATACTTCCTGTGTACTCGGGCTTTGCCTAGTTTCATTCTACTCAATAAAGATTATTACTTATAAAAAAAATGATCCGAAAACAACCTTCCACTTGTCCCCATAATTACGATACCAGGATCTTTGTTTGAAATTGGTTTTTGCGTCTTGTATCATCAGAGGTGCTCGTGTTATCAATTCACCTACTTGTAGCTGCATAGAAACCTTCACCGGCGGAAAGCAGCTTGGTTTTTTTTTTTTTTGGGGGGGGGGGGGGTTCTGGTTGATGGAGAAAGGTGGAAACGTCTTTTGAAGGAGAGATTGACTCTTGGGCAATTGACCCAGAATGAGATAGCGAGAGCTCTCTTAGGACAAATGGAAGCACTGTAGTTGCAACAATGAAGTCTTGGGTGCTGGGGTTGTTTGAGCAACTACTAGTGCTATGGTGACTTTGATCTCTGAAGGGTTTGAACATATTTATAAGGGAGAGCTCTAACTGGTGGTAGTTGAGGATTTGGAAGTGAAGGATGCTCAGTTAACCAATGATGGACCTTCGGATGTGCCTCCTCCTTTGAGATAATTTTAATAGAGCCTGAATGACAAGATGCATGTGTCAGATTGGGTTTTACTCAAAGCTAAGGACATCCAACTTGTGTAGGACTTTTGGCCAGTTTTGAATACCTATTCATGGCCCTACTTACTGCTCTTGAAGCTGGACAGACCAACTCAAACTTGGCTTCGGAGTGTAATTCGGCTAAGGAAAGAGAGAGGGAACTAAATAGACTTGGGTCATGTTTGGTTACACAAATGAGATGAGATGAAAGTTGAAATTTGAATATAACATTATTAGCAGTTCATGATTTTCTTATTTCAAATGTGCACTCTTGAAGGGTCGCATGAACTTTGTAACTAGCATTTTGCCTATTCTTTTATTAATGATACTTGTTTACCTATAAAAAAAATATTATTAGCATATAATTTTTTAATATAATTTTTTGTTTTGGGATTTGAAAAGGTTGAATTGTGGATTTTCATGGCATGAACTTTCGTGAGTTTCTTATTTCAAATGCCCCTAGTTAGATAGGGCATTACTTTTGTAACTGGCATTTTTGCCCATTCTTTGATTAATAAAATTCATTATTACCTATAAAAAAAAGTTGTATTGTTTTATATATTTTGGGTGGAAGTTTGGGAAAATTGTAATGATTATATGAGATGAGATAAGATGCTTTGACTTGTGTGGAAGGTAATGGGGATTGCGAGTCATGGAAGGACAAAGTGAAAGGCAATGTTGGTGGTGTTATGAAAGCTCAAAATGAACGTGTGGAAGGTAATGGGGATGAATGAACTAGAGAAGTGCACCAAAGTTAGAAATAAGCTTTGGGGGTTGGAAAGTAGACATGCATTTATAAGAGACGAAGTTGGTGTTCATTCCCCAAGCCTTTTGATGAGGAGATTGTCGAGTTTCTTCAAATGGGATGGTCTTGCCATCTAATGGGGGGCATCAGGAGGCATCTTGGTAATGTGGGACAAAAGGGTGGTAGAAAAGTTGGAAGTTTGTATGGGGGATTTTATGGAGGCCATTTCAATTAAGGATGTAGAAGATGGTTATCAATGGGCATTTCTCGGTGTCTATGATTCTAAATAGGGGTGTCAAAACGTGTTAACGGGTCGTGTTCGTGTCGTGTCAGGACGTGTACATAATGCTTAAAGAGTTAACACGAACACGACTCGTTAAAGGTTTCGTGTAAAAAATTTCAACCCTAACACGACCCGTTAAGATAACGGGTTGACAGGACACGACCCGTTAAGACCCGTTGAGACTTTTGACGCTATATGGCACGCTATGACACGATACAATACAACACGATTTGACACGTTTCAACCTGCAAACCCGTTAGTGACACGCTTGAGTTTAACTTAATTTATTTTATACAAATATTAAAACTTAAACAATAGTTATAAAACATAAAAAATTAATTATAAATTACAATCTTAAAATAATAATTCAATAAGTAATACACTATGAAATATGATAAACACACAAATATGTTCCACACATTGTAAAATATTAAAATTATAACTCAAACATATTAAATAACAATAAATTAACTCGTTAATGATTTTTTAATAAGTACTTAAATGTGATAGCTAAGTGTCTAAGAGTATAAATCTAATTTTAAATTAGGATTTTTTAAAGTTTAGCTCAAGGGTATAAAAGTAAATTCAAATTTCTTAACGTGTCTTAACGGGTCTTAACGGGTCAAACGGGTTTGACCCACATAAAATTATCAGTGACAAATTTGAATAAACAAGCCATTGTGTACCTACCAATGTGCTCATCCACTTTTTCCACCAATCTCATGTCCCAAAGAATAATAACTCCTCCTCACGCCCCGGAGGAAGGCACGTACGTCCAGTCCACATGAACACCCCTCCACAAATTTCTTACCAAACTTCTATCGAAAACTTGTAATTTAGTTTCCTGGAGACACACAATGTCCGCCTTCCAATCCCGAAGTAAGTTCCTTATCTGAAGACGCTTGTTCACTTCATTAAGGCCCCGAACATTCTATGACACAATTTTTGGGTTCATTGAGAAAAAGCCAGCCCCTTTCCTTTCACCATTCCTTTGTTGGAAGGACCCTCCGAACTCAATGACCAAGTCAACTGATTAAATTCCCTAGTTTGCCTGGGATTATCCCTTTGATTTTTGTTGTATCTTGACTCCATGGCGGTTAATAGAGCCATAACTGTTCTTCGTACCCAACACACCTGATCCCAACCAATTGATGAATTTCTTTGGCCATCTGCAAAACCCACTTAGATTGATTTGGAAAAAATTAATTAAGGGGGTCCGGGTTCTGAAATTTTTCATCTACCGAGATATCCTCTAGCCCCTTTTAGGAATCTGAAAAATCCTCTACTGAGTGCATGAAGTCATCTGAGTCCGAATGTTGAGAAGACTCCTCGTACAGCATGTCGACAGATTGCCTTGGAGGGTTCACGGAATGGGTGTCACCACCACCTCCCGCCAGCGACCTAGGTTGGGTCTCCCTTGGAAGTGAAGTGCCAACAACTGACACCGAAGACCCAAAGTCACCGAATGCAACTAGTGCCTTTTCTGGCCCTAACGGCGCCATCGACGGGTTGTTGGAGGGTATCACTTTGTTCGTCGGCGTCGTCTGTGCCACCACCAACGTCTCCACCTTGGGCGGTTGCGTATCCAGCATGAAGCCAATACTTTGGAGGGAGTCGGCAAACGATATATTGGAATGGATCTGGGTTTAGGCTCGCTAGAAGAGGGCAGAACATCTACAAGCTTCTGGGCTGCTTCTGGGCTTGAGGGCCCAGCCCTTACCTTGGCTGGCAACGAGGAATCCTTGGGGATGGAAGGGGCAGCGTCCGGTTGGTGGAACTGGGCTTGGGTCTTCGGCAAAACAGGCCTATACGATCCAACCCGACGCCAAGACCTCCTAACTTTTCCCTTCTATTTGTGGGCTTCAGCCTATCTTTGGCCCACTCCAATCAGGCTGTTACTCCCCTGTACGTTACCTAAAAAACCCCCCCAGTTCACCTCCTTCCTTAAATAGCCCGACAAATGTACAATGACGTCCATCTTCCTCTGCATATCCCGCAACTGCTCCTGAACGTCCATCAGCAACTTGCGCGTTCCCATGCCTCAGCCCTAACAGCGGCAATGCTCGAGGAGTCCTTCTGTGTCGACTTTTTCTCACGCCGGGAACCTCCAACGGTCGACTTAGCAGCTTCAACACCTCCCTGCCGGCGACGTAAGGACTTCTTTAAAGGAGCGTGATGGCTCCCCCTTCTCCCACCTCCCACCTTTAGATTTGGGATTACCAACAACGTCACCTTTTGAGTTGTGCCAAAGTTCCAGAACCTCCTAAATCTACGCCATCCCCATCCTCCATCCCCCTGAGGAAAACAGAGAACAGACCTCCGTCCCCCTTGATTGTATTCATTGAGCTCCAGATATTGGCCTCTTTGATTTTCACATCATTGAGCGATGAGACTTTTGAAATCATCTCTAGTGGCTGAATATACTTTTTTTTTTCCTCCACTCGAACACTTTGCGAACGCATTCACCAACCACTGCACAGAAGCAGTTCCTAGCACAATGCTTTTTTCGGATTTCCAGTTTCTTTCGGTGATATTGCACAAACCCCCTTCCCGTGAAAGGGTGAACCTTTTAGATTCAATTAACACCTCCAAGAAATGGCCCATAAGGGCCAATAGACTAAAACCAGAAAACAATGGTACTAAAAAGACGAAGATACTAAGAAAAACGATCCGAAGCAATTTCAGATTTCACGTGTACAGAGAGAGAGAGAGAGAGAGAGAGAGAGAGAGAGAGAGAGAGAGAGAGAGACGTAAGGAGCGCGACGTAAGGACTTCTTTTGCTATTTATTTAGTACAACTTGGATTGAAATTCAGTTAATATGGCTTTAAATTACTTGAGTTTGCAGGTTCATTTCAAGCTGGGCAAAGCAAACATTAGGACCAATAATTTGATTAATAACCCAACATTTGTGGTGGAGGAATAGCGTAGGTTTTTTTAGTAGGTACAAATATATATATATTTTATTTTTATTTTTATTTTTTTTATAGGTAATCAAGAAATTTTATTTGTAGGAAAAGGATGCTTAGCCCTAGTACACAGAAAGTATACATGAGGTACAAAGATCTTTGAAATAGGCATTGCCCAAGTAGACAATGAATATACAAAAGAAAACACCTAGATACATTCTAGGAACCTGAAAAAAAAAAACAAGGGGTACAATAGTTGGAAACCAAAGCAATGAAGTGTGCATAAAAAGAATTCGAAGTTCCTCCAAAGTGTGCCCTTGTCATCAAAGCATCTGTCGTTCCTTTCCATCCATATACACCACATAAGGTACGAAGGAATCATTCTCCAAACTGCAGTTACCCAGGGACTACCTTGAAGACCATTTAAAAACATAAGGAGATCCACCACCCTCTGAGGCATTGCCCATGCAATTCCCAATCTATTGGAAATCTCATCCCATATTGCCCTGGCCACCTAACATTGATTAAAACACCTTGGTGAATACCAAGGTGCAAACAAATTATATCAGCCCTTGCATAATTGTATGTTCAATTTAAAGGAAAGCAAACTCATTTACATTGTATAACTTGTAAACCCGAATGTCTAACCTCATCATCATTCACCTCCTTAGGGATGTTATTTAATCATAAGATGTTTCCTTCTGGCCTCATGCCCCTTGTTTCCCATCCAATATGCCACTTGACACACCTCCCTAAAGGCATGATTAACAGATAAAAAAAAAAAAATGAAGAAGCCAGATTTCCAATCTGTTCCCTGTCCAATTGATCTCTCTCCCCCAAGACTATCAGGTCACAAAATTCTGGCAACTGTCTGGATGTTATACTTAGTTCTGGCTATGTATGTGATTCTTGTTCAAACTTTTTATGACACTATTTTAGGATAAAGATCCTCTGCAGTTAAATAAATTTGTTGTGCCATTCATTCTTTATTCCTGTTCTTTCTGTTTTTTTTTTCCCTTCTTTCTTTTCACTACCAGTTTACACTTTTTTAGCACGCATCAATCAAATATTGATTATGTTGCTCCATCTTGTGGGATGGTAGTCATGTCAGGTTGATCTGGTAAAGGATGGGGGGCATACGTATTTCATTAGGTTTCTTGATAGCATGGAAGCATATCCAGAGCAACGGGCAATGGCTGCATTCGTTTTGGCAGTAATTGTGGATGGGCACAGAAGGGGCCAGGAAGTTTGTATTGAAGCTGGTTTAATTCATGTGTGCTTGAAGCATCTTCAGGGTTCAACACCAAATGATTTACAAGTTGACCCCTTATTACTTCAGTGGCTTTGCCTCTGTATGGGAAAGCTGTGGGAAGATTTCCCAGAGGCCCAAATAATTGGTTTGCAGGCAGATGCCCCTGCAATATATGTTCCCCTACTGTCTGAGCCCCAACCAGAGGTTTGCCATCACACCTTGTGTACTGTGTTTTTCCTTTAATTGAACGATGATTTTAATGCTGCATAGACTTTCTAATTCATTTCAGGTCAGAGCTTGTGCTGTTTTTGCACTTGGTACCCTGCTTGACATGGGGGCTGACTCTAGAGATGGTGTTGGAGGAGATGATGAATGTGATGATGATGAAAAGATTAGGGCTGAGATGAGTATTGTTAGTAGCCTTTTAAGTGTTGTTTCAGATGGAAGCCCACTGGTCAGGGCAGAGGTTGCTGTGGGTATGTGAATCTAATTTTCCCTATTCATCCAGTTGTGTTGTTTTTTGTCTGTATCTTATAGCTATGTACTGTTATTTTGTTTAGGTAAAAGTTATTGAGTTTGTACACTTCAAACTGACTTTGAGAAAAGTATAATTTTCACCTCTAAATTTACCAATTTTCTACTTGCAGCTCAAAGGCTCCAACTACCAAAACTGTCAATTTGCACTCCAAACTATCAATCACTTTTTGACAATTTACACACTCACTCATGATCTGACCGTCAAGATTGTGCTACATGTCCTGCTTTTTTATCACTATCATCAGCCAAATCTAAATTGATTTTTCCAATTGCCAAGAGGTGGTTGTTTGGGGTGGAACATGAAAAAGTGTTATTATTGAGGTTGCTAAAGCTACTTCCCCATTGATTTTAAAGGATTTATTTTCAGACGCTCAAGTATGCCTGGTTGGATTTTCTGATAAATTGACAAAACGATGTTACTTCCCTTATAATTTTAACTGTATCAATTTTCAAACTGTTATATGGTGTTAGTCAAATTAGTTGAAGATACATCTGAGTCCCAAAAACCTTCAATTGATAGTTTTTGGAAATTATCTGATGAGGACATCTCCTAGTATTGTTATTTTAGCTATTTTACTTATGTGTTATTTATTTTGGTTCTTATGTTTATTCTGGTTATTTGGGCTTATATTAATGGACCTGGGTTTTAGCCCATGACTCTCTAGGGTTTGTGTATTTTTGCTATTTAAAGGCTTGTAAAGATACATTGTGGGGGAGACTGAGTTGAATATTAAAATGCTTGTTGCAGCTAACATCTCCCGACCCTATTTCTCTTGGCTTCTTCTTCTCTAGTTCTTTCTTCTTTTCTTCTCTGCTTGTTATTATTTTATTTCTTTCGTTGGTTTCACTGTTATCCTGCATCACGATCAAAAGCTAGATGTTTGACCAGTAATCTCTTAGAACTTTACCTATCCTCTTTCCTTTCACAAGCATGAAATGATTTGGCCGTGCTTGCACCCCACTCCTCTCTCACTGTTCTCTTAACCATTGTACATTTTATTTTGGGAAGTTCCTATTATTGTAATGGCCTTGGATAATAATTTCCGTTGATATCAACTTCGAAAGTAACTAGATCTGGTTTTCCTCGTTTCTTGGCAGCACTGGGACGCTTTGCCTTTGGCCACAACAAGCATCTCAAGTCAATTGCTGCCGCATATTGGAAACCTCAATCTAATTCTCTGCTGAATTCCTTACCTTCTTTGGCTAATATAAAAGGTACTGGTAGTGGATTTAGCAGCTCAAATCAGTACATGTCACATGGAAATATTGTTACGTCCCAGATTGGTTCTCTGTTGAGAGTTGGAAATGACAATCCATCAGTGGTTCAAGATGGAAGTGTCTCCACCAGCAGTCCACTTGCTAACTCTGGAATTATGCATGGTTCTCCTTTGTCTGATGATTCATCTCAACATTCTGATTCTGGAATATTGAATGGTGGTGTCAGCAATGGGGTTGTTAACCATTCCAGGTCAAAACCACTGGACAATGCAATGTATTCACAAAGTGTATTGGCTATGTGTACATTAGCCAAGGATCCATCTCCACGCATAGCAAGTCTTGGAAGGCGGGTACTGTCCATTATAGGGATAGAGCAAGTGGTGGCAAGACCCTTAAAGACCGGTAGTGGTGTTCGGTCAGGGGAACCTGCAACATCATCTCTGAGTCCTAATTATTCTGGGTTAGCTCGTTCATCTTCGTGGTTTGACATGAATGGAGGTAAATGTTTGCCTGTGAATAATGTGCTCTCTTTTACTATAAACTCTAATATAGGTTATTTGTTGTTGGAATCTTCTATATATTACTTTAATTCCCATCATAATATTCCCTTATATTTATGCTTTAAATCCTGATTTAGTTGTGCTGTTATTGGCAGGTCAGTTGCCTCTGTCCTTCCTTACTCCTCCTGTCAGCCCCCCTCGACCTAGTTTTTTAACTGGAATGCGAAGAGTTTATTCTTCGGATTTCAGACCTCATTTAATAAATTCCCCGGACTCTGGATTAGCTGACCCACTTCTTGGTTCTGGGGGATCATCTGGGACTTCAGAACGCAGTTTGCTGCCACAATCAACAATCTACAATTGGAGTTGTGGATACTTCTCCAAGCCACTTCTTACTGTGTCGGATGATAGCGAAGAAATACTAGCTAGAAGAGAAGAGAGGGAGAAATTTGCATTGGAGCACATAGTGAAATGCCAACACTCATGTGGGTTTTTTATTTTTTTTGGTGATTAGTCTTCTGTTCGTTATTATATGCTTCTGTGATACGCTTAGAAGAAAGTCTTATAGTCTTTGATTTGGAACCTTTGTGGTTTTTTATTTCTTGGTCAGCTGCTAGCAAGCTTTATAATAATAATCAAATTGCTAGCTGGGATACAAAGTTTGAAAGTGGTACAAAAACAATACTGCTGCAACCTTTCTCTCCTATTGTTATTGCTGCAGATGAGAATGAACGGATCAGGTATGCAACCTTTTATTTATCGTACTTTTATTTGAGCTATGCTGTGGACTTGCTAGGATGGCCTGCTTATACTAAGTTGCACATTTGGATGATTTGAAAATTACAGAAGGTAATATCTGAGTAGGAGTTAATATATATAGGAATCCAGGACTCTTTCTCTCTCTCATCTTTGCTCTGGATTTGATTATGTCTTTTAGATTATCATTTGCGCATCCCATTAGAGTCGATAATGCCTTTGTTTCTTTCCATGATCATTTAATGAAACATTAAAAAAAAAAAGATATTACAAAAACTAGGAAACATCGAAAAGGAAAAATTCTTTAATATTTGGGGCTATCCTGGAAATTAGTTATTCTGTGTCTTTCATAAACTCCATGTGACAGGCAAGGATCTTTATCATTGGTTTTTAGTCAAATAACCTTGAATTGTTTCACATTTTTTCTCTATTGAGCGTATGACTTTTTGTACATTAGCCAAGGATCCAGTTCACGAAGTGTATTGGATGTGTGTACATTAACCAGTGTATGATTGCATGGTTTTTGATTCATTGAGTTTCTGTTTCTTTAGTGAATAACCAGTGTATGATTAATGTGTGTACATTAACCAGTGTATGATTACGAGTGCTTTGTAGTTTGTTGTCTTGTTGTATTTGAATTGTTACATTGCCTAGTTTTTAACCATTTTTGTTTCTTTTCAGGATATGGAATTATGATGAAGCTATCCTGCTCAACTCTTTTGATAATCATGATTTTTTTGACAAAGGAATTGCGAAGCTCTGCCTTGTAAATGAGCTTGATGATAGCTTGCTTCTAACTGCTTCATGTAATGCCTTCTGCTTTTTTTTTTGATAAGTAATAAAAGACTTTATTCCAAAGAAATAGGTATAAGCCGGAGTATACAAAGGAAATACCTACATCTTTCCACAAACAAAAAGATAAACTATATAAAAGCTAAACAGAATTCAGAATATTTCTTCCATTACAAAAGCTTTGACCCAAGTACACAAAGTGCTAAAGAAAAAGTTCCTAAGATCTCCCATAGAGCGTTCTTTATCTTCAAAGCATCTCTCATTCTTTTCGAGCCATATGTACCACATAAGACAAAAAGGAATCATCTTCCAAACACTCTTGCCAATCTTGCAGCGGTTCAAGCACTTCCACCCTTCTATCGCATCTGCCACTTCTTTAGGCATGACTCAAAGAAATCCTGACCACTTGAAAACCTCATTCCACAAGAATCTTGCCTCTTCACAATGAAGAAATAGATGATTAACTGATTCCCCATCCTTCTTACACATCACGCACCAATCAGCCATTAACATTCCTCTCCTCTAAGATTATCAGTAGTCAACACTTTGCCCAAAGACACCACCCAACAGAAAAAAGCAACTTTGGAAGGAACGTTCACTTTCCAAATATTTTTCCAGGGGAATGAACAGCTTCTATGACTGGGCAACAATATGTAATAAGAAGAAACTGAGAACCAAAAAATTTCCCACAGGGGTCCACGACATACTATCCTCTCTACCAATCAGCAGCTTTGAACAATAAAGTCTATCCAGTAGAGCTTTTTCTTCATCCACTTCCCAGTCATTTACATCCCTTATCAAGTTAACATTCCACTCAAAATGATTATCATTGCTGCTGTAAGACTCACAATCAGTTGCATTTTGATTCCTGGAAATTCTAAAAATTTCTGGAAAATCCAGCTTAAGAGAAGAATTCCCACACCACAAATCATGCCAAAAAAAAAAAATGCCTTCTTCCCATCACCCACCCACCTTCAATTTACAATGATGAAAAAAAGAACCCCAATCTTTTCTAATAAACTTCCACAAACTTGCCCTATATGCTGCACTAGCATCTTTAGAACACCCACCACCCTGCAAACTTCCGTACTTCACATCTATAACATTTTTCCATAGAGCATTACTTTCCATACTTCACTCTATCGCAGCCATTTTCCGATGCCCTTTACTGCTGTTCAAATTAGTATCACGAGGGTTACAGAGACTTTTATGTTGAAATATCTGAAATTAGGAGTCAATCTAATTTCTGAATGCATATGTTGTAGGTAATGGAAATATTCGAATCTGGAAAGACTATGATCTGAAGAATAAACAAAAGCTTGTAACTGCATTTTCTTCAATTCAAGGTCATAAACCTGGTGTGCGAAGTTTGAATGCTGTTGTGGATTGGCAACAGCAGTCTGGATATCTGGTAAATGCTTGTTTAAGTTCTGAAATCCAGACTTTAGAACCTTATTATTCCGCTACTGCTAATTTTTGTTGCTTATGTTCTATGGCCATGTGTTGATCAAATTTCCCACTGTTGTATCATAGTATGCTTCTGGTGAGATATCATCCATTATGCTTTGGGATCTAGATAGAGAGCAGCTTGTCAATTCCATCCCTTCAACATCAGATTGCAGCATCTCTGCATTGGTGAGTTTTCCCGGTCATTATTTTTGTGTGGTTAACAAATAATTGAATGTTCAAATTTGGGAAATGTGTTGTAATCAAAGTTTTGAATCTTGTACCGGAAGCTGTTTTGGTCAAGACACTGGAACGAAATATTTCAGTACTAGTACCGTTTCGAAATAGTTTATATATAGATAAATTATATATATATAAACTATATTATAAAATAACAATAAAATAAATCATAAACTTAATAAACTTAGATTGTTCATTCAATCTGTTTACTTCATCTAACTTTAAAAATGAAATAAATAAATAAAATAACGCTCTCATAAATAATAGCTAGCTAAAATAAGGCCCCCATAAATTATATATGTTTGCATGCTATCGAGGAAAGAAGTTAAAAGAGTGAAAATGGGAGTTTCAAAAAGTAAAAAGTGGTTTGAGCTAGTCAATCACGTCATAGAGAGAGAATGGAGAGGCAATCACACCCCTTTTTGGGCAATACGCGCACAGGTGATTTTTCGTGTCTCATAAGTCACGGATTTTTGGGCAGTACGTGTACCGGCCAAAATCTAGCATACTGTCGGTGCCGGCTGAAACAGTACAACCGGTATTTAAACTGGTATGAAATGCTACTTTCAGCCGTGCTGGCCACTGTACCGGTACGAAATATTTTGGCCGTACTAGCTTTTACGGCATGGAATTCAAAACATTGGTTGTAATAATTTAAAAGGGGAGAGATTAACCTTTATCAAAAGCACCATTTTCCAACCTTCCCACTTACTACCTCTCTCTCTTTCCCTTGCTGGCGGAAGTGGCAAAGCGGATAGAAAAGTTGTATCGAGCTTTCTTGTGGGGTGGTATGGGGGAGGAGTTCAAATTTCATCTTATAAAATGGCATCCTTAGTAGAGCCAGGCTGAGTTGGGTCATGCCTAAACGTGTAGCAGATTTACTAGCATGTTGGAATAGGCCTCACCCTTGTTCTCAAATGGCAGCAGTGTGGCGAATGATACCCTTGTGCTTAATGTGGATAATTTGGTTGGAAAGGAATTATAGGTGCTTCAACGACAAGGAGCGTGCAACGGAAGAAATCTGGAGTTTTTTTGTTCTCTCTTTTTCAGTGGTTTTCTGCTATCATTTTGAGGGGTGAGAATGTTCATGAGTTTTTACTTTATATGCGGCCCACTAGAGTGTAATTAGGCGTCTCAACTTGTATATTTTCTGTGTACTGGGGCATTGCCTAGTTTCTTTCTATTCAATAAAGATTATTACTTATCAAAAAATAACTAAATTAACATTATTTATCTTTTGATCGAGATCTGGTGTAATAATTTAACATTGGAAAGGTAGCACTTCAGTCATTTTAAGTTGAAAGTTGGAATGTGCGAGGCATGTGCCTAGAATTTGAATAGTGGGTGCAAATTGACATGAATGTTTGAAATTGGAGTGAAAGTGTCGAATTGGTAGTTGTCATGGAAAAAAGAGTGGATCCTTGTTTTTTTTTTCCTGGGCTTTTTTTGGGTGTGGGGGCACAGTTTCCCTTTAATTTTCATAATTTGCCACTTTATATTGTTGTAAACATTTGAACTTTTATGACTTTATATAATTTTAATTTTAAATGCATGCCATGTTTAGGCTGCTTCCCAGGTTCACGGGGGTCAGTTTGCAGCTGGTTTCATGGATGGTTCTGTCAGACTCTACGATGTTCGGTCGCCTGAAATGTAAGCTTTTGTTCTGACTCAATTAAAATGTTTACCTGGTGGTGAGCTGTGGATTGTGCTATTGTCATACTTTCCACTGTTCAGGGTAAAACTAATAAGCAACATGGTAATTTTCCTAGCATTTCGGGATAAAGTTGTGCACTGGTGTTTTTTTCCATTTTTGGAAGAAGTGCAAAATTTGGGAAAAGTGACATTTACATTTCTGATAAGCATGTGACACATCTATTAGCGCCAGCACATAGGGCCCCCAAACATACTATTTTTTTCTTAATTGGTGTTCTACTAAAATTATTCTTATGGCAATTACTTTAACACAATATCTGAAAGTCTGCGAAGGGTTTTTTTTTTTTGATAAGTAAACATTTTATTAAACAAGGCAAAAGCCAATTACAAAAGTCGCCATGTCCTATAAAATAGGCACATTAGAAGCTAAGAAATCATGTAGGTCCAAGCCATGGAAGTCCACATCAATGGACCAAGTATAAAAGGTCCTAAAGAAAAAAACAATCAACTCCTCCTTAGTTCTCTCATTGTCTTTGAATGTCCGCTGATTGCGTTCTAGCCAAAGATACCACATGATGCATATGAGAATCATCTTCCATACAGTTCTGATATGTCGCTCGCCTTTAATGGAGTTCCAGCATGTCATTGTTGCCATAACAGTCTCTGGCATAAGCTAAGCTAACTCCAATCTACTAAAGACCTCACACTAAAGAGCTCTAGCTGTCTCGCAATATAAAAGGAGGTGATTTACCGACTCCCCCCATTACGACCCAAACAACACCAGTCTGTGACAACAATTCTCATTTTCCTCAAGTTGTCGGTAGTGAGAATCTTCCCCCAACGAGCTATCCAAACGAAAAAGGCCGATTTTGGGGATGCTTTGTGCCGCCAAATATTCCTCAACAGGAATTGTGTCAAAGGTCCTTGAGTGAGCACCTTATAGAATGAATGGACTGTGAAATTCCTCTGCCTGCAGGGTTCCACCATAAGCCATCTTGAATCTAGAGGTTCGGTCTTTGTGAGTAAATGAGACTAAAAAGATCCACAAAGGAGTTTAGTTCCCAATCCTGCGCCGCCCGGTTGAAGTTGATGTTCCAAAGTAGACGGCCTCCACCGCCTCCGCCACAGTGATATTTTTTGCACAAGCAACCTGAAAAAGAGAAGGAAACAAGTCAGGCAAGGCCCTATAGTCACACCAGGCACCTTTCCAAAATCTAATTCTTGAACCTGCACCACAAAGAAGCTTGGTGTGTTGATGAAAAATTTTCTATCCACTTCTAATGTTTTTCCATACCCCTACACCACTCGACCCCCTAACCGCATTGGAGCTCCACCCTCCCCACGCTTTCCCATATTTGTGATCAATCACAATTCTCCATAGAGCTTCTGGTTCTTGATGATATTTTCATAATCATTTACCAAACAACGCTCGATTGAACATCCTCAAATTACGAATGCCCAACTCACCTTCCGATAAAGGGCAACGCACCTGCTCCCAGTTGACTAAATGAAACTTGGGCTCCTCCCCCAATTCTCCCCACAAAAAATCTCGTTGCAGCTTTTCGAAGCGGCCAATCATCCTAGTCGGGATTGGAAAAAGAGAGATAAAATACGTGGATAAGTTGGAAAGAATATTCTTGATTAGGGTGACACACCCCCCCTTAGTCAAATACATCATTTTATACTTTGCTAGTTTTCTTTCTACTCTTTTAAACACCGTATTCCAGATCTCAGTCGCTCTTGATGGAGAACCCAAAGGAAGGCCCAGATATGTCAATGGAAGCGAAGAAATTTTGCAATTGGGTAGCAACCAGCTATTGCAGGTTACGCACATCTCCAATGGGAACTATCTCATATTTATTATAGTTCAATTTTAACCCTGACATTGCTTCGAAGCAAAGTAGTAGAGCTTTTAAGGCTCGCACCTGACCTAGCTCCACCTCGCACAGAATAAGAGTATCATCTGCAAACAACAAATGAGATATATTAGCAAAATCTTGAAGTGGTGTTCCAATTGGAATCCCTCTTGCCAAACCATTATCCACCAAGGCCGACATCATCTTGCTTAGCGCTTCCATAACCAAAATGAATAATAACGGAGATAATGGATCGCCTTGTCTTAAACCGCGGGAGTTAGGAAAGAAACTTTCAGGACAATAATTTATCAAGACCGAGAATCTTGGGTGGATATGCATCACCTTATCCATGGCCTCCATCTTTCCCCAAAACCAAATCTGCCAAGAAGATACAAGAGAAACTCCCAATTCACGTGATCATAGGCCTTTTCCATATCTAATTTGCACAGGATCCCAGTCCCACCCGTTTTTATTTTACTGTCAATACATTCATTTGCAATTAGGACAGTGTCAAGAATTTGTCTACCTTTTACAAAAGCATTCTGAAGTTTAGTGATAATCTTCCCAATAACCTCACTGAGACGGTTAGCCAGCACTTTCAATATAATCTTGTAAACCCCACAAACCAAGCTAATAGGTCGAAAATCCTTGATTTCTATGGCCCCCATCTTTTTTGGGTATGTGAGCTAAGATGGTAGAGTTGAGACTTTTTTCAAATTTCTGGTATGAGAAAAACTTTTGAAACACTTGCATGAGATCTTCTTTGATTACTTCCCAACATTCTTGAAAGAAACCCATCGAGAAACCATCAGGTCTGGGAACTTTGTATTTGACCATTTTTCAGATGACCTTAAGGATCTCGTCTTCCTCACATGTCCTTTCTAACCAAGCCACATCATCTGGGTCAATAGTATCGAAAATGAGACCATCCAAGTTAGGTCTCCAGTCCTCCTGTTCCAACAGTAGGTTCTCATAAAAGTTGATAATTTCACTACGGATAATCGTTTTATCTTTATACTCCACTCTATTAATCTTAAGCAACTCAATATTATTATTCCTACGATGGGAGTTTGCAACTTTATGAAAAAATTTCGTACATAGATTCCTTTCCTGTAACCACAGAAATCTTGATTTTTGTCGCCAAGAAATTTCTTCCATAAGAATCAGCCGCTCAAGATCTGCTAACATAGAGGTCTTTTGCAGTTGCTCTTTCTGTGTGAGAGCTCGCCCTTCATAAAGTCTTTCTATGTCTTGAATATCCCTCCATAATGCATTCTTATTTTCCCCTAAGTTGCCAAATGATTGCGAATTCCACAACTTCAAGTCTCCTTTTAAGGCTTTCAGCTTATTAGAGAGGAAGTAGCTCGGGGAGCCATCGAACTGATAAGAGAACCACCATTGTTTAACCTTATCAGCAAAACCGTCGGACTTCAACCACATTTTCGAATTTAAGTACCGCCTCCCAATCCGAAGACCACCACAGTCTAGCAGAATCGGCCAATGATCATAGGATAAACGATCCAAACGCTTCTGTATAGCGTCAGGAAAATGGCTTTCTGACTCTGGAGAAATGAGAAAATGATCCAGCCTAGACACCATGAAACGAAAGGGGTTTTTGCATTATCATGAAACGAAACAAGCATACCAATCTCTTGGGCTGTATGTCATTGTAAGTACTCCACACAGCCATGTCTGTCACTTGATCTCAGGCATTTCACGAAGGTCATAATCTCACTGTTTATTTTGCCCCTTTAAAACGCGTGCACTTTGGAAATTTTCATCTATTGTGAGACAAGATCTAGGTTATTTCTCCAATGTTATGGTGGCTATAAAGTCTGTCCTGAGTTTCCAACTGTTTCAAAATTTTGTTATCGAGGCCAGTTGTCATAGGACCACAAGGGTTCTCCTATAGTTGCATGATTAGCTGTTTTGACCATCTTTTATCCTACATTTTCCTAGAACATTGTAAAATATGTCTCAAATGTGTTTAATTGTACAAAATTTTAATTTAGGTTGCCTATGTTTCAATGTAAAATGGGGGAAAAGTAAAAATTAAAAATTAAAAAAAAAAAATCCAAATCCGGTAAAACAATTATTTTCCATTAATTGGTCTGAGAAAATTATGTGGAAAATGTTCCAGGCATTTGGCTGGCCCATAATTTTCTTCCGAATTTAGCTCTACATTTATTTAGATTTGCTTCCCATCATAATATTTCTATATTGATTCGAAAAAAGGCTTACAGCTCCTTAGAAAGTGTAAGCCATTTTCTGCTTTAGAAAATTCATTTCCCATTGACCAACATTTTTCAACCACTACCGAATACAAAAAGAAAACTGCTAAGCATGATGCTCTATTATTTTCCTCTTTTTTTTTTTTTTTAGTTTTTAATATTCCATGTGTGAGGGTAACGTACATGTGGCTTCTAAAAACTTCTATCCGTATATTATTTTAACTGTAGATCAATGCATTAATCAATTTGTGGAAAATTAATTTATTGTGTGCATCTGAGAGATCATGATGCCATGGTGACATTTGATTTGAGTTGGAGGTCTTGGGTGTCACTATTGCCTGATGTTAACCCCCCCCCCAAAAAAAAAAAAACAAAGAAAAAATATTGTTTCAAAAAAAGATTGTTTCCATTTTTTTAAGGAGAAATTTTTATTAATAGCAAGCTAGGTGAAGCCTAAATACTAGGATTTATGCTTTGCATTTATCTGTTCCTGGTATAATGCCCTCGGTACCATAACTTGTGTCTTCATTCTTAGGCTTGTCTGTGAAACACGGCCGCACTTACAAAAAGTCGAAAGAGTTGTGGGGATTGGCTTTCAACCTGGACTTGATCCAGCAAAGGTAAATAGAGCACTTGTTATGTCACATGCCACCCATAGGCCACAAGTGGCTTAGGTTGCTCCACGTTTTTTATTGTATTCAACATAGAAAACCTAGTTTATTTTCTTGATTTTAATTATGACACTCTTGTGGGAAGGTGAAGGTGAATTGTGCTTAACCGCAAATATTTTTCAGATTGTCAGCGCATCTCAAGCTGGTGTCATTCAATTTCTCGATATCAGAAACCGCAGGGATGCTTACCTCACAATCAATGCTCATAGGGGCTCTCTTACTGCTCTAGCTGTTCATAGACATGCCCCAGTTATTGCCAGCGGTTCAGCCAAACAGCTTATCAAAGTCTTTAGCCTTGAGGGTGAACCATTAGGCACCATTCGATACCTGCATACATTCATGGGCCAGAAGATTAGTGCTGTGAGTTGCCTTACGTTCCATCCCTACCAAGTAATGCTTGCTGCTGGTGCTGTAGATGGTTGTGTCACAATCTATGCCGATGACAACGCTCAAGCAAGATGAATGCGAATTGTTTCTTGATGTCTGTTTCATAGTCTTCCGATCAGAGGAACATAAGTGCATGACTTCCATTGGAGTCACGGCTGCTGATTCTGTTGCATTTGGACTATATCACATGCCACACATCCCCGCTACATTAGTTCCTCGTCGCTGTCGATGTATCTTGGATTCTTGGTAGGGTGCTTTCTACCAATGGTGTGCCATACATTCGTTAGCCCCCGGTGTAGAAGTCGCGGCTTTGGGGAAGAAAATGCTACATTCTTATTGGGGGCTTTGGCAAATAATCTGTTACATAGGTAAATGCGTGTAAATAGTTTCTTCTTTATATTTATATTTATATTTAAATTTAAATTTATATATATGCACACGTGTGTTCCCCATTTTGGTGTGTTTATGTTTCTTCCGTCTGTTTAAATTTGTAAATGCAGCCATCCTTTTCTGTCATAATTCTGTGTTCCGCATAGATAGTTCTGTGGGTGGTTTTGACTCCTTAAAAGCTGGGGCTTTCAACTCACCCACTCTCATTGACTTTATGATGGCCAGTGGCCACTTTGGTTCTTACACCAACGATCATTTAACTTGTAATTAATTTATTGGATTGTGTTGGAGCTCGTGTCCTATTTTTTGGGTTTAGCTATTGGAAAATGATGAGTCACCGAGAGTTGGTTTCGACATAGGTCCCAACATTTTATTTAATTAGTGATTAATGATGCGATTTTTTCAAAATGTCAAGGATATAAAAAGGTTCGCAAAAAAAAAAAAAAAGCAAAAGATTGGGCCTTCTCGGGACCCCTTCTCGCTCGTGGGTGTAGCTTACTTTTTGCTGTTCTGTACTAAGGGTGTAAACGGTGCAGTCTAGGAAAAATGTGAATGGGTTTTAGTCGGTTTAAAAATTTTCTCACCTTGAACTGGATTGAATTTTTATTTGGTCCTATACTGGTCTGGTTTAGAGGTGGTTCGGTCCGGTCCAGAGCACTCAATATGTTTTATTGGGCTAAATTTGATCTAAAATTTTATAATGATGAAAAATAATTTTGAGTTCAAATTTAATTATTTTAGCTTAAATTTAATTATATCAGTACTACTACGATAAAAAATTATCATCTTTGTTAATTTTTTAAATCATCTAAATATTAAACAAAATATATAGTTATAAGTTATAGTTTATAGACTTAATAAGTTAATACTTATAGACTTAGTCTTATATTAGAAGTTATAATTATATAACACATGGTCTCATATGTTGATTAGTTAATTTAATTTTCTTAAGTTATTAAAAAATGCATATTTGAGAATATATAATTAATAAATTATTCTTTTACTTTGATTATAAATGGCATTCTTCAAAAGTTAAAAATATATAGTTAAAAACAATATTAATATTTATAATTGTTACATGTAATTATAATATAAGAACTAAGAACTAAGAAGAGTAATTAATAATTAGTTAATAGTGTTTTAGTGATATATCATAGGTTGGTAAATTTTAATTAATAATACTACTAAATTAGTATTATAATATATTATAAATTTATATGTTAATAAATAGTGATAAATTATTAATAATATATTAAATAATAATGATATACTTATTACTTATAAGTTATTACTAATACTCTATATAGATATACTGTAATTTATATTTTTATATATTATATATTAATATGTTATACTCTCATTTTTAATCTATATTTATATTAATACTATTATTTATATTATATATTCATATACATTTAAAAAAAAAATGTGTATTCGGTTCGGTCCGGTCTGATATAGGGGGAGAAATTCCCTGGACCGGGACCTTCTCCCCCTAGACCGGACCGGACCGGACCGAAAAATTCCTGCCCATAAAAAACTTGCTCTGTGGGCTTTAGATATCAGCGTTTGCATCTGAAAAATTTTTGGGACTAGTTATAAAAGTATTCAGTAGTTCTCTCAAAATATGCAGAGTGACAGAGATCTCTTAAGAAAGACCTTTGCCAACCGCTCCCAAGGAAACTGTATATACTCGAAGACTCGAAGTTCGTGTGACCAATACATAAGTTTGAACTGAATTTATAAATATATCAAAAAAGGAAAGAAAAAAAAAACCTTATTTTGAGTTCGTTTTCTCCGCTGGTCCAATAATTTAAGAGCCTCATGTCGCATACAAGCAGGGCAGAATGATCGTTTTTCAACTGTTTTATCGTCCATATCCAATCGATGCAGCGCTTAAATCCAGAAAGTCATATTATTTATTCCAAATCAAGACACTTGTTTCTTGCATTCAAAGAACGAAAATCATCATAACAACACAAGATTTGATTTCTATCTTTCCTATGGAATATTGATCGTGGAAAAGAGCGCGATCTTTAGTTCCATGAACTTCCTCCATTTTTTTATTTGCCCATCAAAATAAAATCCTCGGATTTTCGTTGATGCTATTACACGTGTAGTCACCTGATATTACCCTGCATATTGACGGATCGTCTAATTGTATATGCTATAGTTGTTTCTCTACTGAAATAGAACTGAAAGTTACTGCAATACAGATTTTCTAAGTTAGCCACACGCAACCTGGCCAAAGTAGAGTGCCCGAAGGGAAGCCAGTATACATGAATATAAGCGGTGATAGATTTAGGCATAGCAGTAAATAGATATAGAAAATATAAAGAATATAACTACTCCATATGGAAAGACCTATGGAAGCTTATCTAAGAAACTTTAATTATGTGGGGTGGGGGCAAAAAGCCACGATCGCCAAATAAATAACAACGACTCTGAATGGAATTTTACAACTTTTGTGAACTATCAGTCTCAAGCTACACACCAATGGTAACCATCAAAGAGAATCATAAACTTATGCATGTATCTGAAGAACTTACAATACATTTTGAACCCAAAGAAGACACCGATGCTGGCATATACGATATTTGCGGGGGCATATATCCTCATCAGCAAGCTGAACCATTACCATCTCACTTTCTCCCACTGACCATACTCTGGCCAGAACTTCCCGACAGGGTAGATGATGTGCTGCTGCTGGTTACATTGCCAAAAACATTGAGATCTTCAAACAATCTGTATGAGGGAACAAAGGGCTTTGGTCCTGTTGTCGGGGCTGGGGCAGGAGCAGAGGCAGGGTTCTTAGGTCCCACACTCGCCCATGGATCTCCATGAATAGAAGACCCATTGGTTCCTCTCGAGGGAAAAGAGCTATAATGCTGCAAGGGTCTAGTCCCTTGTATGGGTGCATGCGACGCAGCCGTATTGGCTTGTGGGGTCAAAAACATATTGGTTGCAGACACACGATTCTGGTTGATGGAATAACCCGGGGTTGGAGCCCAGGGTGGAGGGGGATAGCCAGAAGGATACTGATATTGAGGTTGCAACTGTGTCTGGGATGGGGGTTTTAGTTGTGGCTGGGGTTGAGGTTGAACATGTTGAAAGCTTTGAGTTTGAGGTTGTTGAAAGCTTTGAAGTTGAGGTTGCAGTTGAACTTGTTGAAAGCTTTGAGGTTGAGGTCGAGGCTGAGGTTGAACTTGTTGAAAGCTTTGAGGTTGAGGTTGAGGTTGAGATTGAACTTGTTGAAAGCTTTGAGGATGAGATTGAGGCTGAGGTTGAACTTGTTGAAAGCTTTGAGGTTGAGGTTGAGGTTGAACTTGTTGAAAGCTTTGAGGATGAGATTGAGGCTGAGCTTGAACTTGTTGAAAGCTTTGAGGTTGCAGTTGAGGTTGAGGTGGAGATTGAACTTGTTGAAAGCTTTGAGGTTGAGGTTGAGGTTGAGGCTGAGGCTGAGTTTGAGGCTGAGGTTGAGGTTGAACTTGTTGAAAGCTTTGAGTTTGAGTTTGAGGTTGAGGTTGAGGTTGAGGATGAACTTGTTGAAAGCTTTGAGGTTGTGGTTGTGGTTGTGGTTGTGGTTGGGCCCATGGAACAACATAACTATTATAGGGCAAATTCCCTTGGTTCCCAGGATAGGTTTGGGAAGCATGGGGATAACCTTGTGCGCTGGGGGAAATAGGTATCTGATTCTTGTTTTGGTTAGAAGCTGATGGAGTGTGAGGAGCATGCGGGGAAGCTGACACCGTCGACAAGGTAATACTCAAAAGGTCTATCATGTCTTGTTCTTTAGTAGTCCTAATTTGTGCAGGTGGATCAGGCAGTGCTAATGCATTACACGGGGCAGAGGTTGAGGCTGCAGGGATTGATGTTAAAGGGCTGCTATTCGATGACAGACCTTGATCAGTGGTTCCAGCACTTTGCAAATACGTGAGCTGAGTTTTAGAATGCCTGCATTTAAAGAACAAGATGATAAATCATGAACCATACTAGGCCAAATCCAGTATTTGTTAGTACAGACTAACATGCATGGAACCATAGGCTTCAGATTTTGATAATACAAAATGCTAAATGCAGAAACCAATGTGAAAAGCATGGAAATCTGATTGGGGCATAGGTCTTGCCTACTCATTCACTTCCGTGATCGAAAACAAATGTGCATGAGCTCCAAGCACAAACATAAAGAGACTCATTCCTATCAAAACTAGTAAGTAGCAGTGGGAAATATGGTGAGTTAAGAGCAACCTTCGAGCAAGCTGTGCGAATTCATCTTCCTCTTCCTCCTCTTCATCAATTGGGGCCCCCTTTATAGCAGGAACTGGTTTTATAGCATTGGGTCTTGAGCTAGAGCTTACTACTACGCTCTGTTTAGGGTTGGAAGCAGATGCTTCAGAGGGTTTGGGACTTGCAATTAAAGTTGGCAGGGGGGACCCAGAAGCTATAGCATCATGTCTTGCAAGCGAACTTTGTAGACTGTCATTTAATTCAAGACCCTGACCAAGAAGTTCCTCGTCTCTGCCACAAGCAAGATGACAATGTGAGAATTACACACAAGCCAGAGTATACATACATATGCACATGATGCACAAACATTCAACGCTTGCGCATTTGATAACATGCACAACAATGACTCATGCCTTCAGCCACATAAAGAAGTGATATGCAGAAACCAAGTTTTTTTTTTGATAAGTAGAAACCAAGTAATACACCAATAAGAGAGGAGAGAACTAACGCAGTCGTAGTTAACATCTGCATCAGCTTTTTCTGGTTGGAGCGACAACGGGTGACAAGATCAACTATAACTTCATCTTTTGTAGCCTATAAAGTATAAGCACAAGCACAAATATCATGCAATAATCCAATAAACCCACTTATGATTTTAAATAACCCAACCATTTCACATACAGCACGGTCACTTGGGTTCACAGCTTGTAGCATGTCGCTTAAAAGCTCCATAACATTCCGCATAGAATCCAAATCTGACAAGCTAACATGAAAATGAAAATGCATCAGCAAGACTAGAAGCCAAACTGCAGATTCCCAGAATGAGCACTAACAGAAGCAAATGGGAAGAGCAGCAATAAGGGACCAGCAGGGTGTGCGGACCAAGGTTAAACCTCACCTCAAACTTTCTATTTCTGTTGCCATTGTTTCATCAAGCCTCCTTGAAGAATTGCTAGGCATTCCATATCCCGCTCGATTGTGTCCCAGGGTTGGATGGGTTACCGGTGGCGTAAAAATTGGAGCCGCATCTAAAGAATTCTTGGGAAATTCAACCCCAGAACGCTGTCATTCATACAACCCAAAACTGTAAATTATATGTCACTACATCTAATTAATTCTGTTTTCATGAATAAGCATGCAAATAGCTCTGATCTGAAAGGGATAGACACAAAAGAGGGAAGTCAAGGCTCATAACAAGTGAGAGAACTTTTGGAGAGAAAAAAAGGCAGGGAATAAACAAGGAAGAAAGAAGGAATAAACAAGGAAGAAAGAAGAAGCAAGGAAGAAGAATGACATGTGAAGAGAGGAACAGCAAGAGAAACAGTGTTGAATTACAAAAATTCACTTTCAATTCCTGAAAAACTTAGTAAACATAAAATGAAACTAGTACTACAACTGACTAAATTTGCCCTTATAAAAAAAAGCTCTCAATAAAAAGGACCCAATTGACACTTGTTGCATTCTGTATCAAAAAAGCCTACCATCAATTGTTGTAATAACTTGAAATAAGTCAACTCGATATATACATTTAACATACAGCTAAATTTTTATTTATTTATTTTATAGGTAAGGGACATACAGCCATAAATATTAAGCCAGGTTGGAAAGAATCATCAAGCATAAACAATTGATATCTACATGCTTACCCTTAGTTCCTCGTACGCCATGTAGTACTGAGGATGTTTTCCTCCAGGCCCCCCAAAAGCCTCTTGCCAAGAGTTTACCAATACAAGGATTTTTTCCCTCACTTGCATATCTGCCTGAGAAGTCCACCAATATATGTTCCCAATATTAAAATAGTGATGGTGATTACGACAAGGGCAATGGTGAAGCAGAATCAGTTGACAGAAAAAAAATACCAAATGGAGCATAAGAATTAAGTAAGGACAAGAACAAGAGAGAAGAAGGGGGTAAGGAATGTCAAAGATAAGCTTTTTCTGATCGGTAAAAATAAAGCTTTTGGCAACTAATACATCTGAATATATGGTTTAAGGGACCTTAATAATAATGTGAATCTCATCAAACTCAAAATTCACAATTATGTTCGGTTGACTTAAGTTTACCTCAATTTTAATGAGGACATGGGAAACACTGCTACTCATGGGCTTCGAGGATTGCGTGAGGACAATGGATGAGCTTAAAGTTCTCTTTTTTAAAAACTTGTTCTTGTGGGCAGGGGTCATTGATTTTAATGGACTAGATGTCCATGATTTCTATTTTTGGTTGTACACCCTAGTTAGGTACTTCTCATGTATACTTTCTATGTATTTGGGCTATGCCTTTTCTTCTTACGAACAAAACTTCTTAATTACCTATTGAAAAATATTATATTTAGGCCGAGTAGAGCTCATTGAAGACATTTACACCAAACACCATCCACATCGCATAATTATGCCACATGGATGGTTTGTGGTGTAAAAGTCTTCAAATAGATTTCTTTATTTAGGCCATGGGTTCAACATGGGTCACTCGTATAATTAAACCACCTAAATTGAAAAAATAAAAATAAAAATAAAGCAGAACTTCTAAAATCAGTATGCTTTTCAAAAGCAACCACCAAAATCTTTTGGAATAAATTAAATATTTAAGAAATGTTCTACCTTATTACCCAGAGTTGAACCATTTAGACATGCAACTTGTGAAACTAGCCCTTGTGACTTTACTGAACAAGCTGCTCCCACTTTTTTTTGTAGGCAGAACAAGCCACCCAATCCATATTAACAATCTGATCCTATCAGTTTACTAGCATTGCTCCAGCATGTAACCACATAAACAAGTATGCATAAAAGCATATCTAGGTTTCTTTCAAAAAGTTCTGTCCAAACAGTTAACATGTATGCAACAAATTTTCTAGTCTGCACAGGCACTCACCTAACCAAAATGAATAAGGGAAAAGCATGACTAAGTCAGCTTCACCTATTTATTCTATATTGAAAAAAAAAATAATAAAGCAAGCTAGCAAAGAGCTTTTATACAAAAGGAAAGAGCAACTGAAACTACCTTTCAAGCATTTAAAATAGAAATACCAAGTGTTTCAAATTTCAAATTGAATACTAAACTGAATCTAAAAACAATTACAAAACTTACCTTCTTTCTAACAATTTTGATCATCTCCTCCAGTATTTTCTTCTCAGCAATTTGAAAATGGACATAGTCACCGCAGTTCTTCACCATTGTTTCCAGGAGCTACAAAATTATATTTCAAACAATTAATCCATAAATATACTTGTTTTTCAATCTAGTAGAAAACACATCCGGTACAAGAAAAAAGGTTCAAAGAGGTACCGTAAGAGATAGGAATTGAACTTTTGGGTTCTTATGCTGCAACCTTTTCTTCACAGCTTTCACAACATCTTTCGCCTGCCTGAGATATTAAACATATACCCATCAATAAACCAGTGGAGCTTTTATTTCACTATTCCAAACAAAAAGATTCTAAAAACTTTACAAATAGCTGTTCTTTTCTAGGAACTAACACTAAAATTCCCCAAACCTCCTCATAGTTTATATGAATCGGCTTGATAATTTAAAAAAAAAAAAAAAGACAGATTTTTCCAAAGGAAAATAATTATCAACAAAGAAGAATTTCTTTATCGGTTTATCCCAAAAACTGATACTTCTATAACTCCCAAAATAATTACCACAGAAATCATTTCCCGTCCACCACAATCACATCCTCTGAATATTTGAACCGAGTCAGAAAAAGAACCCAAAAAAACAATAAAAGAAAGAACATTTTTCACGATACTGCAATTTCCATCAAATACATAATAGAAAGTTTCCCGTGTTAACTTTGAATTTGGAAATATTTAATCCAAAAGGCAAGGTAAAGCAAGAAATTGTTATCATACAACATATGAATAAAAAGGAAGTTGAAATACGAGGAGATACATAAAAAGGAATATGGGAAAATTTGGGCAAAGAACACAAAGATACATCCAAAATAACGAAATTTTCGATCAAACAGAAACCCTAGACTGGAACAACGTCAAAGTCAACCCCCACAGATTCTAAAAAAGAAAACAGCAAAGAGCTTCCAAAACAAAAGATAAAGAAAAGAGAAATTAGAGGGCGTTTCGGTTATTACCACTGATGGGAATTGACGGAATCGCATATGTCGATGTTTATTGTCCAATCAGGAGTCATCAGAAGATCGCTCGTCGCCTTGTCCACTGCCACTGTCGCCGAAGTAGAAGACGAAGACGACGACATAGACAAAGATAAAGCCATCCCTCCTTCCCTATCTGTATCTCTATTCTCTCTACAGACTTTTTTTCTGCTATGGAATCAACAGAAGTCCTCCGTATATTTACCGAGAAAACTGAACAACTACTTCGAGGACAACAAACGAGTCATCTTCCTGGAAAATACACCGTCATGGTTGAGAAATTGAGAAACCCTAGAGAGAAAGAACCAACGACAACTAATTTGATTATTTTTCTTCGGTCCTTTCTCGCTCTCACCGCTCAGAATTAAATTGAAAAAAACAAAAACAAATAGGATCAAAATTTGTTCTTTCTTTCTACCTTCTTTTCTTCAGTTTCCTCTCTTTCAAGCTTTCAACTTTTTTTCCTTGTTCCAATACAGCATTCCCAGTTTTAGTATATGCCTCTTTGTGAGTTTCAAGCCCACTCTCGTTTTAGCGCGTGTTATGATTTCATCACATGGTAGACCATTTGTTGAATCAGTTGTTCGTCAGAAGAGCGAGTGTCCTTGGTCTCGCTGTTAGGAGAGGGTGGCCAAAGTTGGAAAAGTCTTTTGGGCCTTTGGCTACTTTTCTTAAGATTTTTTTGGCTATTTATTTTTTTAATTATTTAAATAAAATACAATATAACGAATCATCGATAATGGAATGGATAGGGCCGGATTGGCTCTATCAAATAAAAGTCAATAGTGGGAATTGGGAAATAATGAACAAAAAGAAACGGGGGGCAAATTTTGTCTCCTTTAATTTATATAAATATTTTTTTAGTTTTAGAAATAGAAAAATAAAAAAACTGAAAATGAAGATTATCCGTCTTGGGATGATTTATATATATATATATGTGTTATATGTTTTATGAAAAATTCTACTCATTATTTTCGTATTATACACTATACATAACTTCTTAATTATTAAATTTTTTTTACTAAATATATGATGTGTGAAAGATGAATAAAAAAATTCAATTAGTTTATAAAGAATAAAATTTAAAAAAATATAAAACTAAGTATGATATATGGTATGCAAGAAAATATTAAATTATCCTATAAAATCTTTTGACTAATCTCCTGATACAAAAGTTTTTAAAATTTTTTAATTAATATTAAGAAAGTATTTTTAATGATATTTTGAAATTGTTTATTTTTAAAAAGTATTTAAAAACATAAAAATGTGAATACAAAAATATATATATAAAAAAAAAAGAATTTTGTACATCTCGACAGAAATTTGAACTATATCCCTCAAGAGATGCAACACTACTACTCATGATGAACAGAAAAGTTTTTATTTTATTAAAATAAGTTTCCCATTAAAAATAATTTGTAATGGAAACTCATGCTTTGTAAAGATGCCTGATTAAGCATAGGAAGATAATGATGTTATCTAATCAGTTTGTCGTATCCAATGAGAAGAAAACAAATATACAAATTATTAGAACAGTGCTGATTACTATTTCGTAGGATAGACATTGAAATTGGTGTATATTCTATCCATTACTGTACAACGAAAAGAGATGGAAGCTGCACTAATTGTCGGAAATAACGAACCTTTGACTACTACAGTTTTATTAGGAGAAATGATAGTCCCACAAACGGAATTCCCGACTGGGAATTCCGATTGTGAGATTTATATATATATATATATATTTAAAATAATAATTAAAAGTATATAGTTTTATAATTTTTTTATATTTTTTATAATATTTAAAAAATATATAAAAAATTAAAAAATAAAAAGTCTCAACATTAGTGAGATCTCTTTCGAGATCTCATTCGAAATCTCCCAAATATAAGAGTAGCAATACTCTTATTCGTCTCTCATTTGAAGTAAACACTATGATTTGTCAACCAATATACTTGGATGTTGTAATTTTAAAAAAAATAAAAATAAAGAAATAAATTATGATAAAATATTTTATAAATAATATCAGATACAGTCTTATAATATGCAAGTTCTACATATTTTCTAAAAGAATTTATCATATATAAATAATTTTTTATGCCAGTCTCAAAATTTAATTATATTTTTTAAAAGATACGTGGAAGACTTGTATATTCTAAAATTACAGGTATTACTTTTCATTTTTAAGGCATCAATTAGGTTATTTTTTTATTCATATAAATTTTTTTAAGGCGTCCAAATCACTAACATTAATAACATGATCAAATATTAGCAAAGGTGGGGTTATAAGGAGTTATTATTATTATTATTAAATTGGATTGTCTGACTTTGAAAGAAGATTGATGCATCGTTGAATGTATTTTTCTATATATTTCTTGATTCTATATAAATATTTTTTATATTATCTATGTGACTGTATTAAATTAGCCATTCGATCAAGCAATAAAATAGGATATCAATATAAACAAATAATAGGTACTTTTTTTCCCTCAAAATGTCTCACAAAAATAATTATGAAACTTTAATTTTCTTTCGAGTTTCCCTCAACCTTTAAAAGGATGTCACGTCTCAGTTCCAATCAATATAATTGTGATTAAAAACTAACTTTTATTATATGTATATATATATATATATCTATTATTCATTTTAAGTATTATAATTGATTTGTAGAAATTGAATTCTCATTTTTTTTTTTATGAATGGTGAGGTTGAGTCTTATTTACACATAATATTATTTTTTGAATGTTTGCCTATAAATAATAATAATAGATCTGTTTATTCGGATTTTGAATTCGAGAATCCATATTTCGAATTTGAAATTTTCTCGAATTTTTTAAATAAAAATATCAAAATTCTTAAAAAATAAAAAATAATTTCAAAATTGGATTGGGTAAAACTCGACCCATATAAACAAGTCTAAATAATAGTAGTGAAATTGGTATCATTTCAATAATATATAAGTAGAACTCTAAATAGTTGATATGAGAACATTTTAACCTGTTTTAATCGTGAAAATAAATTTTTATTAATAAATGAATGAAAAAAAGATATATTTTTAAAAAAAAGTATAATAATAATAATATGAGATAGGTGTAGATTTATCATATTTCAATAATTAATCAATTTCATTTTCAAGGTTTTCGACTCTCTCAATGATATGCAGTTACGAGGAACATTCAAAGGTCATGAATTAAAGCATATGCTGGTCAACAATTCTTCCCTTATCATTCATGAAAGAACCAGCTGCACTATGGTGGAATATGTTCTAAAATTGGTCCAACTTGGGGTCCAAGACTCAGATAGAATTGAATCCACTAGATTTCTGCCACGCGTACCATACCTGCCACGTGTTATAACACAACAGGTTCTGTTCAACGGAATTGGAAACGCACTCACTGCCTGTACTGCAAAAGCAAAAGCCATATAGGATTATTCGAGAATCGACTCACCACTTTTTGAGGTTGATGGGATCTGGCATTTGCAGCCCCAATACTTTTTGCCCCAATACTTTTTGTTTGAGTTTTTTCTTCTTTTTTTTTTTTTTTTTTTGGCTGCCCTGTTCACACCACCATCTATAGAACTCTTAGGTCTCGCTTGAATTTAGAGATAAGATAAGTTGATATCAGGGGCAGAATCAAGATTTTATGTTGGGGGGGCGATCGATAAAGTGTGCGGTGCGTATAAATTTTAAAAGGATGATCATCAGTAATAGAAATATCATATTCTATTGTTATCGAGCTCTCTAAATGTATATTACTTTTCGAATTATACTCCATTTATTTCTTTTAAAAAAAAAGTTTAATTATTCTTAAGTACTTACTTATATTTTTTTATGATTTAAGAAAAATTTATAAATCAAGAATAAATTTGAAAACTTTTTATTAAGTAATGATGTAACGCTATTAGATTTTTAACAAATTATATCTCACAATTATACAAGTTAGAGTGAAACTAAATAAGTGAGTATAATCAATAAATTTTATAATTATATAAATTTATAATTAATTTTTTTGCTAGAATTAGACTATTAGAGTAACTGTAAGATTATGTAAGTTAAAATTTAGGTTTACGTAAAGTTAAAAGTTAAAATATAAATGGATGTATATTAAAATTTAAAAGAATAATTTTCGTAAAAAAAATTTGAGGGGGGGAATTATTATTATTATTTTTAAAATCTAAGAGAGAATTTTAATTATATATATTTCTATTATAAATTAAATTTGAAAAAATTTTGGGTGGGTCCGCCCCTGGTTGAGATGAGATGAGATGAGATGAGTTATGAATAGTCGTGAGATGAGTGAGTTGAGATGAGTTGAGATGAAGTTTTGTGTATTTGGATTGAAAATGAGATGAGATGAGTTTAAGTTGTTAGAAAATTAATATAAGTGGATCCCATAACTTTTTTTTATTTATGAATTTGTATATAAATAAATAATAATCATTTTATCCAATTACACAATAATAATTATCAATTTATAAATTTTTGACTTCGTAAAATTATATAAAAAAAATCAAATCAAATTATATTTTAGTTAGACCATGTTAAAATTTGATAAATTATTTTATGTAATTCTATGTTAATATTTGTATTATTATAAGAATTACGTTTTGATCAATAAAATTAATTTTGAAACATATATATATAAAATTTTAAAAAAAAATACATATCACAATACCTATAGTAAAAACACATTTCCGTATCCATAAGTCATCAAAATTTGACAGTAAAGAAACTTATAATTTCTACAACGTTGAAAATGTACATACCAAATTCAATAAGTTTGAATAATCAAACAACACTCTTATAAAACAGTTTATATATTTCACTTATATTACATGTTATGATGTCTAATTGTCCATTGTCCATTCGAAGACAATCCAAAAATTTGAATGACCATAGAGAAGATTAGCATGGTCCCTGTGCAAGGATGACAAGCACAAATTAAGAAATGTTTAATACTCCATTCACAAACTGCACCTGACCGCCCACATATTTCTGGCAATATCATCCCTAAATGCAACCATATATTGTGCTGATTCCAACGTCATGTTAGGATGACGTGCTGCATCTGCATCTTCACTAACTGCACGGCCATTCGGATCAAGCTTCTTGTTGGCCCATTTCTCAAATATAAAGTCGTCTGGTGTCGTCATTCTAATAAAATTACGTAATGTACAACATACGGTAATCAGTTGGCCTTGTTTCGTAATTGAATATGCAGGCATATTTCTTAAAATTCGAAAACGTGATTTTAAGACCCCAAACGCATGTTCTATGACATTACGGATTGATGAATGACGGTAATTAAAATAATCTTTATAGCCTCTAAATCCCCGCTGACCAGCATAATCACTTCTATGATATCTTTCTCTTGGATATGGGGGCATAAATCCTCGAGTACATGGATACGCTGAATCGACTAGATAATAATGACCTACTAAATGAATTAACACCACAATGGTTAGTCGTAGATAACTAATCTTAGAAATTGAACAAAATACATATTAGTTTCAATAAAATTTTTAATTAGCATAAAAATATAAAGATGAATTTTTTACCGTCCAAAGGCCATGGAAAGTGGTTATCGACTTGACGCAAGGCGTCAAGGAATATGCGTGCATCATGGGCACTTCCCTCCCAACCAGTGTACACAAATGTGAACTTCATATCTAAATCACATACGCTCAACACGTTTTGGGCAATTTGGCCATGGCGGTTGCAAAATGCCTCGCGTACCTCACTAGGTACGACGACATTGATCATGGTTCCATCAATCGCACCAATGCATCCCTCCAAAACAATGTTACCCACAATATTAAACAATTTAGATTCAAATAAATAAGTTAATCAAACTTTCAACATAATCTTATTTGGATTTATTATGTACGAAAAACTGAAGCATACCTGAAACCAAGGATAATTTTTCGGATTGGCCTCGATTGTTGGGTGTGGCCCGGCTGTGTGTGTTGGGTTAATAAGATGTGTTCCAAGTGTACAAAGCACCCACCTTACTCTCCTTACGTGTCGATTAACGGTTTCTGTTGAACGTTGAAACCGTTGAGCCACGATGCGTTGTTCTTCTCCAAGGCCCACGACTGAAACGAATATGCCTACTTGTTCCTCGACTGTTACCCCTTTTCTAGTATCCTTCAAAAAGTGATTGTTTCATAAATTTGAACATACTGCACGAAAAGCCTCAACCTCCATTCGGAATAACTCTCGACAATTTGTCGGATTTCCCTGCAAAACTTTAACGGTATATTGATTTCCGCGCAATCCAATATTATGTAATGGTTGGCCTTGCCCATCTGGCAACATCCCAAGCCACTTCGTGATGAGTAAGGCGTCTTCCATAAACTCTTCACTACTATCAGTTTCATCCCCATCATTTTTACCCCTATTAGAAAATTGGTTCACATACTCATCATTGTTCACACCATTCGACGAGGTTCCTGCTTCCCAATTCGCACCATCCATGTTAATGTCAAAATGTATGTCTTCTACAGAAACAAGTGTTGAGTGCAAATTGCTTTCTCACTACATAAGAAAAAAATAACATGTAGATCATAAATACATATCCTTAATAATCAATCAAGTCTGGAAAATATCTGACATTGAATTCATATCACAAATAGAATAACAGTCGTAGCAGTCGTTTGGCATTCAGTAACTAAACATGCAAAAAAAAAAATTGTCTCGGAAATAAATATTTGACCAACGTGACATAAATAACTTATACAACAATATAAATATGTTGTTAGATGCATCAACAATTTCGAGCCCACAACTCTCGCCCGGCAGGATCTATCATGAGGAAGGCTTGCTGCACTGTAGGGTCACATAACTCTTTTACAGCACGATACCACGTTGGCCCTCAAGTCTCGGGGACATTTCGTTCAAAAATGTCATGCACTCTTGTAGTGGATTGTACCCTGCATTGCTGGCCAGGCTTGGGTCTGATCCTTTGCTTCGCTTCTCACTCCCACTATCGACCCTCTCCCCCCATCGCTTACGACGTGTGGACATAGTTGCTGAAATTTCCTCACATGTCGTTATGATTGCTTCTTTCTGGCTCATCTTCCCTTGCTTGAAAATGAAGCATAATTGAATAAATTCACCAATATATCATACCTTTATGGCATTTTCCCATGCCTCGTCGCTCGCATCTACCGTATTGGTGACCCTATCCCAACCCATCCCAGTCTGACCCATCAGATCGAGAAATAGACGTAGTTGACTCTTCACCCTTGTGATTTTACCACCTACCTGATGAGCATCAAACACTCTCACATTGAGAGCGGTAAGCCGCTCAGCATAAGCAGTATGCTGAGCACCCGTGATCTTGCCAGGCTTTAATCTACCGTGTATGGAATCTTCATATAACATGTCAATAAATACCTCCTCCATATCATTGCCCCATACGTCACGGTCACGTCGCGTGTTTTCCAAATTATCCATATCAAATAGCTGTGAGAGGATAATATGGCAATGCATGTAATAGTGCGAAATGTGCAAAATTAATAATTGTCCATGTACAAAAATGGTATATAAAAGGGTAAATTTTTATCCTCGGGCATATAGTGTAAATTATAGGCTAAACAACCCCCACACATATAGGCTAAACAAAGAAACAATTAATATATACAAAACACATAGCAAGACTATATAAATTTAATACAACTAAGTATATAATGTAATAATTATGGAGTTAAAGGGCGCATACCTATTGAGAGGCCGGATGTCTACGTGAGGAACGCAAGTAGTACCGCTATCAAATGAGAAGAGACCACGAAGTATTAGACTTCGAATGTCCAACAAAGCATAAGATAAAAATTATGCGTCTTTCTGGAAATCAATGATGATATAACGTGATAAAATTTGTTTGATTTTGTTATGTGTGTAAAATCTGTGTATTAATTATGAGACTAACGTTTTTGTATTGTACTTTTGGGTTTGTGTTTTTTTCGAAACTTTTTTAAGATGGTATGATTTAATCACGTTTTAATGTTGTATTTTGAGTTAGAAATCCAAAGACATACGCTGTCATTTCTGTTGGAAAAGTAGCTAACCCAATGTTACCCGCAAATGTATGGAAAGATGGAATGAAAATATTTCCAGCTTAATCTCCAACTTCACAGCGTATATATACGTACTTACGAAATCTCCCATACATAATATATAATAATATATATATATATATGTACATCGAATATATAAACAACCGTATTTATTTCTATTCATCACTTAGTTCAGTTATTTTTTGTAAAAATTTGAATAAAACATAAGTTAAAATTTTATAACTTATGAGAGTAAAGTCTAATCTTTAGACCATGAAATGATCTTTAGATTAAGTAGTAATATATAATATATTAGTGGTGTTGTGGTAACATATTAACATATTGGGCAGTAAGTTCTAACTTAAACCGGACGTATCATAGTCAAAAAAAAAAAAAAAAGACTCTTATAATCACACTCAGATGTTAATATTTTTATTGGTTGCTTCACCTCTTCTTTTTGAGGAAAAACATAAATAATCATACTCTTTTATCTTGTGTATTTTTTTTTAAATGTAGAGTTTTGACTATGTACAACATATATTTTTCATCCTCCTCTAATTTTTTGATTCAATTGATTGAGAGATCAAAAACATATATGGATGAAGATATATGGATGTACAGCATAATCACAAACATATATGGATATATAAAAGCAATTAGACCAACTAACTTGCATTAGAAAATATACACTCAATTTTATAAATAAATGGAACTGAAGACTAGAAAATATACCCTCAGTTTCATAAATAAATGGAAGCTAAAGATAAGAAAGAAAAAAAAAATTAAAGTAGCCAGGGAATAGTTCCCAAAGGAGGGAGATGCAGGAATTCTTTTTATTATAGGTATGGCAATAATGAAGCAAAAAATAAGGAATGAAAATCTGATCTCAAACATTCAATTTTCCACTCAGTAGAAACTCTAACTCCGATTGTCCACAAATCGAAGGTACTTAACTCCAGAAAAGTCTTTTTGGATTGCTTTACTTCAGGTACTTAACTCCATGCTCAAAGATATAATATAAGATAAAACAATTATATTTTGACACAAGTTTACATTCTCTCAAGCTATCAAATATTTGAATGTGCATTCTTCTTTAAAATGACCATTTTAAGAGAAAAAAAACCTAATAAATTTATGAATCCAAGTCTCAATTCACAAGCCCAGAAATCTGGGCACTACAGAAAGGAAAAGGAAAAAGACCATAAGATGTATGGTCCTATCTAAATGCAAAAGAATTGGTTAACAATATAGAAAATGGTAGACCAACTTAAGTGGGAGTTTTAATTCTTGGATGCTCAGCATCCAAAGATAGACCCAAATACACGTTTAATAAAATAATTGAAAATGCTTCTTTTTTTTTTGTGTGTAAATCTGTTGAGTAAAATATGAGCTATAAACTAGTTTACGAAAGTCTAGATTTGAGCTTAAAAGAGAAGGTGGCAACATCAATGGCTATGCGTATAAATAAACATGTCTTAACCTATAACTCAGTTAACCAATTTCTGGTACCCATTCTCCTCTGCACCCATGAAATGAAATATGCAACAAATGTACATGGCTCGGATCTAACACCCTCACAGCAAATGATTATGCAGGAAAACCCGTAGCTACATCCCCAAATTAGGACCAAGTTGCGTGATGATTCACAACCAAAAATGGCAATTCAAAAAACCCCTTATGCAAACATGATAAAATTAATTTGTATAAGCCTAGCTACACTAACAATTAGCTTCACAATAGTGAAATTAACGCCACATACTTGGAAAGATCGTGTCCGTGGAGCCGTGGTGGTGGTTGAATGAGATCGCCGGACTCTATAGATAGCTTTGGGAAGCAAGGGGCAGTGTTTACAACAAGCTGCAGTTCTGGGTTTGCACTACCTCGGCATGGTGAAGAAATAGTGGAAATTTCTCCACTATTTCGAGAACTGATTGATCGCACTCCCAAACCCTAAGGAAGACATGATATGTAAGATGGGTCAAGGAGGCAGGGGAATCTCTGCCTTCTGAGATGGGGTCAGGGTACTTAAAGTTAAATAATACTCAAAAATGTGCTAGGGGAAGAGATTTACCACTGGGTTGCGGATCACAATACGTCGAAACAAAATCCACGAGTTGCAGGTCACTTTGTATTTTTATTCTTCACGGGATGCCTTTGAATGACCCCAAAACGGTGCAGTTTCGGCATTGAAACGGTGGAAACGTCGGGGCTTTCAACAATCTACCGAAACTTGAGAATCGGTTGCTGCGACGGGGTCTTCCACACCGAGCGCAGGAGTAATCGAAGGGCAAACCCAGGGGCGTATGACTGTGAGATGAAAGTTGTGCAGGGGCGTATGACTGTGAGAAGAAAGTTGTGCAGTAAAGTGAGATACAGTAAAGCGAATGGGTTTTCCTAGCCTCGTATTTGACCGTAAAGACAAAAGTAATGGTAATAAATATATTAAAACAGTGACTTTGACCGTAAACTGATCTTAGTAGCCCCGTTTGGATTAAAGTTGAGATGACCATACCAATTCATTTCAGATGATTTGGACTCAGTTTCGAATCCAAGCAGCCCCTTAACCTTTTTTTGTTTTTTTCCTTCTCCAATTCTTCCGACAATTGTTGGGAGGGAAATTTTGGAGGTTGACAGACCGATCTTTTCTACAAAACTAGCTTTCGTTGGCGGCCATTGGGAGTATTATCGACTATGTCATTCAAATTGTTTTTCTTTAGTGAACTTACTCTTGTAATGGTGATTTATGATGATTTTGTATTTTCTTTCGATAATTTTAAATTCGAAATGGGTCTGTTTGCTCTCGGTGGCCGACGACAGCAAAAACTAGACTGAGGCCAAATGCCTCCTTACCCATCACGTGAAATCATTTTTATTTTATTTTTTTATTATATATTTTTATAGTATTTTTTAAATTTTATTTTTTAAATTTATTTTTTAAAATATTTCATTATATTTTTATTAGGAATTGTTTTTGACATTAGGAGCAGCCAGACCGACTCCAATGTCATCCTTGTTGGGAAATCGAAAAACGTGATTCCTGCATTTTATAGTGTAAATTGTATTTTTTAATATTAAAATGTTTTAAAAATTTATTAGAAAAATATTTTCTTAGCCATAGAATAAGAGAACTATTATAAATACAAAGAAATTATAAAAAAAAAACTTACATGGTTTTATAACATCTATTAAATTTATTTTATAATAAAAATAATTTTACAATTTGATGTATCATATTAAACTATATTAATTTATAGATTTATTTTTATATAATTTATTTATAATTAAAATATTTTCTAAAACATAATAATATCGATACAGTGCCGGATCACCTCTCCCGCTGGCCCAAGCACTTTCCCTCTTCTTATATGCTTTCAGGGATCAATTCTGTAATTTATATTACCGATTGTGTCATTCATTTAATTAATCTTCTTCTGATCCAATGGCTGGCTTGGTGACACCTGTGATGGCAAGGGAACTCGGATCTGTGCACAGCTGAGTCATGTGCTGACCTCGTGATGCCGCTAGCTGGATTCCACTGTCTCTCTGGCCCGTTCGATTTATGACACGTGTTGTCATCTGATTTTGTATATATATATATGCCTAAGATGGGAACTGTTGCCCTAATTCATTTTGTGATCTGCTGCTGTAATCCGAGACTGAGAGAGAGGCGATTTTGAGAGAGTCATCTAGGGTTTTTTTTCTAGGGTTCGTTCTGTGATAGAATCAGTGGTTTTTAAACACTGATTTGAACAGAATGAATGGTGAAGAATTGCACTGAGGCTTCTCTGTGAAGGTTGATGATCAATAAAAGCACTGAGGCCGTTCCTGCTGTGGATGTAGACCGCTAGGGTCGAACCACGCAATCTTGGTGTTGTTTCTTCCTTTCTTCTTTACTGCTTTCTGTTATTTTGATTTCTTGCATGCTGCTTTATTTTCTTGTCACGATCTTGTTCTGTTCATAAAGTTTTTCATAAACTGAACAAGTGATATTTTTCTAAGTCTAAAAGAACTCGGGTAGAAAACCATAACAAGTGGTATCAGAGACTAGGTTCATGGGGACCATGAGGTTTGACATAGAAAAATTTACGGGGAAAATGATTTCGGGTTATGGAGAATTAAGATGAGGGCACTCTTAGTCCAACATGGACTACAGGATGCCCTCCTTGGGGAAAAGAAGAAGGGCTCTTCCTCGAAAGAGGAAGACAAGGAGGCTGTCCATAAGGACATCCTCCAGAAAACTCACAGTGTCCTAATCCTTTCTTTAGGAGATAAAGTCTTGAGAGAGGTGGCCAGTGAGGACACGGCCGCGGGTATCTGGCTGAAGCTAGAAAACCTATACATGACAAAATCCCTAGCTAACAGACTACACAAGAAAACCAAACTGTATACTCTCAAGATGACCCCTGGTACACCAATAGGACAGCATCTTGATGAGTTCAACAAAATCATACTTGACCTGGCCAATATAGATATTAAGGTGGAGGATGGGGATCAAGCTATCCTCCTAATGAGTTCCTTGGACTCTTCATACCTAAGTCTAAAAAAAACCATGATGTATGGGAGAGATTCTTTGACATTGGATGAAGTCCAATCAGTACTTCATACCAGGGAACTTCAAAATAGGTGTGATAACAAACAGGATCAAGGGGAAGGTCTGTCTGTTAGGGGAAGAACAGAGAAGAGAGAAAAGAAAAGCAAGAATGAAAACAAGAAATCAAGGTCAAGATCAAAGGGAAAACACTTTAAATTCTTTCATTGTCATAAAGAAGGGCGCTTCAAGAAAGATTGCCCTGAGAGGAAACCTAACCCAGGTAACAAGTCTAAAGAGGCAGGGGATGCCTCTGTGGTGTTAGAGGGTTATGAGAGTGCTGAAGTGCTTACAGTGAGTGAAGTGGACTCAAGAACAGAGGGGATAATGGACTCTGGCTGCTCCTTTCATATGTGTCCAATCAGATAATGGTTTGAGTCATTCTCTGAATTGAATGGTGGACATGTAATCTTAGGAAACAATAAGTCCTGCAGGATCATGGGTTTGGGGTCTGTTAGACTCAAGATGCATGATGGAATTGAAAGATTGTTAGAGGAGGTCAGGTTTATACCTGAACTAAAGAGAAATCTAATTTCTCTTGATATGCTTGATCAATCAGGCTACACCTTCAAATCTGAGGCAGGGGTTCTTAGGGTCACTAAAGGTTCATTAGTTATAATGAAAGGGGTTATCAAGAATGGGTTGTATACCCTTCTGGGAAAAACTGTTGTTGGGGAAGCATCCCCTACACAGATTTCTATAAAAAATGAATCTGTACTATGGCATAGAAGGCTGGGACATGTAAGTCAAAGGGGGCTTACAGAACTTCAGAAACAGGGATTGCTGAGTAATCAGAACCTAGGAAATTTGCCTTTCTGTGAAGATTGTATCTATGGAAAGGCAAAGAGGGTCAGTTTTAAGTCTGCAATTCATAATACTAAACAAACCCTGGACTATGTCCACTCTGACCTCTGGGGACCTGCAAGGGTAAACTCACATAATGGAGGAAGCTACTTCCTCTCCTTAGTAGATGATTACTCTAGGAAGGTCTGGATATACATCCTAAAGAACAAGAGTGATACTTTTGGCAAATTTAAAGAGTGGAAATCTCTGGTTGAAAATCAAGTAGGCAGAAAGCTTAAGGTTCTGAGGACAGACAATGGCCTAGAATTCCTGTCAAATGAGTTTAACCTGTTTTGTCATGAGGAAGGAATTCTAAGACACAAAACTATGAGGGAAACCCCCCAACAGAATGGCTTAGCTGAAAGAATGAACAGAACCATCTTAGAAAGAGTTAGATGCATGCTCTCTAATTCAGGATTGCCCAAAACATTTTGGGCAGAAGCTGCTACCACTGCTGTACACTTAATTAATAGGTGTCCCTCCTCTGCTATAGGGTTCAAAATTCCACAGGAGCTGTGGACTGGGAAACCTCCCAGTTATGACTATCTAAGGGTCTTTGGATGTGTAGCCTATGCACATTCAAAGACTGATAAATTGGAACCTAGGGCAGTAAAGTGCATCTTTATAGGTTACCCTGAAGGGGTTAAAGGTTACAAACTTTGGGTAGATGGACCTGGAAGGTATAAGTGTATTGTGAGCAGAGATGTGACCTTTAATGAGTCACAAATGGCTCGGGTACATGAAGATAAATCAGTTCAGGATAATGACCAGTCTTTAGAGGAATCTCAGGTTGAGGTGGAGCATGTTAACACCCAATCAGAGCCAGAGAGAAAGAGAGAGTAACTCTGAGGATCAAGACTCAGGAGAACCCAGTCAAGGTGGAGCCAATTCTTGGAATCTGGCTAAAGACAGAAAGAGGAGGGTTATTAAACCTCCTCAAAGATTTGGACAGGCTGAGCTTACAGCTTTTGCCTTGACTGTAGCTAATGAGATAGTCTACCAAGAACCAAGGTCTTATAAGGAAGCAGTGGCTAGTAAGGATTCCTCTAAATGGCTATTAGCCATGCAAGAGGAGATGGAATCCCTTAATAAGAACCAAACTTGGGTTCTGGTACCTAGACCTCCAGGAACCAGATTAGTGGGATCCAAGTGGATCTTCAAGAAAAAGGATAGCATACCAGGAACAGAAGGGACCAGGTATAAGGCTAGGCTTGTAGCCAAGGGCTTCACACAGAGAGAGGGAATTGATTTTAATGAAATTTTCTCACCTGTGGTTAAACACAATTCAATTAGGTTACTGTTAGCCTACACAGCTTTTGAAAACTTGCATTTGGAACAGTTAGATGTTAAGACTACCTTTCTTCATGGAGAACTTGAAGAAGAGATCTATATGCAGCCTCTTGAGGGTTTCATTAATGAAACTAATAATAATCATGTGTGTCTCTTAAAGAAATCTTTATATGGCCTTAAACAATCACCTAGGCAGTGGTATAAGAGGTTTGATACTCACATGATTAATAATAATTTTAAGAGGAGCTGTTATGATAGTTGTGTCTATTATAGGGAAGAAAAAGGAACTTTTGTTTATCTCTTTTTATATGCAGATGACATGCTGTTAGCCTGTAAAGATACAGTTTTAATTGATGAAGTCAAATGCATGTTAAAATCTGAGTTTGATATGAAAGACCTGGGCCCTGCTAAGAAAATATTAGGAATGGAAATTGTTAGGGATAGAGACTCCAGACTGTTATATTTGTCCCAGAAAAATTACATTTCTAAGGTTCTTAAAAGATTTGGTATGGATAATGTAGAATCTGTAATCACACCTTTAGGCCAACATTTTAAACTCTCAATAGATCAGGCTGCTAAAACTGATTCTGATATCAATTTTATGCAAAAGATTCCCTATGCTAGCATGGTGGGAAGTATAATGTATGCAATGGTCTGTACTAGACCAGACCTGACCTATGCAGTGAGTGTAGTTAGTAGATTTATGGGAAACCCTGGAAAACCCCACTGGCATGCCATTAAATGGGTTCTGAGGTACCTGTCTGGTGCTACTAACTTAGGACTTTGTTTTGGAAAAAATGTTGTGAAGGGTGGAGAGTTAACTGGTTTTGTAGACTCTGATTTTGCTGGGAACACAGACACTAGGAAGTCCTTAACTGGGTATGTGTTTACTGCTTTTGGGGGAGCAGTTAGTTGGAAGGCACACCTCCAATCTGTTGTGGCTCTGTCCACAACAGAGGCTAAATACATAGCATTGACTGAAGCCATAAAGGAGGCCATATGGTTAAAAGGCATTTCAAAATGAGCTAAGTATTTTTAATGGTAACATTTCTGTACACTGTGATAATCAAAGTGCACTTCACTTAGCCAAAAATCAGGTCTACCATGAAAAGTCTAAGCACATTGATATAAGGTTTCATTTCATTAGGGATGTTATAGAATCAAAGTTAGTGGGTGTGGAGAAGGTTACAACTGAGGAAAACCCCTCTGATATGATGACCAAATCACTTCCTTGGTCCAAGTTCAAGCACTGCTTGGACTTAGTGTGTATGGAGTCAGGGGACTGTCCCTAATAGGGGGACAGGTGCAGAAACAGCCAATGATAAGCTTTGATATAATCTTGGTGATATAAATGATTGCCAAGGTGGAGATTTGTAATTTATATTACCGATTGTGTCATTCATTTAATTAATCTTCTTTTGATCCAATGGCTGGCTTGGTGACACCTGTGATGGCAAGGGAACTCGGATCTGTGCACAGCTGAGTCATGTGCTGACCTCGTGATGCAGCTAGCTGGATTCCACTGTCTCTCTGGCCTGTTCGATTTATGACACGTGTTGTCATCTGATTTTGTATATATATATATATATATATATGCTTAAGATGGGAACTGTTGCCCTAATTCATTTTGTGATCTGCTGCTGTAATCCGAGACTGAGAGAGAGGCGATTTTGAGAGAGTCATCTAGGGTTTTTTTTTCTAGGGTTCGTTCTGTGATAGAATCAGTGGTTTTTAAACACTGATTTGAACAGAAGGAACGATGAAGAATTGCACTGAGACTTCTCTGTGAAGGTTGATGATCAATAAAAGCACTGAGGCCGTTCCTGCTGTGGATGTAGACCGCTAGGGTCGAACCACGTAATCTTGGTGTTGTTTCTTCCTTTCTTCCTTACTGCTTTCTATTATTTTGATTTCTTGCATGCTGCTTTATTTTCTTGTCACGATCTTGTTCTGTTCATAAAGTTTTTCATAAACTGAACAAGTGATATTTTTCTAAGTCTAAAAGAACTCGGGTAGAAAACCATAACAAATTCCTACCATTTTTCATGCTAGTTTATTACAGTTAAAAAACGTGTCTAATTTATAAGCTTACATATGTTGCATTATATATGTACAATTAATAAACTGGTTGGAAGATCCTCCAGCATAAATCCAATCAACTCTGATCGAGGATGCTTTTGATATACGTTATTGATCTGATCGATCTTAAATGCAAAAAGAAAGTTCAGCGTTTATTTGAATATCTAAGCTATTTTGGAGGGGAAATATCTTTAAAAATACTAATTTTCATATATCTAGGAATCTCTAGTTTCCAAATAATTATAATTGACATGAAATATTTTTCGTTAACCAATGGCTTCTTGCCAAAAATAAAAAATGGCCATGAAAATAATAGGAAAACGAACAAAGAATAAACAAAAGAAGAAATGAATAAATTAACAAGATATGAAGTACAAAGTTTTTGAGTTTTGCATTAAAAGAAACAAAAGCCTCTAATTTGTTCGAATGATCTACAAAAAGATTGAGAAACTAAAACCCAGTACTCTTATAACTACGTATGTACAACATGAAGAAAGAAGAAAAAATTATGAAGAAAGAAGACGAATAAAAGAGCCAAAGAAAGAAGAAGAAGATGAAAATCTTGTACGTGGAGCTTTATTTATTTTTGTGGAGCCTCGATTTAATTTTTTAATCAGAAAAGAATTTGTTAGATTTTTTACCATGTCTGTGACTCGAAATTCGCTAGATAGAAATTTTTTGTATCAATTTGCTCGGATAAAATTCAGACAAAAAAATTACTACACTTGCTCAAACAAGCCTAATAGAAAATTTGAATGAGGCGTTCAACACATCGTTTGAGCGAAGAACTTAGTAATTCTGAAATTAGGATTTCTTATTGTGGCAAAATATATACACTAATGATGGTAAATAAAAGTGAATGCAAACACAATTAATCACACGACACAAGATTTATGTAGTTTGGTAAATTGTCAACGTCTACAAAGCTGAAGAAAATTCTATTAACCAGATGAGCTTACAATTATTCAATCTCAACTCACTCTTTTATGATTTTTTACTCTCGCACACAATATTTATTCAGTAAATAATTATATTTTCAAAATATGCTGAAATGTGTTTAAGCATTCAAATATAACATATTATAGCAAAAAGGACACTAAAAATCTTAATTTTGAAATTCCTGTGAATCTTACTCGAGTGAGTGTTAAGTGAGACTCTCTGCCTGCATATCGTTCGAGCCAAATATCGATCGAGTGTCAAGCGAGCATTTGGCTTAAGCCAAATGTTGAGCTAGATTTCTGGCTTGAGCCAACTATTAAGCTAACTCTCTGTTTCTCGATTTTTAACTCTCAAACCAATCTCTACATGCAACCCAATAATCTCTCACTTGGATACTAGGTCTTCACATGCCATCCGTTCTTTTCAGCCAAGCCCTATCATTTCTGCAACTCACAACTCCCGTTTTCAAGTCAAAAAATGAAATGGAGTTGAGTTCAACTTCAGTCTCCCACGTACATCGTACTTAGTTAGCACATTCTCTAGACGATTCACAACTCCCATTGCACTAGAAGTATCCAATCTCAAACCAATGTTGGCAATCTCAGCCAACTTCTCCAAGCTTACATGAGGAACGACAAAACTTACTCATTTTGGATTCCTCATAAGTTTTGTGCAATCAAGCCTATTTTTTTACACTCTTGTATTTTCCAGCATATCATTGGACCGGTTAGATCTCTTACCATATGCTAAAACCAAAACACCTTTAATAATCTTTCAAGCTTATCCAAAGAACACTACTGCATAACCACTATCATCAAGTTGTCCATATAGAGTATGTTTTTCTTCAGATCTGAAACATGTTTGACTTATTGTAAAAGTCCACACGCCCTTATTTAGAAGTGTGATGTGCACATCATTCACTCTCATTACATCCAATGCCTCATCAGTTGCATATATCTTCTCAAAATCATCGGCAACATAATTCTACATGATTTCTTAATATGAGGTGTTATGGAACAAAGCTCCTAAATCTAACACCTAACATTTATCGAATTGTGCACTGCAAGAAGTAAAGCATCATGAATTTCTTCTACCACTACATTTGCGTCATCATCCTCAACACTTTTTTAATTTCTGCATTCTCTTGTTGTGGCCCAGCTTGCGATAATTCCAGCATGCGATCTACTGCCTAGAACAAAGAAGAAACAAAAGAAGAAATGAATAAATTAACAAGATATGAAGAAAAAAGTTTTTTAGTTTTGCATTTTTAAAAATGAAAAAAAAAACTCTAATTTTTCCAAATGATCTACAAGAAAGATTGAAACAAAGACCCTAACCTTAGTATTGTTATAACTACATACCTACAGCATAAAGAAAGAAGAAAAAATTATGAAGAAAGAAGAAGAATAAAAGAGCCAAAGCAGAGAGAATAAGAAGATGGAAACTCTTGTACATGGAGCTTCATTTATTCTTGTGGCGGCTTGGTTTGATGTTTTGGCCAGAAAAGAATTTGTTAAATTTTTTACAATGTTTGTGACTCGATAGTCGCCATTACGGCTGTAAAAAGACCGAACCGATTAGGTCCGGTCTAAATTTTACATGGACCGATTAATTCCAGTCCGGTCTCAGTCCAAAGGATTTCTCCTCCTGGACCGGATCGGACCGGACCGAACCCCATATATATATATTTATATATGTATATATAAAAATAGTATATAAACTATAATATTAATATTAATATATAATATATATTAACATATAATATATACTCTTATAATATTAACATATTATAATTTATTGGTTGATTAGTTGTAGTATAAAAATATAAATTATAATATATTTGTATAGAATATTAGTAATAACTTATAAGTAATAAGTGTATTATTATTATTTAATATATTATTACTAATTTATCACTATTTATTAACATATAAATATATAACATATTAATGTAATAGTATTATTAGTTATAATTTACTAACATACTTAATATATAATATATACTAACGTATTAATATATAATTATACTCTTATAATATTAACATATTATAATTTATAATAGTTAAATTTAGGTCAAAAAAATATTTGATCATTGCAATATTTTAGATTAAATTTAACCTATTAAATTATATGGGGCACCCATGGACCTGACCAGACTGTCCTTGAACCGAATTGGATCAGACCAGTATGGACCGAACTCTTATTCGATTCGGTCTAAGGTGAGAGAATTCTTGGACTAAATAGAACCGGTCCACAAATAAAAAATTTGTTCGACATTTATTTAAACAAGTCTAATAAAAAATTCAAACGAGACTCATTCAACATCTCACTTGAGCGAATAACCCAATAATTATGTAATTAGGATTTATGTTGTACCTACCTAAATATATATATGTTTGTTAGGAATGATATGGTCGTCTGAAAAAATGTATTTTTATCTTTTTCACAACAAAAAGCTGGATCAATACTTGATCAAGAGGGAAATGCAAAAGTCAAGGAAGGCAGCGCAAAAAAAGGCAGGAAGGAAAAAACAAACAAGGTATAAGGAGATAAGTTCTTCTAGGTACATACAAATTTGTGGACGAATTCACAGACATACTGATGTGGCAATTATTTTATATTAAAAAAATAGAAAAAAGAAAAAGAGAAAGAGAAAGGATGGAATCTCCCAAATCCATCTTCCCATTCTTCATCTCTCCATTTTAATCAACAATTTTCGCACCCCATTTTGTGGATATCTCACATCTCTCTTGTTTCTTCAGGTCCCGCTGCAAATGGTGTAGAATGTGATTGCTTGGCAGTATAGGAGATATGATAATTATTACAGAATCAAAAGTCTCGAAAACTCCCATTTTCTTCTATTTTCAATGATACCGATCTCTAATCTCAAGTCTAAAGAAAATATCAAGAAAATTTCACCCTTTTTACAGCCTTTCCGAATGTGGCAAAAAAACAAAAAAAAAAACAAAAAGTCCTACCCAAACTTATGTCTAAACAAAACGTTAGGGCCATCTAACTAGCTTCCGTTAATGGCTCTTGAAATCTTGCAGTTTTAGAAATAATCTCTTGAACTCAAAAGGGTATAGAATATGATTGTTCGTACTCAGTTATTTTTATTATTATTGAGGGTTAACTTTTTGGGCTAGAACAATGGAAGATCTTTTAATCTTTGCAAGATTACTGTTTATTTATGATTAGTTATTTTTAATAAAATAATTATTTATATTTAAAATAAATCACAAATAATTTTTTTATTATAAATAATTAATCACAAAAATTTATTTTTCTTATAATAAAAAGGTATCATGACCAATAATAAAGCAAGAAGCTACATGACAATCCAACGAATCGTATGTTGCTACCTGTGCACCCACACCATCTTACGAATCTCTAACCATGCTCGAGCTTTTCAAATTAAATAGACATTAACGAAGCTGCTACCTTGGGTGACTTTGGTTTTTCTATTCTTTGCCATCGAAGCTCTGACTATGGTGGTATCTTCCCTTCCTTACGTACGAAACAGTGGGGAGAATTGTCATTTCATGTTAACTTAACGACTCCGAAGACATGATCGCATACAATTCCCCGTACGATATTGCTATCAAGGCAACGTACGTTAAAGTGAAGCCAAAAGAGCTCATTCTTGTCAATATTTTGTTCCCTGCCCATTTTGCAACTCAGCGCTTCTTCTGATGTCAAACGCATTGTTTTATTAAACACCTACCATACTATGTCAATTCGTGCGCAATGGTTGTACCTAGTTGACTTAATTTAAAGTTTTTCTTAAGATATATATGAGGGTTCAAATACTAATTTAATGATAAATATGGTGGTAGAATTAGAAACGGGAAGATTTAGTCTATAGCCTGCCCCCACCCATTAAAGTTGTTGATAATGGGTCAAATCCATGGGTAGAAAAATTATTTGTTAACTTTTTATCACTATCACAATTCAAATCTGATAATTTTTACTTATTTAGAGAAGTTAATTAACTTTCTAATGCAGAATACTTTTTATAAAAAGAATATGTACAATGATTTTTGAAGGGATAAAAAGTGGGTGTAAAGTATAGTAAAAACAAAAAAAAAATCTCTCTCTCTTCATTTTCTTGAAGACACCGTCTAGATCTCTTGATTTTAAAGTGTTCTGTGTTTTAGAAGATTCTAATAGCTTCCAAAGTAACATAAAAGAGTATATAATAAAGTGATTGAGCGTAAGACGAGCAAAGATCCGACCTTTGAATATTCTACTTTTTCAAATAATTCTATTTAACAACGTTAGTTAACAAATGTTAAAGAAGAAAACAATCTAGTACTCACCCTACATGCCCAGTGAGAGGGTGAAGTTTTGTGGGCCATGTAAATACATGTATACATATATATATATATATATATACATACACATATACGCGGGATAAGTAATTAACTGGTAATCCATTATCTTACACAAAGAAGTACAACTGTTTTAGGATATGTTTGGAAACAATTATATCTACAATATAAAAGCTCAACATTTTCAAAGATCCGAAGGCTCAAAATCCATCTCCAATGATGGTCATCGGCCGAATTACAGTCCATGTATCCGATTATACTCGAACTCGGAGTTGGGCTTCAAATTCAGAACGTGTTCCAACTTGAGCTAGTGCGGGTTATGATCCAAGCCAGTGTCTAATAAAATCGGGGATCCATCTCCAAATTAATAATCTTTTAATTTTCATTTAAGAGATTGCAAAAGACAACTCATGGTATAAATTGCAATCATGGATGGCTAGCCTAGCAACCTCTTGGTGGTCGAGAAAAGCCACCAATTTAGCAAGAGATTAATCTGGCCTCCATGGCAGCAAACTTTTCTAGCCATCACAAGCGGTTGGCTCTGGTTAGAGTGTGTATATATATATATATATATATATATATATATATATATATATATTACTTTCAAATATGTCAAAATCAAGGAATCTAATTTTGGTTTGAAAAAATTTAATTTTCTTGACATAAATCACTAGACTATTTTGTCGAGCGATATCAAGAAATGCTGACAAATGTTTCCAGTGATCATCAATAGATTTAAAAAAAATCAAAATATCATCAATATAGACAATAAAAAAATGAGAAAAACTATTGAAAATATCGTTCATTATGTTTTGAAACTTAGAAGGGATATTTTTTAAACCAAATGGTATCACGTTCTATTCGTAATGACTCAAACGAGTACAAAATGCAGTCTTATATATATATATATTTTGTTCACTTTCACAAATATTCTTATTTTATTTCATCTTATTATTATTATTTTTCTAATTTTTTATATAAAATAAAATAAACAATTCAATATTTTCAAATTTTAAAATAATTTTTTCAAATTTTTAAATAAAATTAATATTAAAATATTATTTTATTCAATTTTTAACTCTTCTCTCGTCTAATTAACACGTCTAATTTGATTTGGATATTTTCATGATTCCCAAAAGCTACCAAAGGGCAAGGGTGCCTCGATTTGGGCCAAGTTTTATAAATAGTGCGATTTTCCTTTCATATAAATGGTTTACATGTGATGTGGGTTGTGACGTGGGTGTCACTCAGAACTCGGAAGGATGTGATCCTATGAGAAGACTTTTCTTTTTAGCAAATTAATAATAATAGATAAAATAAAAAATTATAAGATACAAATTTAAGTAAGTTGAAATCTCCGACAATCGTCTCAAAAAGCTAACACAAAATATTGTACAAAAAAAAAAACAAATGAATAACTTCCAAAAAGAGGATTTTGGAGTCAGATGAATAGCTCCTACTCAGATCCCAAATAAGAGAGGGGCCGCCAAGAAACAGTTTAAGACTGTGGCTAAAAGTCGTAGCGATAAGGTGTGTGCAGCAGAAAAAACTACCACAGAGCTTGGTTGCCGGCAGAATACCAACCATCGCGAAAGTGGTGCGTGTGCTACACGTGCCATAGGAACAAAAAAGCCCACAACCTGATCTAACAGATTGAGGAAGCTTTAGGAAGCTACTGTGAGTGGGCCATGTGCTCGGCCAAGGCCGCGCATGAAGCCCACTCGCCCATCCAAAACAGTAAAGTCTCCTCTTAGACTCGAAGATCAGCAACTGTGGAAGCGGAGGGGACGACGCGTGTTGGTTGAGAAAGACTGGCTAGCAACAAACAGGTGAAGAGAGGTTCGACTTCTCTGATAGTAGAAAAATGGACTAAAAACCAACGAAAAACAAAAGGAAATACACCATAAAAAGTAAACAGTAGGGGATGGGGTAATCAGAGCTCCCCTCGCCTAGGGACAGATGAAAAATAGTGAGGGTCTCGCCCGAAATCGCTTGTACGAAGAGAGAATAAGAGGACTCCCTATGAGAAGATATTGTTTACAGTGGGATATGGCTTAGCCACCTTGCCATGATATGAAATGTTTGTCATTATAGTGGTAAATAAATATAATTATATAATTACCTTGACAAGCCACTGGTAATCCATACGTTATAGGCTAAATCCAAAATTGGTTCGATACATTTATTGAATTTATGGCTATAATTAAAATAGACTATTGTACGATTCAATTTGTGAAAATCTATTCATATATATATATATATATTAGGAGTAATGCAATATGCAAGGCACGTTGCCCTGTATCACTATAAAATGAATTAAAAAAATATAAACATCTAGTATAAAAAAACTTAAAGTGAATGAGAATAACATATTTCATTTAAGTTGTAAGCTAGTGATTCAAACAGTAATAAGTTTAAACAAACCATAGATCCAAACAAATTTCGAAAATAAAATATCATATTTAAAATTCATATTATAGTTTGTTTCTTAAGACAAAATAGGATATTTTGTTTTCTTTGCCATTGAAATGGCAATAAAAAAAGTTTTGAAAATTATGCATTTGGAGATGGTATGTTATTTTCATTCATAGCAGTTATGGAGAGAATATTGAAGTTTTTCTATTATTACTTTTGAAGTCGATCTTCATCTGTACCTAGTTGTATTATCCATTTTTTGTTTGAACATAGTACTGCAATGAATGAATATGATTATAGTGACATATTCCTGCATGAAAAAAATTAGGAGTTAAAACCTGATTATCAAAGATTTAGAAGTATATTAATATATATCATATAAAATATAGTGACATATAAATGTAGACTATGTAGTGCTTAGATCAAATAATAATCTTAAAAGTAATGTAATCAGAAGATGATTATATCATTTAATTAGCTAGTAGTAGTGCTTAGAATTTTATTTGGTTCATGAGTGACATATAGTTGTTACAATAATTTATATATATGTGTGTATATTAGGCAAAATACAAGAAGAATAATTGGGTGGGTTCATGAATATTATCACTAAAGAGATTCAAGACAAATGCATGTAAGCTGGACCTAAACAAGTATATTTGAAATTATAACATATTTTACATATATGTAAATACATATGCGTGATATACATTCAAACATACATATATTTATATATATGTATGTTGGGCAAAAACAATAATTGTGTGGGTTCATGAATGATGTAAGTCCAAAAAGGTTTGGTGAAATATTGTATGTATGCCGGATTGGCCTTTCTTTTTTTTTTTTAACAAATATGTGAAGGATCTTTGCTTGTATTTTAATGTTTGGGTTTTTTGAGTTTCAACAGTGATATTGATGAAGATGAGATATTGTTTTTTTGATCAAATGGGAGAAGAGTTATTGTAATAATACTTTTTACCTTGCTAGATGACATGATTCTTGTTTTTAAGTGAATGCTACAATTTTGTCTATAATAGCCATGTAAGTAATGAATAAGAGAGGGATAAACGGTCATGAAGTGAGTGCTATAATATTTTGTAGACAATTTAATATTGTTTTGCCTGATTGATAATAGCTATATATAAGAGAATGGAATATTGCATCTAATCCATATATATGATCATATAATTTCTGATCTAATTATGAAATTTGTTTCATCCTGTGATCATCATTATATAATTTTTTGAAAAAAAAAATAAAGTATTTTAATTATTTTTTAATGAGTTAATATTGCTTCTAGAACCATCTTTATTAACCCAAAAAGAAATTTAGTGTATTTCAAAAGACATGATAATATATTAAAAAAAACTTCAAAGCAAAAGCTAAGAAATAATGGTACTTAGCTATATGTATGGGATATATTCAAAGCTAAGAAATATAATTTTTAATAGAAATTTAATAACTATATATGCAATAAGGTTTAAGAATAGTCATTTTGATACTTTATGTCCTTCTAGAAAAATAATATAATTTGTACATTAATGCTCGTTAGTAGTTATCTAATTAAGTCATGCAAACTTTTATCTACCATCTTCTTATAAATTGCCTTGACATGTACATATGTCTAAAGTCTCACATTAAAAAAAAATCATTTTGTAAATTGTTAAGTTGAATAATTAAAATTTCTTTAATGCATCCATTCATAGCTTGTGCCTTTAGATTCTTGTTATTCATTTTTATGTGATTATTGAGTCACATATAAGTAGTATGTAACACACATACCAACACCCACACCCCTTATGCTTCTTAGGTGGAGATCCATCCCAATAATAAGATGTTTTTTAGGTTTGGTAACTGCTAATTACTCTCATTACTTATCCAATCTAACAAACGTCACATGAGATGTTCTTTCTACACCTTTTAATGAATTATAAGGAGTCAAACATCTGAGAGAGCCCTTAATTTATAAATTAATTATGCTTGTAGGTGAAGTTAGAGTATGTTGTATAAATTTTTAAATCATGTCCATCATTTATAGGTTTTTATGTTTCAAATTCTTTTTGGTTGAGTTCTCTAAAGGAGTTGTACAAACAAAATTATGGAAAAAAAGGGGCAGGCACCTAAAAATAATGCTTAAAAAAAACTTTACTATTGCTTTTGAATCATGACTTGAAGATTAATGATGAAAAAATAAATAGTAGGCATTTATATTGGTATGGCAAGAGTCTGTTTTTTATTTGTTCTAACACCAAAGCGGGACAAAATGAATCTAGTCACTTTGTATAAATTTCCAGGTCTAAAAGAAATTATAAGGTTGAATATTATTTCACTCTATTTCTTGCTTTTCTCATTAAGTAAGCAGACAAGATGTTTTCTTAATAAAGCACAATAGTAAAAAGAAATAAAATTATTTCAAAGCATGCAGCAAACACTTGAGTCCTTAAATAAGCAAAAAAAATATAATATCATACTATAAGATTTATGAGTTCTACAACTTCTAGCTAGCTAGTAGTAGTTCTTGCATTCTCTATAAATTTTAAGCGAATAAATTTTAAAGTAGTAGGCAATCATGATGACTATAAACAAATTGGTTACCTCTCCTGTTTACTCCAAGAAATCAATTACTGTGCAACTTAGAGCTTGTTCTGCAATTTTAGCAAACATCATAGTTGGTAGTCGTCCACTGGCATCATCGACTTCAGCATAGGCTCGAGAGCTGTATAAACAAACTATATTTATAAGTTTAAATCATTAAATAGTAATTTGAATTTATGATATTTGGTATTATAAACAAACTATATTAATACAACATACATATCGTGGTTGTGCAATACTCATATTCTTGCAATGATAGCACTCGAATTGTTCATTTTGCTCATATCCTGTCACTTTCTTACATTCAGTATAAGACATGTAGTAGAAATCTTGACGGAGATCAACTATGAAAATATTTGCCTTAATCCAAAATCCTGCCTCATGCATTAAATTTAGAAGAAAAACATGTTTTTATATGGATATAAATAGTACTAAGTCTAGTAGGAGATTGTATTTACTCTAAAAATATGTGGAATAATTTTTATAAGCAATATATATATATAGGAAAAAAATTTAAAAAAGATTGTAGAAATTTACCTTAATTGTTTCTAATGATTTGAAGTAGTTAGGAACATCATTAATCTCAATTATGTTTTGGACATTAGTAGCTGATGCAGCATTCAGAATGTTCTCAATAATATCTTCAAGTAGTTCATCATTAAGTGTTGCCCTTAATATTTTTAAGAGAAGTTAAAAAAAATAACAAAAATCATTGAGGGAAAAATATAAAAGAACAAACATTTTCAAAGTTAGTCAATGAATATGCATTTTGTGCATATATTCTAAAAATTTTATAACAAATATAGATTGTCTAAATAATAAGTTAAGAAAGGATTATCATTGACACAAGGAGGCTGTACCTGGAATAACATGATTTAAAGTAAAAATACTTGAAAGTTGAGATGAAAGAGAGATAGATACCTATGTTGTAAACAAATAAAAATAGTTACTAATTGATATTGAATATTAAATATATGATGATATTGTAAATTGAGAAATCTACCATTGTATGAATAGACTTTCAAACTTGTTGCAAGTAGAGATGATTTAGCTCCAATGACATGAGAGATTGCTTGGTATTCACCCTCTACAAATCGACCCCACGTAGTCAGGCATATGAGCATTAGGCCGTAAAATTAAAGGAAAAATGTTAAATTTTAGAATATGATAAAATAACATTAACAAAAATTATTTTAGAGTTATTGATATCACAAATACAGTTGAGAAACTTTGTTTACCTTTTGTTGATCAGGTAGATTTCTTGGATTATTGTTTGCCTATCTTTTGTATTAATCTCTCTAGGAGGTTTCATGTGTATTACAATTGCCAGAATATCTATATAATTGTATTTAAATTTTTTATTGTAAAACTAAATAAGAGTATTAAGAAAGAAGTTAAATATGTTAAAGTGACATTTACCTATTCTAGAATCAGTATTCATGTAGGTATGCAAATTGGTGAACGGTATGATATTATATTCTGGTGGTTGTAATTCTTCCTCATCATCTGCAATGTTTTCGATTATTGTTCTTGAGTTTAGGGTCTACTGATATTCATATGCTTCAATTTTATTAAACCTGAGATCCAAAGGTTTCACATAGGCATTATTAATGTAATATGATCGGAAGATGTGTAACGTGCTACTATGCAAGTCGACATCATTAAAAAAATTATTGCCTAAATTCGGTTGCCCCTGCACAATATCGTATAAATTAATAGCTATGTGTATTGAATTGATTTTAAAAATTAAATATATATATATATATATTTTTAGGAGTTGATTTGAAAATATAATTAAGATTTATCTGACACAATATTGTATGGATGAATAGTGATATGAACTCAATTTATTTTTAAAAATATGATAGTAATATTATTGTATTACTTCAAGATCTATCAATGTTAGGTTTTGATATTTTATTGGCGAATGTTGTGCAATACGTTTAGGAGACTTGCTAGACACCGTCATCTTGATTTTTCAATTTCTTGTATTTGGAGTTATACCCTTGATTGATGTATGGAGAGTCTGCATGTTAAAGGCTACTAATGCATGAAGAAAAAAATATTAGTTTAAACAATTAAATTGAGATGAAAAAATTTGAATAAATTAAAAAATAAGAAGTTAAGAAAGATACACAATGAAAAAAAAATTCATTTAGTCAAGAGATATATTAGAATGAAATTAGATTGCTCACAGAAATTCATGATGCATATGCTTGTACTAGTAATTCTCTATAAATAATATTATTTATTTGAACTTCTTCATAGCCATTAGTTGATACTGGTCTTATAAGACCTTTTATTGAAACAAAATTCTTGACTCTTGATAATACCACATAAAGTTGTTCATGAGAGAATACAAGTTGAGACAAGTATACACCAGCAAAATCTAATGTTTGCCCTTGTGTCTTATTTATTGTCATCGTGAAACTTAATATGATAGGAAATTGTGTTCTTTTGAATGGAAAACTAATACTCTCATCTATATTTGACAAAAAAGGAATCCTTGGTATGAAGACTCTTTTCCCACTATGGTGACCAATTACAATTTCAGCATCAATGACATTTCGTTCAAAGTTGCGGCAAATAAGGCGCGTTTCATTGCACAAGCCTTCGGAAGGATTCACATTTTAAGTAACATGATATGACTGATTTTTTTTTAATAACTGTTCATGAGGCGGAAGTCCATTTGGTGTCAATGTGTTTAAGAAATATTCCATAATACCTTATTTTGATGCATCAACTGTTTCATCAACGTTATAGTATTTTGTGACTTCACAAGGAAATTTTTGAATAAGTATTACATTTATTTCATCAACAGAATTGTTTTTTGGTGTCAAGATTGCTCGATTGGTCATTTCGAATAAGTTTTTTGAATAATTGTCGATATCCTTGAAGACTGCATTAATTAGATTATCTAAGGACTCAAAATCATTTTTGTATGGTATAAGCATCTCATTAGGAATCGTGACCTTGTTGTCAATTGTGATAGGCGGTATTCCATTCCCAAGTTGAAGTAAATAATTTGAAAAACTTGGATCGAATCTTGTCCACATATTTTCACTCAACCTAATCTTACTAAAGTGAACCACAAGTATGAAGATGCTAAACTGGCATCAACTTGTTGTTGTCTTGTGCCTTTATGAACTACAGGTAAGACTTGACAAAAATTTCCACCAAATGGCAATCTTAAATCAGTTATATCTCGTAACATTTTATCCAATACTTCCATACATTCTTTTCTAGACATATGTATTTCATCCTATATGATTAACTTTGCAAGATGCAATAATTTGGTAAGAGCACCTTGTTTGCTTACACTACAAGTGCTATTTTTATCAAGATCTTATGGAATTTCGAAGCGCAAATGTGATGTTCGATCGTCAGGCAAGATAGATGCAGCAACAGTAGAGGATGCAGTTACAAGTGCAATTGAATTTTTTGATTTCACTATAGCGAGGAGTGCTCTATATAGGAATGTCTTCCCTGGTCCACCAGGACCGTTAATAAAAAAGGCAGCAAGTTCATTTAGAATGACTTTTTATAATATTGATTTATATGTATGTTGTTGTTCAAGATTAAGAGTCGTTTAAACCAAAAGATCTTCCTCTGGTATCAAAACTGAAGATTCATCATTTATTTCCCTCAATTAAATTTCGTTCTCATCAAAAGAAATATCATGTTCAATTAAATGAAATATGTTTATGTTTTTTCCCATTGATTCAAGTATAGAAAAAATGCTCCATAAGACATTTGTTCTAATATTGGCTGATGTTGTATCATTGGTTTGGAAATCACTTGACATATTTTGTTCAAAACATTCACAAAATTCTCTAAGATTTGTGGGATTACAATATATCAAGATCGTTACGAATAACCTTCTTAAACTATGTGGTATCTGGTACAAGGAAGTCTCTTGCATACAATCATGTAAACTAGTATCTCTTTCTAACAAATCATGTAACGTAACTGCTTCACGAAAGGTTGGTACAATAATACCGGCAACTGTTTTGATGTGCTCAAATGACAAAAGACCTTTTATGTGATTTCATAATATCCGTAAGTAGTACCTTTCATTCTCAAATGGACTGGCTGTAACAATTCGGCTGATAACAGTTTTTTTCTTCCTTGGAGTCCATTCTTTATACTGTTGACTCTAAACAAAATTTTCAGGAAACTCTTTATATAATAGCTTTCAAACATTTTCATTGACTCTATTTGTTGAAAATAATTCAGTCAACATTGATTTTGTCGAGAATTCAGATCTCAAAACATTATTCAAGCCTTTATGTGCACAAAAAGCTACTTGGTATTGATCTTTAAGATATAGATGTAAACTATAAATTCATGGATACATCTTATTAAGAATAAAGTCATATATTCGTCACATGGGTTCAGGTGGTGCAATCTATCGAGCTGATTGGAATTGTTGGATTTCATCAATCTCTTCAATGTTTTGTCCAACAACTAGATTGAAAGCAACACGATCATGACCTTTGTAAATGTATTTGTAGAGATATTTGACAGTTTTGATTGTTGAACAAATTTCTACATTGATGTGATAATCAAACTTGACAACAAAATATGGATTATGTAGAACAATCCAATAGTTATCTAAGTCTTTACCTCGAACTCTGGTAGTTACTCGATTTTCACGACGTTTGTACTGTGGGAAACAGTCGATTCCAATAGTTGTGCTAGAGGCAAAGTTTTTTGGATAATGATTTTTGCAATTGCCATTTATCTTCATGCACATATTGTTTGGATTCAATACTCCACAAGGGTCATGCATCATATGCCTCATTATTTTTTTTGTACAGATGTAGATTTATATCTTTATTAGGTATTTCTGCTGATACTATTTCATCAAAAGATTCGGGAGTATAGATTTTCCAATCTCTTTGTAGTATGATTAAAAAATGTGCATGTGGAAATCTTCTTTTTAATGTTCAATCACAAATACTTATGCTGAAACTTTTTCAAAGACCTCCCTTTTGAATAATGCATCCTTTAGTTCTTTTAATTTTGTCCTAAAGATTTGTGCAATTAAATCAAGACGATTTTGTGCCTCTTCTTATAGACCCAATTCATCCAATATTTTTTTCCAACTTGGATTACATGTCATGGTTAAAAAGATGTTAGGTTTTCCAAAGCGCTGAACTAAAACTATTGCTTCCACGTATCTTTTACGCATATCTCTTGGACTTCCAATAAAAGAAGAAGGCAAAATAATGCGCTTGCCAACTTTGGAACCACTAATTTCTCCAATTGAAATGCTGTCAACTATACCTTGGTATACCTCTGATCGAATCTCTTGTTGCTTACTACAAAAATAATCTAATCTTGACGTTTCAATTTTGACATACATATCAACAACAAACTGCTACAATAAACGGCCAAAGAACAACAAAATAGACCTATAATTTTTCTTGATTTGAAACTTGTAACAATAGTATTCGAGGCATAAGACAACATGTTCTTTTTTATTCTTTTTCAACATTGTAAGACGATAATGGTAACAAGTCAAAATTTATATGTTTTATTTTGGAACTAAAAACCAGAATAAGAAGAATTATTCTGACCTTGTTGTTCCTTTCTAAGCAGCTATTCTGTTAATATTGATTGTTGGGGGTCAATCACTAATCTTGTTATTTGTTGTGGTCTTTCCCATTTTTTTATTTTTAGTATTCTTTGGTATCAACCAGTATCACTAAAAGGAAATAATAATGGATATTGCAGTGGATCATAACACCCAAAATATTATTGGACTATATGACTCACACCTGTATGATTGAAGACCACAATATCTCGTCCTCTCAAGTGTTTTGAATCATTTTCAATTCAAATAACTGCTACCTGGGAAGCTGGGGGAGCATTGAAAACACGTTGATCTAAACCAGCATCTGATCTAATATGGATTTTGTGGTTTTCCAAATTAGGTAAATTTCCAAGACTTCGGAAGAAAGTTGAGTAAGGATTAACATGAAGAATGACCATGAGTTGAGCAATAATTGGTGGATCCAACCTTCTAGTGTCATGAACACGATTCTCTAATTCATGTTCAGTATCATAAAAATAAAGTTGTAGATACAAAGGACGTACATCCAAAGGAACTAAGTCATTAATATAATGATAAATTTGACCTTGAGTTTTAAATGTATAGATTCATCGATTCCTTCTACATAAATCCCTATCAAATTTAACCTCAAATGAAGTAAAAGCAAAGTTGTTGTTATATGTATGCACATAGGTAAGAAAGCTGACAGATTCAGCTGTGATACTCATAAATAAATGGTAAAACTGTTCTGAAACATCATTTATAGTTAAAGAGATTGTCCCATCGGCACAACAAAAACCATTTGTCTCATGTTGAAATCTTTTTGCTTCACAATATTTACAAAATGGAACAGGTGGTAACAAAGTTGCTTCAGATGGCACTATTTGTAGTATTTTCCTAAAAGTAGCAAATCGTTGATGCCTTTTTCCTATGTCAAATAAATAAAGACCAAAGAAATCAAGCAAACTCTTAAAGATGCTATGAGTCGAAGCGATGTATCATTGAATGATACTACATATAATGAAAAAATCAGAGGGAAAGAAACATCACCAAATTTTATACATCTTTCCTTATCCTGAAAAACTATTGATATCCTTGTCTCAAAGTAGGACTAGCATTGAAAAATAAAGTCTATTGAATAAAAGGCTGAGGATGTGAATTGAAAATATAAAAAGCTTGATTGCAAACTACAGATGAGAAGTAAATGATGTACGATAAACCTATTCGACTGAAAGGTCACCAGGTCTCTACACATTTTTTGTACATGTACTTGTTATCCCAGGTGTGAAAGACACCGTGGCATTGTCTAGAAGTAGAGGTTCCGTTGACACACTTGTAACAACGTTAATTTCTTGATAAGGAGTTCCACCATTATCAAGATTAGAAAAATATTCAGTTTGTATTATGGAAGATCCATTACTGGTCCTAATATCACCACGAGAAATGCTCTGCCTATTTGTATAATGTGGCAAGACGTCCTCCATATTGTGCATGAATTTGACATCAACTTCAAACATATTTGTTTCATCATGAAGGACTTGTTGGGAGAGATATTGTTCTTCTCGTTAAATAGCATCATTCGTAGAATTTCTTTGTTGAAGATATCTTTCTCTCATTTCTCATTTCTCGTTGTCTCTGTTCTTTTTGTTCTAATGAAAGAGTCCTATACCAATTGTTTATTTTAAAATGTTTTCCAACACCTTGGAAATCGTTATAAACAAGGATTCAAGTTATAAGAATAGAAACAAGGTAATTGATGATATGTTGATAGATTTGTATTGATTTACTAATGTAGGTTTACCACTCTTCATTTATATATGCAACGAAATAACTCGTGTTGACAATTGGATAGAATAGCCTAAAATCAGATGGAGCATAATTAATGCATAGTAGACAAAATAAAAAAATTGCCTTTAAAAGAAAATAAGAAAGAATATAGATATATCCATTATAATTTGCATGCTATTTTTTATACAATTTGTAATTATATATAATGAATCTTAATCAATTAACAAGAAAAGCTCATGTTGATCAAAGAATATACACATACCAAATTAAAATAAAGAAATAATGGCTCTTTAAGTCCTTGCAAACTTCTGCTTCAAAATAAACCCTCATCTAGTAAATCATTGACTTAAAAAAAATAAAATATAGCAAACTTTATCAATATTATGAATTAAAAAAAAGTTAAAAAATAAAAGATACCTAAAATGTAATTTATTTCCTGGATATCAGCTAAATGTAACAATAACACCTGAAAAATATTAGCAAAAAAAATTACAATTTTTTAACTATAGATCTAGACATTATTAGACTTGACCTGCAAAGAAAGAATGTGACCAATAAGTAGTAGCAACCTAAATTATATAAATTTATCACATTTATATTTGGATAGCAATATTAAATTGACACTCTAAAATTGTAAAAAATTTTAAAAAAACCATTAAAGATAAAACTAAAAACGTAATAGATAAGAAAAATAAATCAATGTATTGATTAACTGAAAGAACCTCAAGTTCTCTTAAAAAAAAAAGCAAATTTCAAAATATATGTATTTTTGAAATGCAACATAGGAAAGTTCGTGCTTAAGGGACTTAAAAAGGATGTGAACTAATTTTTCAAGATTTTTAAGATATTTTGTAAAGGATGGTTTGTTCAAGTTTTATGCATCTTTGAAGAATGGCTAGATCTTGTTGGAGTACAAAAGCAGTGCATTGGTCTCTTATGATCCAAGAAGTGAGAAATTAACTCCATTGACTTAGTCTGAATTAGAAAGTAAGTTGAGTCTCTCAAATAAAAGCAAATGGTAAAGATTTTACATTTTGCCTAAATCTGGAAGTAACTCATAGATAGTGTAAGTAGACAATAATATAAAAACAAGTTGACGGGAAGTTTGTAAATCAGCATTGAAGGAGAACAAAGAAACATAACTATGAGGCATAAATGGTAAAAAAGTCTGAAGAGCTGAAGAATTCTCAAAACACAAAAAGCAAAAAAACATAAATAAAAAAAAAGAACAAATGTATAAATAAAATATATCACAAAAAAATAAACAAAAGCATAAATAATTTTTCCTCTCTCTCTCTCTCTCAATATCAGTCTTTATAAGTCAAATATTTGATTAGTTCCATTTATCACTAAAAAAAATTAAGAAATGCACAGATAAAAAGATTGAGAATGAGCGGGAAAAGAAAAGGAAAAAATAATGAAAAATGATCATGAAAACATACCAGCAAAGATCAACTACGAGAATAGACGAGAATTTTTTTTTCCTTTCTCTCTAGTACTGCAACGGATGATAAAATATTTATTACAAAAAAATAAACAAATGTATAAATAATTTTTTATTTCTCTCTATTAGTCTCAGTAAGTCAAATGTTTTATTAGCCACATTTATCACCAAAAAATTAATAAATGCACAAATAAAAAGAATGAGAATGAGATGAGGAAAAAGAAAAAGAATAAATAATGAGAATAAAGATCACGACAACATATAAGTGTAGATCAACCATGACAACAAATGAGAATTTTTTTTTCTTTTCTCTATTGCATTGGAACGGATAATGAAATATTTATTAGAAAAAAAAAAGCATAAACAATTTTTTATTTTTGTTTTGCTATCAGTATCTGTAAGTCAGATGTTTTATAGCTCCATTTATTACCCACAAATTAACAAATACTTAAAAACAAATTATGAGAATGGGCTGGGATTATAAAAAAAAAAAGAGAATAAGAATGAGTTGAGAGAATCAAATATTTATCACAAAAAAAAAACAATTTCTTAAATAATTTCTTATTTCTCTCTCGCTATTAGTTTCCTTAGGTTAAATATTTGATTAACTCCATTTATCACCAAAAAATTAACAAATGCACACATAAAAATATTGAGAATGAGTTGGAAAAAAACATGAGCTGGGAAAAAAAGGAAAAAAAATTAATGAGAACAAAGATTAAGAAAATATAAATATTTTTTTTCTTTCTCTCTTGCACTGCAACGGATGAGAATTTTTTTTCTTTCTCTCTCGCATTGCAACGGATAATCAAATACTTATCACAAAAAAATAAAATAATACATAAATAATTTTTTCTTTCTGTCTTGCTATCCATCTCCGTAAATTAAATGTTTTATAACTCTATTTATTACCAACAAATTAACAAATGCATAAAAAAAAAAAGAGAATGGGCGAGGATAAAAAAAAAAAGAATGAGAACGAGCAGAGATAATCAAATATTTATCACAAAAAAAAAACACATTAATAAAAATTTCTCATTTCTCTCTTGCTATTAGTTTCCTTAGATCACATGTTCTACTAGCTGCATTTATCAACAAAAAATTAACAAATGTACAAATAAAAATATTGAGAATGAGCTGGAAAAAAAAAAGAAAAAAAATAATGAGAACGAAGATCACGAAAACATACACGCGAAAATCAACCATGGCAGCATAAAAAAAAATTTCTGAGAATGGGCTGGGATTAAAAAAAATGAGAATGAGAATGAGTTGGGAAAATCAAATATTTATAAAAAAAAAAGAATTCGTAAATAATTTCTCATCTCTCTCGCTATAAGTTTCCGTAGGTTAGATCACTATTAGTTTCCGTAGGTTAAATGTTTGATTAGCTGCATTTATCACTAAAAATTTAACAAATGCACAAATAAAAGTATTGAGAATGAGCTGGAAAAAAATGAGCTGGAAAAAAAAAAGAAAAAAAATTAATGAGAATGAAGATTAAGAAAACATAAATATTTTTTTCCTTTCTCTCTCGCACTGTAATGAATGAAAATTTTTTCCTTTCTCTCTCTTTCGTATTGCAATGAATAATAAAATATTTATCAAGAAAAAAAATACAAAAAATGCATAAACAATTTTTCATTTTTGTCTCTCTATCAGTTTTCATAAGTCAGATGTTTTGTAACTCCATTTATTACCAACAAATTAACAAATGCATAAGTAAAAAGAAAGAGAATAGGTTAGAATAAAAAAAAAATGAGAATGAGAATGAGCTGGGATAATCAAAGATTTATCACAAAAAAAATAAAAAATTCATAAAAAATTTCTCATTTCTCTCTTGTTATTAGTTTCCGTAGATCAAATATTTGATTAGCTGCATTTATCACCAAAAAATTAACAAATGTACAAATAAAAATATTGAGAATAAGTTGGAAAAAAAAATGCATAAATAAAAAGAAAGAGAATGAGGTAGGATAAAAAAAAAATGAGAATGAGAATGAACTGGGATAATCAAATATTTATCACAAAAAAAAACATAAAAAATTTCTCATTTCTCTCTTGCTATTAGTTTCCGTAGATCAAATGTTTGATTAGCTGTATTTATCACTAAAAAATTGACAAATGCACAAATAAAAATATTGAGAATGAGCTGGAACAAAAAATGGCTCTACTTATTACCAAAAAAATTAACAAATGCATAAATAAAAAGAATGAGCATACATCAGATGTTTGATTAGCTCCATTTATCACCAAAAAATTAACAAATGCACATATAAAAAAGAATGAAAATGAGCTGGGAAAGAAAAAGGAAAAAAATAATGAGAATGAATATCAACAAAACATAACAGCGAGCTCCATTCATCACAAAAAAATTAACAAATGATACAAGTGGAGATCAACCACGGCAACAAATGAGATTTTTTTCCCTCTCTCTCGCACTACAACGAATAATCAAATATTTATATATAAAAAAAAAAACAAATGCACAAATAGAAAAGAATGAAAATGAGTTGAGAAAGAAAAAAAAATTAATGAGAATGAATATCAAGAAAACATATCATCGAGCTTCATTCATCACGAGAAAAATTAACAAATGCAGAAATAAAAAAAATGAGAATACAAACATACCAGCGAACATCAAGAAAACATACCAGCAAAAAAAAATAATGAGAATGAACATCAAGAAAACACATACCAGCGAGCTTCATTCATCACAAAAAAAATTAACAAATGCAGAAATAAAAAGAATGAGAGTGCAAACATGCCAACGAGCTTCATTCATCACAAAAAAAAATTAACAAATGCAAAAATAAAAAGAATGAGAATGCAAACATACTAGCGAAGATCAACCATGGCAACAGACGAGAGTTTTTTTCCTCTTTCTACTCTTTCTCTCGCACGGCAACAAACAATCAAAAAGCAGAAGACAATACGGTGTCTTCCATCGCTCCTATCAACAACCCAAAACATCATTTCATCCGACAACGTCACACCACAAAACAATAAATACAACCAGACGAACGAAACCAAACTAAGAGAAATCAAAATAATTATAACAAAATGAATTAAAGAGGTCAAAAAAAAGATTAATATTTGGTAAGGGATGAGAACACTACTATGCGCAATCTGAAGCAAATGTTATGTAATAAGCCATAAACAAAACAGTGCGTAGAGAGAAATCACAGAAAAATTAAAACCACCGCATCTATCACTTAATTAAAATGATGCATTTGGAATCTATCACATAAACACTAAAACCATAAAATGCACCGCATCAGTTCTCCTCACTCACTAGACTTACCCAAACACGCGCGGACTAGGTCGATTCTCCTAAATGCACCGCATCAGTTCTCATCTCAAATTCTCCTTTACCTCCTCGATCACGCATCAGTTTGATTCTCTTGATCTCATCTGCTCTAACGGTGATTTGGGTTTTCCATTTCAATATTTTAGCAATCAAATAGGGGACGTGGGTTGGTGGGTTTTCCATTTCAATGTGGGTTTCAGAGATGAGAAATCAAGGATGTAGTCTCGTGGGTTGTGGGTTTCGAGAAACTCGGGGAGCTGTCGAAGCATAGGGGAGCTGCCGGCAGTGAAGCCTGGCCCTGCGTGGGTTTGTGGACGTGTTTTGGCATCTACCATTTTGTGGGTTTCGTGGACGCGTTTGTGGATTTTGAGGATGATTTCGGGGATTAGAACTCCATTTCAAAATTGGGGATGAATAAAGAAGTGTGGATGAAATCGAAAATGAAATCGAGCTGGGCAATGTTGTGGATTTTATGGGTCTCGTGGGTCTGTGGCATGTTTCAGCCGTGTGTTAGCTAAGCAATGTTGTGGGTTTCGTGGGTCTCATGGTTCTCATGGGTCTATGGACGTGTTTTGATCGTGTGTTAGTTTAAGAGTAATTTTGGATTATAGATGTTAAATAATCAGGACTGTTCATTATTACTGTTCAAATTGGGATAGATAATTAGGATGATTTTATCCCAAATCCAAATCCAAATGAATTATATTTATAGGATTTATCAAATATTTAAAAAGCTAACGAAAATTCTATTTTGAATATTATGTGTTGTTTAGATCCGTATGGAGATAGTTATTAATATATGTATATATAAGTTATTTTAATTGTTTTAAAGTTGAAGTTTTAAGATAAACTCGAAGTAGTTTATTTGTCATAATTTAATAATTGGCAAATAAATTCGAACTTCCTCAAAAAGTAAATTTCGACTCGCACATTAATACAAATTATATGAATTACTAGGCTTGGATGCAGAATATTTTCAAAATATTTTATTATTATTTATTATTTTATAATTATTTTTCATCTATTTTTTATTATTATTTCATATTCCGTTATTACTTTTTCATTAATTTATCTCTACTATCAACAAAATATTTAAAATCACCTCATTACCTACGGCTCATTCAGACTTGAAATTCCCTTTTTACCCCTGTATGGCCAAATATATCTAACAATTTTCACAATCAAATTTGTTAGATATCAATCGTGTGAATATTCATAAATATGTAATAAATAAATTATCAAGCGTAACACCGATTGGTTACGAAGGAAAATCTTTTGAAGAACTCTTCAAAAGTAAAACCCTACGGGGCAACCAAACCCAGGAAAATCATTTTTATTGATTGAAAATCAGTTTACAAGTAGGCTATTCAATTACAAAACCTTTGTCAATTGACTCCCTTACTTGACCGGATAAACGACCCGTTTATCCCTACCGCAATAGCAGCCAGAACCTCTGACGATCTTCAATCTATGCCTTTCCTACTGGAACCTCCAGTGGTTGATCATGTACACCAATCAACGATCTTCTTAAACCTTGAAGAAGATCACACTCGCAAGTGTATAAAAATCACAAGGAAAATTCTCCACTAATTTTCCTCTCAAATGGCTCTCAAATATATCTAAAATCAGCTCAAACCGAAATCCCTTCCTAGAATTACCATATGACTTGATTGAAATAGACAATCCAAAAGTGCTGCTGAAACGCGTCTGCTGACAGGTCATCCTTCATCAGAATCCGTCTGCTGACAGGTTGCTAACTGACTTTCGGATTTACTGTTGCAGTTTGAATTTCGAATTTGTCTTCTGATTTTATCCTTCCAGATCTCGAAATTCAACTTCCCAACCTCTTTAACAGACTCCCTAGACTTCTAAATGAATTCAAAATACTATAGATAAATCCCATAGTTTAAATTACATTCATTCAAAAATCAAACTTATCCTATTTGAATTCAAATTTAACAATTCAAAATTACAGCTTTAGAGATAAGATGAAATCATATCCTATTTGAATTCAAATACGGCAACACTAATCCAAGCCAATAAAATTTACATTAACAATCTCCCCCTTTGGCTAATTGGTGACAAAACATTTTTGATGAATGTATGTTTCATGTTCTGCTCGGGTTTTCTCCCCCTTCATCAATGCTTCTCCCCCTTAGTATGTGCTGCTACTCCCCCTCACTCCTCACTTTTCTTCCCCTTTTTGTCATCAATTTAGCCAAATTAATGTCATGTATAAGTTGAAATTGTAACCTCACTTGAGGAATCGGGTGAGGAAGGATTTTGCTTTTTCCTTAGTTCTCATATGAGCACTCACAACCAAAATGTTAGGAAAAAAAATAAACGCAAGTTAGCTTTATAGGAACCTGAGTATCAACTTGCATTGAAATGAAAAAAAAATTTCAAAACATTAACCATATGGTTCAATATCCAGCAAGGTTATCCCAATTTGTCATAAACATATATGCATCGATTAACTCAATCAACCCAACATTTAAGTCCATATTTCTCATCCAATACCAATACAAAAACTGAAACTCATATTTCTTAAGGATAGAATCCGAGCCTTAGAATGGAAAAATCAAGATTAAAGTTAAAGTGACTTATCTGGATGCCGAGAGATGGAAGATACTTCCTGAGTGTAGTCCAAAATCATGCAAAAAACTGAGTGAGATTTTATAGAACTTGGGACTTAGGGTAGAATGAGAAGTGGAGCCTTAGAGCACCGAATAGTCTTGTACGCGATATGGGTACCAGAAGGTCTAACGCATTAGGAATAGGCAACTAAGGTTGTCGTGAGTCACTTTAAGTGACCAAACACTTGGTCACATGTTGTGACCTTGTCGAGACTTTTCTTTATGTCCTACCGGGACTTAGCCACAAAATAGAACAATCAGATTACTTCCATATTGTTGCCCAGATGACTAACACAAGAGGGGGGGTGAATTGGGTTATATTAAAAAATTAATACTTATAAACTAAATATACAATATAGAATATAACCAAAATATAAAGCAGTAGGAAATATAAAGAGTAGGGTAAGAGAAAGCAAACTCAGTATTTTTACGAGGTTCAGCCCCACTGCCTACGTCCTCGCCTCAAGCTACCCCTTGAGGATTCCCAAATCCACTATTCAATCTCCTTTAGGTGGAGATAGAAACCTATTACACCTTTGAGCAGCACCGCTCCAAAGATTTTGTGTAAAACACCCTCTACACTTCCAATGACCTCACACTTGGTGATTCAACTATTCCCTGTGTAGAACACCTTCTACACACACAAGGGTTATACACACCCTCTTACTTCCAATCACCTCACACTTGGTGATTTAACTATTCCCCGTGTAGAACACCTTCTACACACACAAGGGTTATACACACCCTCTAACTGATACAAGAATTGATAGTGGGTAGGCTATCAGAAAACACTCCTCAATGAGTGAAATAAGAACAATACAGCACAAACTATATCTCTCTCAACAAGAACAAGAATTAAGGCTCAAAACTTTAGAAAAGAGAGAATGAGAGTTTTGAAAGAATGATGCAAAATTTAGCAATAGATGTGTAAGCTCTTGTTGTGATTTTTGCAAAACTCAAGTGAACTATTTATAGGTAAATGAGTTTTCAATTTCAAATTTGAAAAGATTCCCATGTCAAATAAGAGCACTATTCACTTTTCAAAAAATTCAAATAAAAACATTTCCTTTTTGCATTTGTCAAAGACAACTCCATTCATTTTTCAAAGAAATCAAACCTAATCTTTTGCTTTTCATACAAGACAAAATGAGCATGATTTATTTTTCAAACCAAATCATCTTCTTTTTGCATATGTCAAAAAAACACACAACCACCCTTTAAGATTTTCAAACAAATCATCTATCTTTTATATTTGTAAAAAAAAAACACACAACCACCCTTTAAGATTCTCAAACAAAATCATCTACCTTTTGCATTAGTCAAAAAAACACACCACCTCCCTTCAAGACTTTCAAACAAAATATGCACATGTCAAATATGATAATCAATCATCTTATAAAATCAAGTTTTTATAAAAAAAATATAATTTTCGAAATTATTTTGTTTGATGGTGTTATGCACATGTGAAAAACATAATTTTCAAAACTAAGACATTTAAAAATGTCTTGCATATGTGGAAAAAGTAATTTGATGTTTTATGAGAAAAAAGAGTAATTTGGAGCCTTAATCCAATTTCTAATTTTATCAAGAGATGTACAAAAATAATCTATGAGCTTCATTTGTAGACTTGATATCTTTCTTGCTCATGCTTGATTTCTTGATGTGTTTAACTCCCTTCATGCATAGACAACTTGAGTTTGAGTTTTCAATATTATTTGTTATCATCAAAATTTATACGTAAATACGAGACTTGAAACCTTGGGTTCAACACATATAAACCTCAAAAAGTCCTAAGCATTGATTTTCAAAGAATGCCTCATATGCACTTGTAAAACCAAAAACTTGACCAAATTTTTGTTATTTTTATTATTATTTTTTTTTTCATGTTGGTCAGAAAATAAATTGCCAAAAAAAATGTTTATATGCAGATTTTTTTTTTTAAAAAGAATAAAAAACAATGACAATGAGGCAAGTAGCATAAAGAGATGCATTTAGGTTTAATCAAAGTGCTACTCACCAAATAAATTCAAGACCATACATCCTCTTGATAGCAACACCCACAATAGATTTTCACTCCTCGTAAAATCATCAAGGTCAAGGTTCATGTGAGTATGTGAGTGAACAACTTATGAAAGGTAGCAACTTTTTCTTGATGATTTTTTTTTTTTTTTCATGAATGTTTTTTTTTTTCATCATTTTTAATAGGAATCTTATTTTAAAAGATGCTCCCAAGAGATTGTCACTCACTTTAAGGCAAACTTTATGCTAGGGCCTAGATACATAAGTGTCTTCTCCAAACACTTTACTTGCATAGCCCCTTTTTGGTTCATTTTTATTGCTCATCTTTTTCCATAATGATAGGAGTAATGATTTTTTCTATAAAAACTTCCAAGGTTAGATCCGTGTGTGGTGTGAGTCTTTTTCCGCAATGAATTTCATACCGACTTTTTCTATATGGATCAACAAGTGGTGTTTGGCAAGGGGAGACATTTTTCATACTTGTACTAGGTTCAACTAGTATTAGTCAATTTAAAGTTTGGACTCTCTCTATGATGAGCATCTCAATATACTTATTCAGCCTCCCTTTTAATCAAACAAAAGTGCATTCATACAAGTTTCTCACAGTGCATTAAAAGTGAACCTTTACTATGATAACCCATAGGGTTAGAATGCACGATGTGGGATGCACAACACAAGAATAGTGCATGAGTGCAAGGATTTATAAAGTGAGTATCAACATGTTCAATTCCTTCAACACACCATCAAACATGCACCCGACATCATTTGGCCAAAAAACGTAATTTTTTTTTAAAAAAAAATTAGGAAACTAAAACAAAATAGAACCAACAAAAAAAAATTCAATTTTTTTTTAAATATAAACAAAACGAAACACAATAAAAATGCATGTCTTATACTAACGATATGCAAGAATTACAAGAACATGCATGTGGTCCTATAAACTAATGTGGCACGACATCCTTTTTGACCACCCATTTTGCCTTGAGATTTGGTTTTTCCTTTCCATTATTTTGAATACACAGCTTAACCAATTCACCAAACTCACGACTTACAAAATTAATTTGTTGGTCCATCTCATCAACTTGATTTTGTAGGCTTTTTCCACTCATTTTCAGACTTTTTCCAATTTTGATTTTCTGCCCTTGAGACATATTAAAACAATATGGTCTTATATGCCCAACAATTCCACAATTATGACAAGTAGGAGTAAACTTACCTTCATACCTACCTTTCTTCATCATGGTTGATGGAGAATTTTTGTGCAAATTTCTTGAGTCGCCAGCCTTCGGCATGAAAGGATTGTTATGGTTCTTCTTTTGACTTTCCTTTACAAACACATTACTTTTGGAGCTCGACGTAGCGGATAAGGGTATTTGTTTTCCTTTTCCTTTAGAAACCACATATCCTAATCTCATCTTATCACTGCTTGGTTTTTGAAACCTCAACATTTCATTTAATTTTTGGGTTGCTGAATTTTGTTCACACTCTTGAATTTTTTTCAATTTTTATTCTATTTCAACCTTTTGATTTTTTAGTCTCAACACCTCGACCTCAGAGACTTTTACAGCCTCAATCAAATTATTTTTCTCATTTTCTATAGCTGTAAGGTTTTTATATAGCTTTTTATTAAGTTTTTTCAACTTGACTACCTCTTTACATACTTCATTGTAAGCATCTTGAACACTAAGTTCTTGGTCGGCATCAACTAAAGTAATGTCCAAATCACTAGGAGCACAACTACTTTCAGATTTTGTTAGTGAATTTTCAACCAAATCATTCACAATAGTAGAAAAAGCTATAAAAGATTTTTCATTATCAGAAGATGAGTTTTCACTTTCAGAATTCGAAGTATCACTAGATGACACATTTGATGTTTTTCCTTTATTTCTATTGAAGTTAGGACACTCAATTCTAATATGACCATAACCTAAGCATTCATTACATTTTACCTTCTTATTTTTCTCAACTTTTTCTTTATTCCAATTTTCTAATTCATTTTTCTTTGCTGAAAATTCTTTTGCTCTCTTTTGTTTTTCATTAGTCTTTTTCTTAAACATAAACTTTTTGAATTTCCACGCAATAAGAGCTATATCCTCATCATTTAAACTCTCCTCACCACTATTATCATCATGCTTTTCTTTCACAGTTTTTAAAGCAATAGATTTACCTTTTCTCGTTTGGGGAAGAGATGATTCATACGTTTGTAATGACACGACGAGCTCTTCAACTTTGATTATATTCAAGTCTTTGCTTTCCTCAATGGCTGTGACTTTTGGTCGAAATCTCTCAGGTAGAGACCTCAAGATTTTCTTCACGACTCTTGAGTCTTCAACCTTCTCTCCAAGATTAAACCTGGAATTCACAAGATCATTTAGTTTAGCATAAAAATCATTAAAGCATTCATTTTCAAGCATTTTAATTTCTTCAAATCTAGATGTTAGCAATTGTAATTTAGAATTTTTCACAGTCATTGTTCCTTCATGTGTGACTTCCAATATGTCCCATGCCTCTTTAGCTATCTCACACATGGAAATCCTTTTGAACTCTTCTTGTGATACCGCCATGAATATGGCGTTCAATCCTTTGCTATTAAAATTGCTATTGCTCAATTCATCCTTCAACCAAGCTTCTACACTCATCTCGGGTCTTTTCCAGCTAGTTTCAACAGTGTGCCATACCCGTTCATCCAATGATTTGAGGAATACTTGCATGCGTACTTTCCAATATGCATAGTTCTCATCATCAAATTCTGGTGGAATATACAATGATGCCATCTCTACCAGGGGAATGAATCACACTCGGATGAGTGAACCCGCTCTGATACCAATTGAAATTCCCTTTTTACCCCTGTATGGCCAAATATATCTAACAATTTTCACAATCAAATTTGTTAGATATCAATCGTGTGAATATTCATAAATATGTAATAAATAAATTATCAAGCGTAACACACCGATTGGTTACGAAGGGAAACTTTTTGAATAACTCTTCAAAAGTAAAACCCTACGGGGCAACCAAACCCAGGAAAGTCATTTTTATTGATTGAAAATCAGTTTACAAGTAGGCTATTCAATTACAAAACCTTTGTCAATTGACTCCCTTACTTGACCGGATAAACGACCCGTTTATCCCTACCGCAGTAGCAGCCACAACCTCTGACGATCTTCAATTTATGCCTTTCCTACTGGAACCTCCAGTGGTTGATCACGTACACCAATCAACGATCTTCTTAAACCTTGAAGAAGATCACACTCGCAAGTGTATAAAAATCACAAGGAAAATTCTCCACTAATTTTCCTCTCAAATGGCTCTCAAATATATCTAAAATCAGCTCTGGCCGAAATCCCTTCCTAGGATTACCATATGACTTGATTTAAATAGACAATCCAAAAGTGATGCTGAAACACGTCTGCTGACAGGTCATCCTTCATCAGAATCCGTCTGCTGACAGGTTGCTAACTGACTTTCGGATTTACTGTTGCAGTTTGAATTTCGAATTTGTCTTCTGATTTTATCCTTCCAGATCTCGAAATTCAACTTCCCAGCCTCTTTAACAGACTCCCTAGACTTCTAAATGAATTCAAAATACTATGGATAAATCCCATAGTTTAAATTACATTCATTCAAAAATCAAACTTATCCTATTTGAATTCAAATTTAACAATTCAAAATTACAGTTTTAGAGATAAGATGAAATCATATCCTATTTGAATTTAAATACGGCAACACTAATTCAAGCCAATAAAATTTACATTAACAAGACTCAACTAGCTTACAATCTACCCAATATGGTTAAAAACAGTCATAAAATACACAAGTGGCATTCAATTATTTGAAAAAATGAAATTTTTTATTAAAATTTTTTATTTTCATATGAAAAAGTTAGACAATATTTATACATTATTAGACTGCAAATATCATTTCAATCTTAATTGTCATATAAAGGTATTAATTAGGTTGTCATTTTACAATTTAATCATGAATACGTGTTACGACGAAAGTTTCCAGACTTGTTGCCCAACATTTGAGGCCTAGGTATTGCGAGCCTAATAATGATGGGCTCTTAGGCCTGCTTTTTTGGTATAGTATTGTTGGTATGTCAAAATTAATATAACGGCAATTGGAACTCGGAAGAGCAGCCCATAGAAAGTGGCCACATGGCCACAATTTTCACCCCACTTTTGCTTTAGTACGTGCGTTCTCAAGCAGGTTTTCAATCTTCAAAAAGCTTTAGTAGATTACTTAATTCATGTTATGGAATTTATAATGATTGTAGTTGATCTAAAGTCTCAAAGTAATTAAGTAGTGCTTTAATGATGTATTTACTTTGTCAACCTATATATATGTGTGTGCGCGGGGGGTGTTAATGGATAATTAATTAATATTAAGTTACTATTCACTCAATGATGAAAGATGATAATAAAGTACTTTATCTAAATTTTTTAGCAAAATAAGCGAAAGTTTTAGAATCTAATGAGATTTGGCCTGCATGCAGGGATTGAATTAGAATTTGGTACTTGGGAGGCAATCGAAAAAATATGTGATACGTGTGAGCATATAAGTAATATATAATTTTTGCATGTGACCATATATAAAAATAATAATTACATATCATAAAATTATAATGATATAATAAGTATCTAATAAGTAATGATATAAAATTGTTAATCTTTTTTATATAGTTTGTTATCTATCGAATATTCTCAAATTCCCAATTAAATATAAGCCTAAATATAAGCAAAACTCCATAAATATTCTAAAGGATTAGAAATATGGGACATCTATATGATACTCAACTTCAAAGTATCATGCATCTTTTCCCCTTCAGGAGATATAATAGAGTATACCCTCTAATAATTAGCATCATAGAATTTAGTAGCCTATACGAGCTAATATTTTTCCAAGTAACAAGTATCATGATGGCTACGGTTTTTGTTTGTTTTTTTTTTCTTTTCTTTTTTTAAACAAATAAAAGATTAACAATTCACTTGCCTTACATTAAATATTTTATCTTACCAAAAAAGATTGCCACTAACATAGACATATAAATTAGTAATTTATAAATAACTATATTCCATCCACAAGATAAAATGTAGGTAAAGGCATGAACAAAACTAGTTTATCTTCTCGCCCCAACAAAACTAATTGTCTATAGACTAGTATATGGCAACACCAACGCATGAACTGTTGGACTATAAGTCTAAACCAGACAACTACATAAACTCAACTGAAAAGAAAGATGTCTGTGTTACATGTAGCAAGGGGCTAAATATCTCACCATTAGGGGGGTTGTAGGAGATAATTTTCTACTATTTTATGTATTATATTGAGTTTCTAAAACTTTTTAGGAAGGGACCACCTGGTTCCACCCTTGCTTGAATGACTTTTTCCCGCTTTTGGATTAGGATCTTTTTTGGCCTTATTTAAATAATAAGATGAGATGAGATGATATATAGATAAAAGTGAGATTATACGTAAATAGTAATAAAATAATTTGAGTTGGAATTTTTTATACGTTTTTGAGAAAAGAGAGAGAAAATATTAAATAAAAATATTATAAAGTTAAAATATTATAAAGTTAAAATATTGGTAGAATATTAATTGTTAATGTTATTTTTATTTTAAGATTAGAAAGAATTGAATTATTTTATGTTTTGTTTGAAAAATTAAAAATTTGAAAGAATTAGATGAAAAAATTACCAATTACAAATTGAAAATTATTTTATTTATAGTATTCAAATGTCAAATCATAAGATAAGATAAGAGACATTTGCTATCCAAACCAAGCCTTAAAGTTTTCATTAAATATCTAATTTTTAGATCACTAGCTTAGAGTAAAATTAAAGTAGATGAGAATCAACACACGATCAATCCACAAAAGTAAATTCATATTATGGGATCTAGGCCCTATTATATATATGCACACTACAAGAAAAATATGTATTTATGACATTTTATTTATAATTAAAATGATTATTTACGACTAAAAAGAGACTCGTTTTTCTTATAGTGTATATATATATAATATTGAAGTATGTTTATATTTTTAATAATATACCACTTTTTTTATCAGTAAGATATCACTTTTAAAGTACTCTTTTCTTTTTTCTGTCAGTAGGGGTGTTCATCCGGATCCGGATCTGCATATCCGACCATAACTAGATCCAGATTCGATGCTAAAATCCGAGTGGATATCTGCCCGGATTGAATCATGGTTCAATCTAGGCGAATAACCGGATACTCGGATTGTAACTAGATATCTTGATTTTTTGATTTAATCCAAATTTTTTAATGTATTTAAAAAAAAAAAAGACTTTATAACTTAAAAAAAAGTTTTCTCACTTTGTTTTAAAGAAATAATTAGATGTCATGTTTAAATTGCCCAATTAAAAAAAAACAATTTAAACACTTCTCATTTTTTAAAATAAATTAAAGAACAAATTAAATAGAAATGAAAAAAAAATATTGTTATTACATCACAATGCAAAACGTAAATTAAAAAAAAACAAAATAAATTAATACATCACAACTAATTAAACTAATATATTACAATGCAAAACATAAATTTACAATGAACAAAATAAATGATAATACATCATAAATTTAGAGTTTCCATGAATGAAGTAGCCGGAATGCATCTGCCTTCAATTTCATCAACTAACATATTCTCCTGCAAGAGAACAAATTACACACATCACAATTTTTCATACCTGTTTGTTTTCATTGAACGTAAGAAACTATAAACGGTATCTTGGAATAAAATATATATACGCACTAAAACTAAAAAAATCATAAACAAAACAAAAAAGACTAAAATTTAAAACCCAAAAATTAGAGCATACAAAGATCAACAACTTACTAAATTAAACAACCTAACTAATTTGAAAGAAATTGCTAATCAATACTAGATTTAATGGAAGGAAGTGCTTGATCTGCAAAAATAAACCCAAAAGATTTAAGCATAAAGTTGAAAGAGAGTTCAAACACCAACCCAAAATATTACCAATGAGAATTCAAAAGAATTAAACCCAAAAGATTTAAGTCTCAAGTTCACTCTGTTTATAATGAATAATCTTAAACCATAATACTATGAACAACTAAACATTATTCAGTCATTTGTTACAGTAAGCACAAGGAAAAGTTCTAGACATGAGACAAGGAACTACTATAAATTGAATTTGACAGAAGCAATGTGATTCTAAACCTATTGGGAGACACGAGACTTTCTTTTAAGAAACATCCCACCAAAGAATATAAGATGTGAGATTTAGCGATAGGGAAGGAAATATGAACTTGGACAAACACAAAGCTATGCCTTCAATAATCAAATCAATTGAAATCAAACTCAAAAAGACCTAAGCGAAAATCAAATACAAACAGCTTCACAAAAAACAAAACTTAGAAAATCAAATAAACCCAAGCGAAAATCAAACACAAAATCTAGAAAAAAAAAATCCAACTAAACAAAATCCTAAAACACAAAAACCCTAAACACCCATCGTTTACAAAAAAAAACCCATTAGTCCAACACTAAGAATTAAACTAAAATAAAGATGGCAAACAACCAACGAGAGAGGAAAGTGATATCCAAATCGAAAAAGCATTTTGTTGGAAAATTTTAAAAATAGAGAAACCTAAAATGCAGATCTACAAACAAACTCAGATCTACAAACACATAAACTTAGATCTACAAATACAAAAAGTTAGATATAGCCAAAATGAGAAATGAGAGATGAAAATAAACAATCGATCTCGCCATCAACTAGACTAAGAGTTTTGAATTGAAAAAATAATGATATACAAGTTGTGAGAGAGAGAGAAAGAGAGAGAGTTACCAATTAAAGAGAGACTCACAATCCAACTAAACGGACGACGGACATTGCTAGTCACCGGCGGGGATGGATTTGACTGAAAGATACTTGAGTTTCGCCGAAGAGAGAGATCGACAGATTGAGAGAGTTGCGAGGCTAGGGTTTCTGTTGATTGTAATTTCGAGAGATGGAGGAGAAATGGAGTAATTGATTGGGGATTTGGCTTAAACACGTTTTCTTTTAAAACCAATTATGGATAAGCGAATTAAAATTCAGATTCGTAACCAGATTCGGCCGGTTATTCTAATTTTTATATCTGTCCAAATTTATGTACACGAAAAACCAAGGATTATATTAGTACATGAAAAGCAATTATGATATTGTTGTGCATGTGGCTATCTCAATTTCACTCTAATGTGGATGAGAGGGCCGGAGCAGTCACTGAAAGTGATGGAATAGAGACATACATATATAGTGGTAATATCGTACTGTCTCCTGGGGTGCTGGTGGTACCCAATTGCCCATATATCATGAATATCATCATCAATCACTTTCTTTTCTCATGAAAGAAATTAAATATGCGTCAGAATTTGCTATATATAATATATATATATATTTTTTATCTTAAAATGACGAGGAACAGATATTCCTACTTTTCCCTTCTTTAATCAACTGGCCGATTATTAGATCTCCACGGATAAAATAAATTAGGCATCCAAAGCAAAATGCACTGAAACTTTGCCATCAGCCATCCTTATCAACTGGATATCAATAGGATACTACTTTGATTTCCCTCCATAATTCATTGAAAACGAAAACATTTGCTTTCAAACTATTTTTTAAAATTTAATAAATTTGTGGCGGAACCAGGCCCATTGTTTTTGTTTTTTCAAGAAAAATTAAAGAAATATTCAAAGCTTGGGCCAGGGAGGTTCCTGGTAAAAATTTATGATTTCAACTGGGAATGCGTAAAGCATAAATTTTTGAAAAATATTAAAGTCTATTATTAAAAAATGAACTTTTTTTTAATGCGGAACTCGTGTTTTATTCACTTTTATCAAAACGGTTGTGCGACGGTGTTGTAATTCAGGGTTGCATTTATACATATATATATATTCTCTAAAGTATATATATGGCTTAAAGTTAAGAAATTTATAAGAGATTTCCCCTTCATTAACCTGATCTCCAGTCAGCTGGTTGATCTCCGGCCATGCTTGCTCTTGTTACCTTCTTTAGGCTACTTTGCTGTCAATGTTACATTGATTTGGCCTGATTGTTCAAATACTGTCAGCAATTTACTTACGTAAAACTGATATTTATAGCTAGCCGTGATTGATTGTGAAGTTTTTGCCACTATTTTTAGTACTGCATGAGAGGGTCAATTAATACTGCCCCTTCATTCTTCGATGGTTACCGACGGCCATGACCTTTGTCACAGAATTACAGTATATCTGTATCGTATAATATACGATATATTTCTCCATAACATCCAATATTCCATCATCTTTAACATCATCCTTTTTTCTTCTGCTCACTTTCTCCTTACAATTACATTAAGCTTTCTTCCTAGGCGCTAGTATTAATCTTAAAAAATTTAACCAAAAGAAATATATATACTTGAATTATTAATAATTCCTAATACGCGCAACTGCTAGCTTTGAGTACAGTTCCTGTGCTTAAAAACGAATTTAATAAATCTATAAGTACTCAAGTAAAATTCCCAATATAGTGGTGACGATGATATGCATGATCATGACTCACCCGGAACTGAAGCATCTTTAATCTGAATTATTGGCTCACTAGAAAATCCACTTGGATGCATGATTTCTGGGATAGTCTTCTTCTTGCATGATTTAAGGTGCTGTGGTCATGATGGGGAAGACGGGCACATGAAGAACTAACTCATCACATGAGTAAATAGATCGATAGCCATCGAAAACCTTCGATCTTTAACTAGCAAGAACTGATCATAACTCCATGCATCATGAGTTAGTAATGCACGTGCCCTGCTTCTCCATCTCGCTCAACACACACCTTCCTCGTTCCATTATATACCAAAAAGATAGATAGAGATCAGAAGCAGTGAGAGAAAGTGAAAGAGATCTTAAAAATGGTGAATCTGAGACACCCATCCGGAAAAATTGGTGTCTTAGTAGCAAGCCCACTTATTTATAACAAAAAGAGAAATGAGATTGTAAAGCTGGTGGGGAAGGAGTAGGAATTAATGAAGGGCTTAGTTGGGTGTGGACCCGCACCCAGAGTTTGCAAACCATAAACAGATTGTCGTGACAATTAGCAATAGAGCATTCACACCTCCAATACCACTACTATTATTATATGCCAATTACAAGATTACCAGTTTGCCCTATCATTGTTTTATGTTGACATGACTCCCTGAGCAGCACTTTCTAATGCACTGTTTGGTTCCAAATTAAGCTTTGTTTGCATAAACTGGAGTACTTTTAGCACGCCCCCATTTATTTATTAACATCGAGTAGTTTAAGGATCATGGAAAGAAAGGAGAAGGAAAACACATGATGCAACAGATCATGATCTGATCAAAATTCTCTGAGGAATATTGAATAAATTAATCAGATAGTTTATAAAAAAAAACCTAGATGCTAGCTTCAAGTAAAAAAAGGGATCATGATTTTAGTATTCGTACACTAAATAATTAGAAACTGACCTAATTATATTTGTCAAAACTGATCTAATATTTCTTTAGGTCGAAGTAGTACTAGTGGTTCTTGCAGTAATTATTAGATGGGATTGGGTGAGAAAGGAAGAGGGAGAAAAATGCTGCCCTAGCTACCATCTTACCCAGGATTTTATATACGCATTTGGTACATTTTAGTTCACGCTTCAATTAAGTTTATCTTAATATCATGAATTCTAAATGTGCGGTTGAATATGTGAAATTATTATCTATCTCAAAAATTTTATTATTTTATATCTTAACATTTCCAATTACTTGTGGGCTAGACCATGTAGAATTAAAATTCAAACTCATAATCTTTGCTGATCTTATATCATATGAAATCGCCTCTTATCTCAAAAATTTAAGTTGATAGAAAGAAATAAATTTTATTATTTTATATCTTAATAGAATCCAGGAACCCTCACTAGTCTATTTTATTGGGAGAAAAAACTAGCTTGGCTAGCTAGCATATTATCGCTCATTGAAAATTCTTTTTCTAAATATCAAGGACTCTAATTCATATATATATATATATATATATATATAGACCCTTATTAATTAAAAAAACACGGGGAAAAGTCGCCATTGCCATCATTTTTTATGCTAAAAAAAGTTAGGTAACATGGGGCTCGAATAAGTTCTAGAATATGGGGCTCCATTAATCACTATACAGATATAACTACCACCTTTATTGATCAGGATATCATTGAACGATATATCGAGATCTCAGATCGGCATCGTAATAATATTAGTGCCCTGGACGGTATGGCAAAATCCCTTTACAGCTAATTAATAATATGTAATTAACCTAGCTAGGCAAGATGATCTGCATATACTGCATGAACCATGAAGCATCTCTATATATATACACATATCTTGTTGCCTGTACTTATTCAACTGCGCCTTACTCTCTGATATATATTAGTCGGCCTGATCTAGATATAATTAGTGATGGTACTTATTAAGGAATTAAAAGCCAAAGAGAAATTTTCTGCAGATCATCAAGGACTAATACCTAGAAACACGACTAATGAGAAACTAGAAGACAGGCAATAATAATATTCCTACAACCATATATATGGGGCCGTCCTCGGCCCGCGGGAGATGTTACCAACACTATAATACGTGTCCACGTCTCATGCATCATGTCCATATTCCAAGATGGCTGCCAGCCACGGAACATGCATGTTACCGTGTCTTAATCATGAGAAGGGTTGCTGTCTCAAATTCTGCGTAAATATTTTATAATATATTTCACAATACATATATATAATTTAAAGTGAGAATATTTTTATAAATGGGTAATATTATATTTAATCGTAAAATTATAAATGACATGCAATCATGCAATCGTTTAAGAAAAAAATTAATTTTTTTTATATAAATTTTATATATATATATATATATTTTTAAATAATTACAGGTCATTTATAACTCAATAATTACATCTATTATTTTCATTTACGAAGTACTTCCATATATATCATAATGAAGGCGCCCTAAGTTATCCGTACTACATAATCTTTTTTCTCCCTCAGAACTACTACATAATCGTAAGATCTAATTTTATATATATCTTTTTTCCTAGCTACTAAAGTTAAAAAAAAAAAACATATATATCATGAAGCCCTAAGTACGTACTTCATATCCAACGTCTACGTACATAAACGTAAAAATTATATCTGGCGTCTATGTATATCCAACGTCTACGTGCATAAACGTAAAAATTATTCACAAGACATATAATGGGGACTTCTGTACATACACTTACATACCACACATCTCATTTTTTTGTTAATTTTTGTTAATTTTTTGTTATAAAACATTTGGAATATGAATAATGAGTAAAAAAAAATTAATTATTTAAGAAAAAGAAATTTTAAAAAAAAATTTGAAAACAGTTAAAATAAAAAATAATTAATTTTTTTAAATTTCTTTTTCTTAAATAATTAATTTTTTTTACTCATTATTCATATTCCAAATGTTTTATAAAAAAAAAAAATTTAAAATGTGGTGTGTGTTGTGTAAGTGTATGTTTAGAAATTCTCTTTATCTTATTGAAAGCCATAAAAAAATCTAATTTGTTTTGGGAGATGAGATCAAAAATCCAAAACACATATCTCATACTACTTTTTCAAATCCTCATACAAAACTAATATTAAAAAAATATTTTACAATAATATTTATTCTTTTTTTACTTTTATCTCATTTCATCCTCATCTTATCTCTAAAAACAAACAGAGTTACTCTACAAGTATTGAAATTAAGAATTTGAGGCTGAAGGCTCCCCCCGAACCATTCTATAGGTCCGTCCCTGCATAAGGTTGATCATGCTAATTTATAATCTTGTGGCTCCCCTATGAAGGCCGGCCCTAGCTATAATATAGCCTTGGATAAATTGCAATTTTGAACCAAATTATGAGGTGTGAAAACTACTAATATATACATATATATGTGTGTGTGTGTGTGTGTTATGCCAACTATACCGGCCCATATTGCATATCAAATTGGAGAAGATTGCCACTATACAAGTATTTATAATTAAGCACATCATTATAATTAAATACTATTCTTTTGGTCCAACCATTTTGTTTACTTTTGGTAGCTTCATTGTCTGTTCTCATAGGTTGAATGACATATTATATGTTGGGACGATGCTGCCTATTGACCTGGAATTCCACTCTATACAAGTCATCGATGGAGATGTGAGTAGAAGGAGACAATTCTAAACAAGAATAAGATTAAAAATGCGATCAAGCCATAAAATGATATATATCTAGAAAGATACATTTTGGAATGTCTTTTTAGAATTACAACTAGGTATCTCGATCGAAGGAGTCAATTTTGTAAGCAGCCATAAGATGACGTTACATAAAATTAAAAATAAATTCCTTTTCTTTAAAATAAAAAATAAAAAATAAAAAGTGAAAAAGCTGGAGGGAGAAGTAGGTAAAAGGTACCCATGCATTGCACACTCTACTCATGTAATGGAGATATCACTTACGAGCACAATATCTAACAGTGGAGGCAACTATTAATAAAAATTAATGACCTGCTCGATTATTATAAGGACTTAATCAAATAACTTTGAGGCCTACATCCATTAAATATGTTGATGGGCATATTTATGTGTCAATCTAACATTGAACCGGTGGCCATCATATATACCCCAAGTTCACTTGATCAGGAATATATCATGATCCAGTACATCGATCTATGAATTAAACATTTACAAACTACAAAGTTTGGCAGCTATCATGAGCTCACTTGCTGTTTGGTGTGAGTACGAGACCCGCGGTATGGCACAGATTGAAGATTAATATATTATATATATGCATATAGAGATTTTAATTAGATGCTCAAGGAATTATTGATCCCTAGCTATATATATATATATATCGTAAAATATATCACAGCAACTTATTCCAAAAAACTAAATTAATGGAAAGAGATATTTGAGTTTTATTTTTAACACTCATCAATCCTCAAATGTGGCTGGACTAGACTCCCCTTTGGATGATTGAGCCCAATGTATCATGGAATATTAAACTAAGCAGAGTATAAATTCAGGATTCGAATTCAATAATTATACTCTGATATCATATATATTGTGAGATCATCAATTGTTTTCAAAACTTAAACTGATAGCCGAAAGAAATAGATTTTAATTATGTGTATTATATAATTTTTAACATCTACTAAATCCAACAAAGAGTACTTATAAGAGTTTGGTACTTTAATTTAAAATATAATTTTTAGGCTAGATAATGGTCAACCGCGCGCTAATGATGCGAGATACAATATTTCACATTAGCTAGCTAGCTAGCTACCTGCATAAAATCAATGTTTATTATATGATTTTATCGAGTGATCAGCTCTAGGCCATTTTTAATAATTAAATGTTTACTTCAAAACCAATATTGTCATGCCATCGTAATGCATTGCTGGATAGTGGCTAGCTAGTCTTAATCAAATCTACTGCTTGAACGTCCCTCAATCGATCTCAGGTTTGTTTGTTGTTGATGATTAGTTTGGCATGCAGCCAACAGTGAGATTAAGAAAACTGTAGCATTTAAAAGATGTGGTGACTCAAGTGAATGACAAGCACGATATTTCATTTTGTCTAATCAAGAAGAAAAAGCAGGAAAGTTAATTAACCATGTTTTTATGTTGATCTTTAATTTTCTTGTCTTGTTCTCATGGGATCTATGACTTCAAGTCACAATTATGTAATATATGACTTCGCCAATTATAATGAGTACTGTTAACTGTACATTACTTTAGTCTATCTAGTAATTAGTTAGGAAAATGCTTTAGTCACAAAGAAATTGCATAAAAATATATTCACAAACTGATGTGATTTGATGTAGCACGTCAGATTATAAAATTAATTTTATTATAAAGTAGATTTAACGGATACTATAGAATCTATACCAGTTTGTAGATTTTTCTTTGTGTAATCTCGTTATATTTGTAGCAATTCTCAATTAGTTAATATTGTTTGTCGGAGATAACGTTTCATATATAATTGACCACAATTGTCACACTTGGGATGGATGGACACATCTATGGGGACAACCTTTAAAGTTTGAACAATATAATCACCATTTCAATCATGATTGTTTAGTATCTAAATCCAGTTTCCTCCAACCACACAAATTAAGATCGAAGTGCATGCTTTTATATATATATATATATATATATAATACATGCCTTACGTCGTAATACACATATATAATCTCTATATTAATATATGTCTGAGAACTGCTATATGGTCCCAAAGAGAATTTACACAATTGTTCAGGGTCCCTTTCTTCCATGCAGTACAAGAGCTACTGTAAACAGTAAACACCGTACTTGTTTTTATCACACAGAGAGAGAGGGGGGGGGGGGGGTGTGTCATGGATGTTGCATGTTAAAAGTCGATCAACTTAGTAGTAGTGGGTCATATTGGTGGAATTAAGATAATATCAGTTTACCTGCAAATCATAGAAAAAGTAGGCTTATAAATTTGTGTTATATTAATTGAGATCAGAAGATGATCCACACCAAGATTGAAATAGGAAGAACTTAGAATCAGCCAAAAAAGTTAATGAAGCGTGGTCCTTGATCTTAGCGGTTAATATTGTTGAAGAAAGTTGAATGGATATAGAAATCTGAAAAAACAAATACTACTTTGAGGCATATCACCATCTTTAAAATAATAATTGCTTCTACAAGAAAGAGTTTTCTACCCGATTACAAAAAATTCACCTTTAAAATACAACAAAATCATTAACTATATACAAATAACAATTCTAGAGATTTCCTTCAAAATTTCTTTACAAAATTGCGTATTTTACTTAAAAGAATAGAAATTTCAAAATTTTAAATTAGTAGGTTACATCCTCTTTTTACAAAGAATGAAGGAGCACTTCGGGAAAGATTATAACCCATAACTTGTGACTTTTCAACTGCCAATTATCAGTTTAAAGGGTGTAACTTTTCAATTAAAGACCAAGGGGCATGTATGGTTCGATGAAGAGCACGCTTTCTTCTCCAAACGAGGTTATTGGATTCAGAGCATGTTTAGGATTGCGTTTCGAGACTTTAAAAGTACTTTCAAGCAGTTAAAATCACTTTTAAAGAAAAATGACATGTTTGGGTAATTTTATTAAAAGCACTTTAGACGATTAAAAAAGTTAAAAATCAGTTTTTTTAATAAGCACTAAATTTGAGCTTTTATAAAAAAACTCTTGTAGATAACTATATATTTTAAAAAAACTATCGTAATTAACTTTAAAAGTACTTTAAACATATAGATCTCAAACAGTAAATAACTTTTTAGCAGTAGAGCATTACATTGAATTTTAAGCTAAAAGCAATATTTCTCATCGCAATCCCAAATATACACACAATTCTCTAAAAGCACTTTCAAATCATCGGTTCCATTCAAAATTCAAGTGCCTCTTTGAACAGGCCGTGAGGATGGGCCTTGGGCCTAAGCTCACAAGGTGGATCCATTATGCCCAAATCTCAAGTCCAACCCATCAAGTGCACTTGTATAGTTTTGAACTCATGCCCTCAAAGTCAACAAACCTCTAATATAAGTGCGCTAATAATAAATTGGAAAATGCACCATCCTTAATATGGAGAACCGTGCGGGGGATCTATTATGTTGTTAAAAGAGGGTCTTCGATGGAGGGAGGGGAATGGCAACAAAATTTAAATTTGGGATCTCCTTCTTTCTGTTTGCAGTCCCCCACTTCGATGTTTAGTGGAGAAGCAAGAGTAAAGGAACTTATACATGAGGAAAAGGAGTGAAATGAGGAACTCATATGAAAATTATTCAAAAAAATGAAAAGGCGGACCAGATATGTACGTAGCATCCCTCTAAGCAAAATGAACATAGAAGATAAGCTGGTGGGATCCCTCCAAAAAGGGATTATTCACAATTAAAGGTGCATATTTTTTGGAATTAGTAGTAAGGAAGAAGGCCAGCTTGCAGGTGAATCATCAGGAGAGCTTAAGATAGATAGGAGTTGGATGTACCTGGGAAATGAAGATTTTCATGTGAAAAAGGAAATGATCATTTGCTAGCCAGGAGAAGGAAGCTCAATAAGGCTGAAATGGAAGAAACAACGGTAATTAATAATTATGAGAAGTTTATGGATCAGAATGAACATGTTCATTTTTCGAAAAGAAGTTTCTTAGTCCCAGCACTGTGATCATGATATGTCAGCAAGGTAAGGATTAAATGAATATAAGTTAGTTCAACAATCTTTAAAGAGGTTTAGGCCCCATTTAAATTTAGAGATGAGATGAATTTAGTTTATTTTTTAATATTATTATTATTTTGGGATTTTAAAAAAGTGTATTTGAATATGAAAATTGTGTGTTAGAATTTGAAAATTGCGTATTAGAATTTAAAAAATGTGTATAGAAATTTGTGTTTTGTATAAAAAAAAAATTATAAAAATGTAATAATGAAATAAAGATGAGTTGAGATGAGTCAGAGCCGACTCTTGCCTTAGGCAAGATAGGCAATTGCCTAAGGCCTATAGTTACAAAAGGCCCCCTCTTAAAAAATTTTAAAATATAATTTAAAAAAAAATCTAATTAAAAAAATTAATTAATATAATAAAAGAAAAATTATTAATAAATAGATAATATATGTCATTATTAGTTTTATAAATATTCTATATAATAATTATTTCAAATACTCTTTTTATAAGGATATATTTTTCTTATTAATTCAATATATAATGTGAGAATTATAAATAACAGAATCTAATTTTTGAATGTTATCAATAAAAATTTGGTATGATCCTTTGAAGAGGTAAGTGCCCACTTTTTTATAGAATTTTATTGATGATAATTCTTATAATTACTTCTAGGTCTCTTTTAGATATTTAATAATACCTCAGAATATCTAGAATAGTAGTGAAATGATTTAAGTTAAGATGTTTGATTGGGTTTTGAGTAAGAAAAAAAAGTTGAATTTAAAACCATCTAAGAATACATAAAAATAGTTATGTTCCTAAATGACTTCTAAAACTCAAGGGCATATCTTATAAAATTAAGTTTTATAAAATCTTTTCTAAATCGATTTTTTTTAATAGAGATTAAGTTGGTTATTAGTTGAAAAACTAATATAAATTTTAATTAGTAATTTTACTTGACAAACAATATGCATTATTTTTTAATAAAAACGTAATGTAAAAATCAAAATTAATTAATTTAATTTTACTTTAATAAAAAAAAAACTCAATCAAAAATTTTGCTTTAAGCCCCATAATTTATTGAGCCGATCTTGAGATGAGTTGAACTCATCTTGCTATTCAAACCGGGCCTTAAGAAACCAACCAATGCAAAAAGGGGTGAGCAACATTGGAAAATACCAGATCGAAGATGTGCAGTACTGCCTCTCGATTGAGTGCTTTCATGTAAATTTAAGTTTTTTTAGAAATGAGATGAGATAAAAATTAAAAAATAAAATAAAATATTATTATAAGATATTTTTTTAATATTGATTTTGTATGAGTTCAGGGTTTAGAGTTTAAAAAAATTAAAATTTTTTATTATATTTTATATAAAAATTTTAAAAAATATAATAATATTTTTAAATTTTTGATCTCATCCTTACAAACAGACATGAACTTAAATGTTCAGTGACCACACTATTGTCTTTTGGAATCAGTGGTCCAACTTTTTGATCTACAGTACGTTCACCAAATTCTATAAAAAAAATATAAATAAATAAATTTAATGGAGAATCCAACTTCGCCAACCGTACGTTCTCACACACCTGAAATTATATATGGTGCCTCATAATTCATAAACTTAATATATAGTATTAATTAATGCCGCTTTCATTGATTCTAATTTTGGAGGCCCAGTGTTTTTTGCCAGTATCCATCCCAACGGTCAAGATCGAGTAACGCTGAGCTTTCCAATATAGGTAATGAATGGCCATCTTCAATTATACCGACTGAAATGACAGATTTTAATTTCATGTATTTTACTGTATATACATGTACATGTACATGTTTTGTTTTAATTATAGGTTTTTAAGTATTTTTGGAAACTTGGTTTAGAGTAATTTTCTCTCATATCTTATAACTCCCAATTGTACAGCTGTTATCACAGTATTCATCTGTTTTGCGTAAAAATATTATTAATAAAATTGAAGTAGGGGTCACTAATAAACATGTGGCTCCGACTTTTCGTTAAAAATAAATAAAAATACATGTGCGTGTTAGCTCAAACCTACATCCTGGTACGTTCAAGTTTCCAAATAATTAGCTCTTTTCTGCAACACCTTCTAGGGTCCTGTTAAGTTGGGCTAAACTTCAATCTTGAAGGCAGAGATGCGGTAATTAAGTCACAGATCATCGAGAAGAGAAGGTGCAGCTAGAGCCAGAAGATATGGGATGAAGGTGACAATTCGTGAAGGGCTAGTTGAGTTCGCGTCAAATATTAGGCTACGATCATATCTCAATGAACAGAGAATGTGCAGAATGTATATGTTTGGGCTTGAGCGCCAGCCCAGCTCTACTAAGTTTGGAGCTACTAATTGGACTGACCAAACTCGGTGCCTACTCTTCAAGCTGAAATATGTGGGCGTAGACTCGGACGTTTAGGAGTTGTAAATTTGCAAGACTTGTAAAATTAAAAGAGGAATGTTACATATCGACGTATCCTTTTTTAAAGAATAATAGAGTTTATTATTATTATTTTTTTAATGTAGCTCTAATTTTTATTTATTTTTTTAGAAGTAAACTTGCACTAAAAATATTAATTTTCTTATATAAATGCTTATTATTACTTATTATTATTATTATTTTAAAAAAAATTAAAAAAATAAACAAGAAATAATTTTTTAAGGGAATAAGAATCTTATTTAATTTATAATCTCAATGGATGAATAGAATGAGGAAAATATGGGTGTAATAGGTCCCTTTTTTAGATTAATTTTATAACTAAACCGGTATATATCGATTTTGTATTTTCAAAAATCGATCATCCACCAGTTATCCACATAAATCGGTACTTCCGATTTTATCGGTCCTGTTGAACCCAAGGTTTCAAGTCTCGTATTTACGTATAAATTTTGATGATAACAAATAATATTGAAAACTCAAGCTCAAGTTGTCTATGCATGAAGGGAGCTAAACACATCAAGAAATCAAGCATGAGCAAGAAAGATATCAAGTCTACAAATGAAGCTCATAGATTATTTTTGTACATCTCTTGATAAAATTAGAAATTGGATTAAGGCTCCAAATTACTATTTTTTCTCATAAAACATCAAATTATTTTTTCCACATATGCAAGACATTTTTAAATGTCTTAGTTTTGAAAATTATGTTTTTCACATGTGCATAACACCATCAAACAAAATAATTTCGAAAATTATATTTTTTTTATAAAAACTTGATTTTATAAGATGATTGATTATCATATTTGACATGTGCATATTTTGTTTGAAAGTCTTGAAGGGAGGTGGTGTGTTTTTTTTGACTAATGCAAAAGGTAGGTGATTTTGTTTGAGAATCTTAAAGGGTGGTTGTGTGTTTTTTTGACAAATATAAAAGATAGATGATTTGTTTGAAAATCTTAAAGGGTGGTTGTGTGTTTTTTTGACATATGCAAAAAGAAAATGATTTGGTTTGAAAAATAAATCATGCTCATTTTGTCTTGTATGAAAAGCAAAAGATTAGGTTTGATTTCTTTGAAAAATGAATGGAGTTGTCTTTGACAAATGCAAAAAGGAAATGTTTTTATTTGAATTTTTTGAAAAGTAAATAGTGCTCTTATTTGACATGGGAATTTTTCAAATTTGAAATTGAAGAATCATTTGCCTATAAATAGCTCACTTGAGTTTTGCAAAATTCACAACAAGAGCTTACACATCTATTGCTAAATTTTGCATCATTCTTTCAAAGCTCTCATTCTCTCTTTTCTAAAGTTTTGAGCCTTAATTCTTGTTCTTGTTGAGAGAGATATAGTTTGTGCTGTATTGTTCTTATTTCACTCATTGAGGAGTGTTTTCTGATAGCCTACCCACTATCAATTCTTGTATCAGTAAGAGGGTGTGTATAACCCTTGTGTGTGTAGAAGGTGTTCTACACGGGGAATAGTTAAATCACCAAGTGTGAGGTGATTGGAAGTAAGAGGGTGTGTATAACCTTTGTGTGTGTAGAAGGTGTTCTACACAGGGAATAGTTGAATCACCAAGTGTGAGGTGATTGGAAGTGTAGAGGGTGTTCTACACGGAATCTTTGGAGCGGTGCTGCTCAAAGGTGTAATAGGTTTCTATCTCCACCTAAAGGAGATTGAATAGTGGATTTGGGAATCCTCAAGGGGTAGCTTGAGGCGAGGACGTAGGCAGTGGGGCTGAACCTCGTAAAAATACTGAGTTTGCTTTCTCTTACCCTACTCTTTATATTTTCTACTGCTTTATATTTTGGTTATATTTTATATTGTATATTTAGTTTATAAGTATTAATTTTTTAATATAACCCAATTCACCCCCCCTCTTGTGTTAGTCATCTGGGCAACAAGTGGTATCAGAGATAGAGCTCTATTATAAGATTAACTATCTTTTGAGTTAAGATCTTATGGCTAACATTGCAGCTTCATTTGGTGAAGGTCAATCTAGCAGTCGGCCTCCACTCTTTTGTGGAGACAATTACTCATTCTGGAAAGTTAGAATGAGAATATTCCTTCAGGCTCAAGGTCGAGAAATCTGGAAATGTATTGTAAATGGACCTTATATTCCAACAAAAGTAGTTGATGGAGTAAAGGTCAAAAAGGAAGAAGAAGAGTTTAATCGTGAAGACGATAGACTTTATACTTTGAATTTAACTGCTATGAATTTATTATATAATGCTCTCAATGGTAATGAATTTAATAGAGTAATGACTTGTGCTACAGCAAAGGAAATTTGGGATAACTTGGAAGTTACTTATGAAGGAACTTCTCAAGTCAAGGAATCAAAAATTTATATTCTTACTCATGAATATGAAATGTTTAAGATGAATGATGATGAATCTATTTCTAGTATGTACACTCGTTTTACTAACATCATAAATAGCTTGACAGCTCTTGGCAAAGTTTATTCCAAAGTGGAGATAGTAAGAAAAATTCTCAACTCTCTACCAAAACGTTGGGAATCAAAAGTGACAGCGATTCTTGAAGTTAGAGACCTCAAGAAGCTCGAAGTGAATGAACTCATCGGGTCACTTATCACCCATGAGTACACATTGAAAAGAGGAGAAGAAGAAGGAAAGTCAAAGAAGAGCTTGGCACTTAAAGCTGTTCCACATGAAAGTGAAAGTGATGAAGATGAGGAAAATGACGACAAAGATGAAGAAGTTGCGATGATAACAAGAAGAATTCAGAGGTTCTTAAAGAAAAATAAAACTCCTCCAAGGAAATCCTTCAATAAGTTTTCCAAGAAAGATTCAGGTAAAAATGACACTTTAATTTGTTATAAATGCAATAAACCCGGTCATATCAAGCCAGATTGTCCTCTGCTAAAGAAAGATCGAAACAAAGGCAAAAAAGCAATGAAAGCTACGTGGAATGATGATTCAAGTAGCTCAGATAGTGAAGCAAGCAATGGAGAATCAGGAAATCTTTGTCTTATGGCTAAAGATGACATTGAGGTAACAAATTTTGATAATATTGAAGATCCTTCATATGAAGAATTGCAAAATGTTTTAGAAGAAGTATATGAGGAATTTGAAAAATTGGGTATCAAGTATACTGTTTTGAAAAAGAAAAATTCTTCTTTAACAAACGAAATTGATATTTTAAGAAAAGAAAATATTGTTTTGAAAGATGAAAATTTTGAGTTGAAGAAAAAGAAAACTGATTTAGAAAATATTATTGAAAACTTTACGAATGGAAAAAGAAATTTTGAAAAACTTCTTGGTAGTCAAAGATGTGTTTTTGATAAGGCAGGCTTGGGATATATGCCAAAACAAAAATACAAACCTTATAAAAACTTCTTTGATAATCCTTCTACATCAAAGTCCAATATTCAAAATTCTTTTCATAAAAATAATTTTGTTAAAAAAAGATACTATTATAATCACTCAAGTTCTTTATATATGTCACATGCTATTTGCAATTTTTGTAATAGAAATGGTCATAATTATTTTGCTTGTCCTATTAGAAGAAAACATACAATGACTATTAGGGCCATATGGGTACCTAAAAATCTTATTTATTCTAATACTAATAAATAAAGGACCCAAAGAACTTGGGTACCAGGAATTGTTTTTAATTGTTTTTGTAGGTATGCATGAAGTATTCTACAGGTAAAAATAAATGATTTTTAGATAACGGATGCTCAAGATACGTGACAGAATACAAAACTAAATTCATTGACTTCACTTCTAAAGAAAAAGGATGTGTGATATTTGGAGACAATTCAAAAGGGAAGATCATGGAAATAGAAGGAAAGATCATCAAGACTTAGTACAAGATGCAACCAAATAGTGGAAACATGTGAAAGATCATCCAGCGGAATAAATTCTAGGAGAACCTTCACGAGATGTAAGTACTCGATCATCTTTTAGAAATATTTGCAATCATACTGCTTTTCTATCTTAGATTGAACCTAAAAATATTGATGAAGCACTTCTTGATGAATCTTAGATTCTAGCTATGTAAGAAGAGCTTAATCAATTTGAAAGAAATGATGTTTGAACACTTGTTCCTAAACCCAAAAATCATACTATTATTGGAACAAAATGGGTTTTTAGAAACAAGAAACATGAGTCCGGAGTCATTACTAGAAATGAGGCTCGACTAGTGGTCCAAGGTTTCAATCAAGAAAAATGAATCAATTATGATGAGACATATGCACCAGTCGCAAGATTAGAAGCTATTCGAATGCTACTTACATATGCTTGTTATAAAGACTTCAAACTTTTTCAAATGGATGTTAAAAGTGCTTTCTCAAACGGTTTTATAAATGAAGAAGTATATGCTGAGCAACCTCCAGGTTTTGAAAATCATATTTCTCTAAATCATGTTTTCAAACTCACAAAAGTACTATTTGGACTCAAACAAGCTCCTAAAGCGCGGTACGAGAGATTCAATAGTTTCTTGATTGAAAAAGGCTTTTTAAGAAGAAAAATTGATACAACTCTTTTCATTATATACGAAAATGATGATATTCTTTTGATTCAAATTTATGTTGATGATATAATATTCGGTGCTATTAATGAAAATATGTGCCAAGTTTTTGCTAAGACTATGCACGAAGAATTTGAAATGAGCATGATGGGAGAGCTTATATTCTTTCTCGGATTGCAAATTAAGCAAGCAAAAAGTGGGATATTCATCAATCAAAATATATTAAAAAATTGCTGAAGAAGTTTGGGATGGAAGGTGCTAAGGAAACTGGAACACCAATGAGCTCATCCACTAAACTTGATAAAGATGAATCCGGTAAACTAGTTGATTCGAAGGTATATCGAGGTATGATTGGTAGCTTATTATATTTGACAACCGGTAGACCAGATATTATATTTAGTGTATGTTTATGTGCACGTTTTCAATCATTTCCAAAATAATCTCATTTGATTGCAGTCAAGCGGATTTTTAGATATTTTGCCAATACCATTGACTTAGAGTTATGGTATCCTAAACACATTATTTCGATCTTATTAGTTATTCAGGTACCGATTATACTGGTTCTTTGAAATAAGATATCATTTTTTTTGAGATCATGTGCAGAAAAGGCGATATAGTACTGGAGTTCACAAACACACACGATCAGTTAGCAAATATATTCACAAAACCCTTACCAGAAGATAGATTATTTATGATTAGAAGAGAAATAGGTATGATGCATATTATGAATATCTCTTGAAAGATATATCAGAGTTCATAAAAATAGAGAGATATTTTTTTAAATACTTTTACATAAACTTGAGGTTCTTAGCCTCATGTTTGAGACGCTCATTCTCTTCATACAATATCATGTCATCCCTATCCATGGGAACTGGCAAGCGGAATGAAGAATCCAATAGAGATTTCAACTTTTTATTCTTCTGCCGAAGGATTCCTTCCCTTGTGTGAGACTCTTGAACAATTCGTTGAAGTACAACAATTTGTTCTTTAAACTTTTCAACCTCATGATTTTTGACTTGTAGCCGCTGGGAAAAAGCGACAATAGAGGATGAGTAGCGAGTCCCGAGACTCACCAAGTCGTAGATAGCATCGGAGTCTGGCTTATTAGCCAAACTGTTGTTCTCTTGCTGCAACATGGCGCCAATGGTAGCTGTAGAAAGGACATGAGATTGAGATGTAGAATACCTCACGGATGCATCTAGAGGAATGTTAGAAGAATAAGCCATTGAGAAAGGAATTGAAAACTTAAAGCGAGAATATTGAAGGAATGCAGATGAGTTATAGAGATGAGAATAAGATTTGATGCAAATCGGATGAACTTTAAAACTGATTTTATAGAGATAGCATAAAGAACAAAACAAACTATTGTCTTTTCAAATCTTATTAGTCAAAAGAAATATAAGATATGCTGGACACACATTGTCAAAAGTTTTCTTACTAGAAAAACGGTTCTCTGCTCCTATCATGGCATTGACGGCCTTAGGAGAGAAGATTGATGGTTGATGCGTCAAGGGTTCCTGATTCAAGTCTGGAACATTAGTGGAAGAGAATTGTTCGGCCATTCTATCGTTATGGAGAAACAGAACTTAGGTCAAGAAGCAATATTTTTTTTTGTCATTCGATTGGTGAAAATGATTTTTTTTATAGAAACTCAGAGCCTTCAAACTCGTTTGTCAACAACATCAGACGATTGATCTGCTTTCGCACCGACTGCTAGAGCTAAGCCTCCAACCTTTACAGGTTTTGTCAGATACGCGTGGCTCCGCACCGAATTGCCAGAGTTAGACTTCCAACATTTGCAGGTTTTGTCGGACATGCATGGCTCCGCACCGCATTGCCAAAGCTAGGCCTGCAGCTTTTGCTGTAATTGTCGGACACGAATAATTTTAATTATTCATCTTCAAATCTCCGAAACATCTAATTCGTCAATAACATCAAGCAGATTTAAATCTTCTTCCGCACCGAGATGATAAAATTCGGCTTCAACGTTTGCAACTTTTGTCGGACACGGGTGGTTCTAATTTCTACAGTCTCTACTAACGCAGCGTTTTATTTGTCTATTGGTTATTGCAGGAATATATCTTATTGATCTAATTATGATTCCTTTTTAATGATGCCAAAAGGGGGAGAAGTCTTATACTAGTATTATACTACCCTGTTATATATGCTAGAATCATGTTTATATTTTTCTTGAAATACTAACGCATATTTTCAGGGGGAGCTTAAGTATTACTGCAGGTCGCAGATTTCTACTAAGTATTTGTCATCATCAAAAAGGGGGAGATTGTTGAACCCAAGGTTTCAAGTCTCGTATTTACGTATAAATTTTGATGATAACAAATAATATTGAAAACTCAAGCTCAAGTTGTCTATGCATGAAGGGAGCTAAACACATCAAGAAATCAAGCATGAGCAAGAAAGATATCAAGTCTACAAATGAAGCTCATAGATTATTTTTGTACATCTCTTGATAAAATTAGAAATTGGATTAAGGCTCCAAATTACTATTTTTTCTCATAAAACATCAAATTATTTTTTCCACATATGCAAGACATTTTTAAATGTCTTAGTTTTGAAAATTATGTTTTTCACATGTGCATAACACCATCAAACAAAATAATTTCGAAAATTATATTTTTTTTATAAAAACTTGATTTTATAAGATGATTGATTATCATATTTGACATGTGCATATTTTGTTTGAAAGTCTTGAAGGGAGGTGGTGTGTTTTTTTGACTAATGCAAAAGGTAGGTGATTTTGTTTGAGAATCTTAAAGGGTGGTTGTGTGTTTTTTTGACAAATATAAAAGATAGATGATTTGTTTGAAAATCTTAAAGGGTGGTTGTGTGTTTTTTTGACATATGCAAAAAGAAGATGATTTGGTTTGAAAAATAAATCATGCTCATTTTGTCTTGTATGAAAAGCAAAAGATTAGGTTTGATTTCTTTGAAAAATGAATGGAGTTGTCTTTGACAAATGCAAAAAGGAAATGTTTTTATTTGAATTTTTTGAAAAGTAAATAGTGCTCTTATTTGACATGGGAATTTTTCAAATTTGAAATTGAAGAATCATTTGCCTATAAATAGCTCACTTGAGTTTTGCAAAATTCACAACAAGAGCTTACACATCTATTGCTAAATTTTGCATCATTCTTTCAAAGCTCTCATTCTCTCTTTTCTAAAGTTTTGAGCCTTAATTCTTGTTCTTGTTGAGAGAGATATAGTTTGTGCTGTATTGTTCTTATTTCACTCATTGAGGAGTGTTTTCTGATAGCCTACCCACTATCAATTCTTGTATCAGTAAGAGGGTGTGTATAACCCTTGTGTGTGTAGAAGGTGTTCTACACGGGGAATAGTTAAATCACCAAGTGTGAGGTGATTGGAAGTAAGAGGGTGTGTATAACCTTTGTGTGTGTAGAAGGTGTTCTACACAGGGAATAGTTGAATCACCAAGTGTGAGGTGATTGGAAGTGTAGAGGGTGTTCTACACGGAATCTTTGGAGCGGTGCTGCTCAAAGGTGTAATAGGTTTCTATCTCCACCTAAAGGAGATTGAATAGTGGATTTGGGAATCCTCAAGGGGTAGCTTGAGGCGAGGACGTAGGCAGTGGGGCTGAACCTCGTAAAAATACTGAGTTTGCTTTCTCTTACCCTACTCTTTATATTTTCTACTGCTTTATATTTTGGTTATATTTTATATTGTATATTTAGTTTATAAGTATTAATTTTTTAATATAACCCAATTCACCCCCCCTCTTGTGTTAGTCATCTGGGCAACAGGTCCGTTCTGGTTTGATCCGAATTTTCAATTTTAATAAAGCGTCAATTTATCAAAAAGAATATGTTGAGAATTTGTTAGGCCAAAAATTGTAATTACTATTCTATATATGTTTTATATTTAAACACATGATCAAATAAATTTACATGTTTAAGATTAAAGTTTTGTGCTATAAATTATAATATAACATTATTCTATATATCAAAATTTTATATTATATATAAATAAATTGTTTCACTAGATTCACCCGAGTAGATTGTTCGTTTTCATTCTGAAATTTAGAATAAACAACAATTATAGACTAGTAAGAAAGAGATTTTATCTATAATACTATGTATCTCTAAATTTCAAATTGATTTGTTAAATAAAATATTTGCTTGGGTGAAACATATTCCTTTGAGAACATACATTTCACAGTAAAATTCAAATTGGTTCCACCATCTATTGAGTCAAATAGGAAAATCATTCTTGATTTTCTTGTCAAAATTTAGAAACCAAGAGTGTGTTATATCTTAGGTTTGAAATAGTATGAGTTTGACCCAGGTGTTAATGTAATTAAAGTAACAGTAAACAATATCGGAATTGGAATTTTTTTTGTGTGTGTGGTGTATGGATGGGTTCCCCATTGTTCTTCTTAAATAACATCCTAGATGTAAGCACTATGATATATTTGTTTAATTTTATCAATTTTATCATAGATGGGCTTAATAACAAGGGAATCAGTTTGGAACAAGATAGTAGAGTAATATTGAAGGTTTCTTTTAAGAATGATTGGGAATCAAGTGAAAATCAGGAGAAAAATTACTTGAAGCAGTTTTGAAATAATCTGTATGCATAGACCTAATTGATTCAACGTAAAACAAATTTTGAGCAAAAAGTTTTTTGATGTAATCAAAGTTTAGATGGTAATATTAGGTGGAGAAGACAAGTTTGGCATAAGGATCATAACATACACTAAGAATAGTTGAAAATGAAGCAAGTTTAACAAAATGGATACTACTAAGAGTAGTAAACCGATTATATTTTTCAATGGAGAAGCGTGCTCATTTTTAACGAGCTTTGTGGTAGAGATTGAGGGAGGAATAACAATCTTCTTCATTTTGTCTTTTTTCTTACTCATAATTGTTGCAAGAATTTATGAATAACGAAATCAAAAATAGAATTTTGAGATTTTTATATATATTCAATATCAAAGTCAAATACACTTAAAATAGTTTGTCATAGGGCAAAAACATACTTAGAAATAATATTTTCAACATCTTTTTTTGAAACATATTTAAACAATAATTGATACTGAGTGAATACAATGTTAGACTAAGGGGTGGTTTGTTTACCAAACTCAGAATTACTATTAATAACTCATTTCAATTAATTTCAATTATATTATTCACAATTTATCTTATCTCATCTCTAAATCCAAACGGACTCTAAAAGTATTTGTTACGAAAAACACCATAAATATGAGTAAAGATAGAGTTAGTAAGTATTGAGTTTTGTTTTGGTTATTGCCATAATGAATAGGATGTTTAGATCTAGTTCATCTGTTAGTTTTAGTTTTAGTATGCTGCTTGATATTATTAGTAAATAAGACTTTTCTATTGAAGAAATTGATTTTATTGATTTTAACTGTTAGATTATTTCAAAGATTGATACCAAATCTATTTACAAAATCACTTGAGTTCAGTCTATATTCAAGACTGAATTCAGTATTAAGACGGTTGAACATACCTATACTATTTCAAAAACTCATGACAAATGCAGTTTGTTTAACGAAAAAAAATCATTGAAGAGTTTATGGTAAAAGGTCACAAATTCTTGCATATTAGTTATGTTCAAGTTGCTTTTAAACCGTTAATCAGGAAATGCATCAATGCTTCGGTACTTCTTTGTTTAAGAAATGTCAGATTTAAAAAATTTAAAATTAGTATTCTTGGTATGATTAAGCTTCTTTGTTTAGTGGTCCTATCCACTTTGTTTATTTCCTTGATTTAACTCTTACTTTTAATGATTCAAATATTTTAAAAGTCTAAAATTTAGATATTTTAAGTTTTGGTTATGATATAGAAGAAAGGAGCAAGCCTCTTGCCATAGTTTTTTGTATTTATTATAAGATTTTAAAGACTAATTTAAATCTTAAAGCTATTTTAAAATCTTTAAGAAACAAAATTGTATTAATTTAGAGTTATACTCTTGATGCAAATGTACAGGTTTCAAGAATGATTTATTAGAAATATATTTCTCTTTCCAAATGAATGAATTTTGGAACATGAAATTTTTCAGCTAAGGTTTTGATTGATGAGCTTAACCTTAATTATATTCTACAGTATTTAAATGGTACTATTGCAATTAGTTTTAATGAACCTCTAGTTATCAATGAAAGAATAAATTATTTCGCTTAAAACAGATGACTAAAGTAATAATGCTGTAAAATAAGTTAGCAAAATAAAAGCAAAACCAGATATCTATATAATAAAAAAATAAGAAGACAGGATTAGATAACTAGAATACAAAATAGAAGATAGAAATAATGATAATCAAGAGAAAATAGAAATAAATGAAATTATTTATTCAAAATAACTTACAAAATGTATCCAAGGGAGTTGGCAAATAAGGAGAAGGAACTAAGAAAGTAAGAGAGAACTAATGACATTAAAGAGAGATGGGAGGAAAAGAAGACAGTCTTTCACAAGTAGCCATGGTCTCATTTTATAGAATAGGGGCTGCTTGGATTGGGAAGTGGGTTGAGCTCATCTCAACTCACTTCCATTTCATCATTATATTTTTATAATTTTTTATATAAAACACAAATTTCTATACACCTTTTTCAAATCCCAATACACATTTTTCAAATTCCAACATACTTTTTTCAAATCCCAAAATAATAATAATATTAAAAAATAAACCAAACTCATCTCAACTCATCTCATCTTCGAATCTAAGCGGGGCATATTTATAAGTAGTGAATAGTAATATCAAATACAATGAATAGTAATAAATGTACAATCAAGTACAACAAATAGTAATGCATAGTAAAATTAAGTACAACGAACAATAGTAAACAGTTAAACAAGAGTGAACAATTGAACATAAGTGAACCGTTGAACATGGGCACTGATACACAACAAATTTGCACAACACATTTCATAATAATGTTGTAAAATGAGGATATTTTTGTAAAGTAACATTGTTTTTATAAATTAATTTATAAAATTACCCTTCATTTAACTCATTATTGTAAAATTTATTGTGAAAAATATTGTATAGATATCATTTTTCGTTAAACATGGGTGAATTGTATTCGGATCAATCATTGGATAGCCTTAAGGTGATTTCTAGATCATGTTTAAATATATTATCATACAAATCAGTGTTATCAAACTTATCGTCAAAATCATCATTATTATTATTGTCCTCTTAGAGGGATTACTTTAATAATAAATAAATAATTTCTTTTTCAATCCTATGAGAACAATCTTTTTCTAGGATTTGGAAGATTTATTTGATTTATCAATATAGAGGCAAATGTTTAAAATCCTGTTTAAATATTATATTATATATCGTATAAAAAATATTATATAATTTTAAAAATTAATTAAAAAATATATAAATATGCAAATCAATCTGATCCAATCAAGTATAGAACTAATTTCGGACCAAATTTTACCCATTTTTAAAAGAAAATAATCGATTTCAGATTGGACTGATTCAAAATCTTACTAAATCCACCCGTTTGAGCCAATTCCCGTTTATTGATTTATTTGTACACTCCTTGAAAAATAACCTCCAAAATAATTATATTTTTAAAGTGTTTCAAAGCATCAATTGTGAGACATGTTATTACAATTTTTTTAAATTCATTTTATTTTATTTTAATTTTTATATATTTTAAATTTTTATATAAAATATAATAAATAATTTAATTTTTTTTAAATCATAAAACATTTATATTATTAAAAATTATATTTAAATAATATTTTATTTAATTTAAGTCAATTCAAATTCAACTTCACATTGAACCGCAGCCTAAAGTTCTTCCACAAAATGAACTGAACACCGGCCACTATTTAAAGAGGAATAATGGTATTTCCATCCGGTAAAAGACAAGAAGAAGAACGTCCAATGAGAAAGACGTACCTCCTCCCAGATTTGGCGCTACCCTGCCGTCTGAAACAATTTTTTTCTCGAAAGAAAATGGAAGGTGGCAACCACCGTCACCTTGCTTGCTTCTTCACTGTATACTCCCAAAACAACTTTCACAATCTCTAACCCATCCCTTCAGCTTTCAGCAATCTTCTTCTCTAACCAATCCTAGCTCCTTCTTCTCCCATGGCCTCGATCGCTTACGGTTCCAACCTCCCCTTGCTTCGCCAGAAGCAGAGCGGCGGCGTTGGACTGAACTCTGTCTTTGCTGCTCAGAGCCCGCTTGTCCTTCCGAAGAGCTCCCTGGCGTTTGATAACAAGTCGAGAAGCTTTTCGCAGACGTGGCGTTCCAGTTTCCGAGGCCCACGCGCCGCAACGGAGGCTGTGGATGATCGGATTGTAGAGAAGGAGGACAGCGTTAAGGAGAAAGGCAGGGTTCTGAGAGTCGGTCTCGTTTGCGGTGGTCCGTCCGCGGAGCGTGGAATTTCGCTCAACTCTGCAAGATCTGTTCTCGATCATATACAGGTACTTTTGCTTTTGGTCATAACGCTACATATACCTTGCAGCAGTATTAGACACGAGCCTTACTTTTAGAATGTCCTAGCTGGCATGTAAGCCAAGATAGTCCACCACGTCAGCATTCTGTTATGCAAATTAGTTATGGTAGTTCGTGTATTCATTTGTGTATATAAGAGACCTGAATGTAGTATAAGTATTCTTGATTCATTCAATCAGATCACAAGTTTTCTCTTTTCATCTTGTTCTCGGTGATTCTCGAGTTTGCCGTGTGAACTCTTGTGTGCAGATCTCTGCACTCTTGCTCTGTTTCCAGTTTGATCTCTGATACTCTGCATAGAACTCATAACAACGAAACGAATTGAGGTGACAAAATCTAACAGTGGTTTGTAATCCGCAAACACATAATATTTTTGCATGGCTGTACAGTGTTGATAGCTTGTTTGGTTCCCTTGGAGTTTGCTGGGAGAGAAAAGGAAACAGGAAAAGAAAATACAGCCTTTAGTCTATAGTTAAACAAATAACTACTTAATTGGGCCGAAAAGTGCCCATATTTCGGAGTGAAGCCTTTTTTTGTTTTTTTTTTTCCCTTTTTCTTGGTTGGAACAACAATTAAGATATGAATAATCCTTTACTTTTTGGCTTTGCTGTTGTTTCCGATCACTTCCTTCCTTGGTCTTGGAAACAAACTGTGAAATGACCAAACTGTGCTAGTCCCATGTTGAATGTTGTTGGGGATTTATGGTCCCTAGTTTTCCATTAGCAGTACAAAAGATCGGAGGTGTGCTCATATTGTTCCTTAATGTTTAATGAAATAATCTATTTCATTTTTGTACCAGGGAGATGACCTGCATGTGAGTTGCTATTACATTGATTGCAATCTCAATGCGTTTGCAATATCCTCTGCTCAGGTTCGTGTAATGTTCATTTGCAATGAATTGGGCGGAATTTCTATATTACAATAAATTATGGTTCTTATTGGACTTTAAAGTATCTGTTAATTCCATCACTAATAGTTTTAAATACAATATGGGATATGACACGACTGAATCGGGAAAGTCTTGTACCTATTTAATTTTTTGAAAGTATAACAAGTGAGGCGATTTGAAGTGATGTAGCGAGTGGGGAAAGTGATTGAAAGCTGTGTTTTCAAAACACATCAAAAGGAAGAAACTGAAACATATTAACTTCTGAGATGCCTTTCCACTACACCGGTGCTCCTTTTATAGCGCCATTGGTATATATAACAACCAACAAAATAAAGTAAACTAATTGGAAAAAGGAAATTTTACAAAAGACCAAATTGATCTAACCGAGGACAGGTTGTTGACGACATGCCTAAGACATTCTGAACTCTCCTTGGATGCCTGTGTAGGACAGGTTTTTGAGTATCTTACTGATATATCGTCCTGTCCTACATGACTTCATCAGTTATCCTATTTGAAAAGATGAGAAATTATTTGTACAAGCTCCAAATAGAAAAGCTCCGTGCAAGTCTTAGTAAAAAAGTGGGGGCAATGCTACATACAGTCCAAAAAACTGGACTCCTTTGCAGTCCAAGCAATGAACAAATAGAAAAATCTCTATTTTAGAATAAAATTGATTAAAATATCCTTATTTACAAATAAAAAATTCTAAAAACCTAAAGAATTCATTTTATTTAGTCATAAAATATGAGCGTTTCTATGTGGACTGCAATGTAGTCAATCAAATATGGACTGCAAAAAGAATTATTCAAAAAGTGGACCCTACTTTGAAAAAATGTAAAAAAAAAAAGGTTCTTTTTAGTTAGTGGGACCCACTTTTTTACATCTCTCGTGCATTTTACATCCCCCCCCCCCCCCAAAACGCCGCGGGGCGGGGTGTAGGTTCAAGACCAATCTATCCCTAGGTGGACTGACTTATTTGATCGAAGTTGAAATATAGAGACCAAACTTTCGAGACAAAAGGTTCAAAATTAAAGTGTAGAGATCAATTGTCTAAAAGGCAACCTGCCGAATCTATTTTAATATTTAACCCTTAGTTTTCTACTTCTCACTGCTGAGAAAGTTCTGGTCTAGGGGTCATTCAGTCAACTCCATACTCTCATCCAAAGTCCATTGGTGGTTCTTTTGTTCTTGTGTTTTTAGTGTCTCATCACATGTATACAAATCAGCATGCTTCTGTAAAATCTGCTTGTTATAATATAATCTTTTGATTTTTTTTCTTATTTATGATGTCTCCAGGCATACTCAAACACTCCTGCTGATTTTGATTTTAAACTTGAAAAGTAAGGTAGCATTTTAATGTATAGTATTTACTTTCTTTGTGTAACTGAAATTTTATGATGGCCAATTCTGTTGGTTTTGCAGCCTCGCACAAGGTTTCCAATCTTTATCTGAATTTGCAGAACATCTTGCTGCATCTGTGGACATAGTGTTCCCCGTTATACATGGTAGATTTGGTGAAGATGGTGGCATTCAGGTGTAATATACTTTAAGCCTGTTACATCTTATACACACCAAACACATATTAACATGTCAGTATTAGAAAAAAAAAACTTATTCAAGGTGTTATGGATTGATAGGATGTAAAAATGTATGATGGAATTTTCAGGGGCTTTTGGAAGAATATAATATTCCATTTGTTGGCACAGGATCAATTGAGTGTCTCCAAGCATTTGACAAGGTAAAAGAAACTTTTGATCTCGTTAAAGATATTTTGGTTTGTTTAGAACATTATAAGCCATCATTCTGTATTCAAGTACCAAATTGGTTTATGTCCTATTACATATATAGTGGACCTTGAAGTTGTCTCTGCAAATTTTTAATGACGTGGGGCACCTAATTGGAAGTTTTCATCTTGAACCTCTTTGGCCTACACTAGGTAGGTTTCTTGTCATTGTGGGGATGCAATTATCCTAACAGCTTGTTTGAGAGGAGGGAATGGAATGGAAAAAATAGAATTTTATTTTTGTAAATATTCCATTCTTTCTATTGTTTGGAAGTTTAATTAAGAGGGAATGGGAGGGGTGAAAGGGAACTCCCTATCCTTTCATTTCCCTCATAATCTCAAATTTTCATTCACTCCAAAATTGGGAGGAATAGAAAGAAATCAAATGAGAGTTGATATAATATCGACCAAAGTCCCTACATACCCCTTTTAATTTGTTAAAATACTAAACTAACCTATCTTTGTCATTTTCACTCATAGATTCTACTTTAATTTTCTTCTCATTCTCCCTTTACCCATTCCTTTCATAAATGCTTCATTTAGGTGGTGTAGAGTGAAAAGATAATCAAAATGGATCCATAGTAATTTTTATTGTTTAGTTGCAAAAACTGCATATTGATATTATTGTCAAGCAAAAATTATTCTTGGAAGTCCATTCCTATAATTATTAATCGAAATGATATTTGAAAGTTCATCCCAATAAAGTACAATTCATAAATTAAAAAAGGAAATGTAAGAAAAGTGCATAAAACTAATGTGATTCCAATATATTCATAAACATTTATTTCTATTACATACTTCTAAATATGGTTATTTACATTCCATTCTTTCACATTCCCTTCTTTTAAAATGATCAAATGAGAGATATTTCATTCATTCCATTTGTTTATTTTCATTCATTATGCTTATTTCATTCAATTTCATTGCATTAAATTCATTTCCATTCTTTTTTGTTCTATTCCAATTCATTCCTTTATAAACTCCCAAACAAAGCCTAAAAGTGGGCTGATATATGAGCTCTTTTATTTTCATGTTTGCAATCTTTAATGATGGAAGTTTTGGATTTATACTAATTATGATATGCATCCTCAATTAGCAGAGTGGACCTTCCATAATTTTCACAATCAGAACCTCAAATAGGCAAAGTGCTATAATTATCATTGTTTTCCAGCTCCATGGATGATCTGCACAAAGCTCATCTTGGCCTCTTTTTAGTATGCCCTTTAGGGTGTGTTTGATTGCTGAAATCAACTCAACTCAACTCATCTCAAACCAATCATTGATGGGACCCAATAACTTTTCAACTTCTTAAAAAAAGTTAAAACCCATCTCAACCTTCTTCATACATTAAAATACATATCTCAACATATTTATATTTAAACACATCTCATGGGACCTATAAACACTACTATTCATAGATCAACTCAGATCATTTGAGATCATCTCAACACCCAAATGAAGCCTTAATGTCGCTTTTGCCACAATTTTCATCTTCTTTGTTAGGGAAAACACTAACTATTCGTCTCATTGAATAATTGGCAGTATGATGCCTCCTTGGAGCTCAGTAAACAGGGATTCATAACAGTACCTAGTTTTTTAGTGCAGGTATTTTCTCAACCAAGTTGTATCTGTTAATAAATGATCACCCTATGTCATGTTTTGCCCCCAGTACAGATGATTATATGTCTGTTACTAGTGCATACACTGCATTTTTTGTAACAAAGCCATAATATTTTTCCCAAGTATATATGTTTTTTATCATGTTTAGCACCACAAGTGTGCCATAATACCCTTGTCTGTAATTGAGAGGAGCCTTAGCTTCTTTTGAAATTCCAGCTCCCATGCAGTTGGAAAATTTTTTATTGATTAGTATTATTAAAAAACATTTTTTCTATTTTGGGTTTTGGAATGTTGCACCTCTTTTAATGATTCAGTGGATGATTAAAACTCTTCATTGCCAGTTTCTGCTTAATGACTACTTCTTTACTTGCAAAAAATAATGACTACTTCTGATTCTACTTTCTATCTCAATTGTTCTTCTGAGATATTTCAAGTGGTTCTTTTAGTTTGAGTTTTTGAGCTTTGGTTGGAATTGTGAACTCTTTGGTTCTGCTTACTGCTGGAATGACTTATAGGGAAGTGTAAGGGATGAATCTGAACTACTAAAGTGGTTTTCTAGAAATCAGCTGGACCCTTACTCTGGGAAAGCAGTGGTAAGCCTCATTTTTCCTTTCATTGTTGGAAGTTTATGACATGTATTTACCTGTAAAAAATGTTTATGACATGTCGAACTTGTTTCTTGTACCTTTTAGGTAAAACCAGCGAGAGCTGGATCAAGCATTGGCGTTAAAGTTGCATATGGTGTGCATGATTCTTTGACAAAAGCTAATGAAATTATTTCAGAGGTAAGCTAGTTTTCTTGAGACTTCAATGTGAAGTTTGGTAACAATTTGCCAACTTAATTGAAAATGTTGGACTAATTTAACATTGCTTTTTAAATTTAAAGAAAAACAGTTAGTTAAAGTATCCACATTGAAACAATCTGAAGCTATAGAATTTCTGCATCAATTTTTTCTTCAAGAAGTGTCTGCAAAGTTTTGGAGTTATAAATGCACCATAGATATGTTTTATTTTATAAAGTCTTTGCGATCTTTGATAGGGAATTGATGATAGAGTCCTCGTTGAAATATTTCTTGAAGGAGGGAGTGAGTTTACAGCCATTGTCCTTGATGTGGGGTCTGGTTTGGATTGCCAGCCTGTTGTACTACTGCCAACTGAGGTATGGGCTCTCTCTATCACTCTGTTATTTTTCTTTTTGATCTATTTTTTGTATCATGTATAATACTAAGTTTATCGTTAATGATATATTAATTATAACTTGAACTAATGTCGTAGCACAAACATGAGAGAGGGGGAGAGAGAGAGAGACTGCAATTGATTGTTCCAAATCCTGACCATTAAAAGGAGGTTGTGTGAATCCTGTTTTTATGATTTAATGAGAAATATTGAATTCACTTCTTTGGAATTATAATATGGGAACTTGCATATATTACTTACCAAAAATGTTCACTATAAAGAACAATGCCTTGCCTAAGGTTTTGTACCATCAACTTAAAAACTTATCATATGCTTAGTTGTATGTACAGGATAAGTTATAGAAATGCTTCATGTTATCGCTATATCGTTGTAATACATCAAGTTCGAGTAAGCTTCTAGATTTGTTTAATAAAGTGGTTTGAAGAAAATTGACACAAAAGGTATACATTTAGTTTACCCTCCAGTTGTATTCTCTAATAACACAAAGTTTGAAAATGAACTTTTATCTCTAAGTCTAACAATGGGTTAAAACTTGCTTGGTGTGGAAACAAAGTACTTTTTGAACTTCAAAATATCATGAATACATATGGTAGGTTTTGAACTTGATTACCGGATAAATTGCTTACTTTTTATGCAAACAAAAATAGTCTGTAGAAAGAATGAAATTTTTAGACCTTCTTATGGCTGAAATGATGATGGCTATGTACTAGATGTCATTAATTCTTATGAATATTTTTAATAAATATTGTGCTTAAAATGACCAGGTAGAGCTCCAATTCCATGGCAGTGGTGATGCAAGAGAAAAGGATGCAATTTTCAATTACCGAAGGAAGTATCTTCCAACACAGCAGGTTGCTTATCACACTCCCCCTCGCTTTCCTATAGATGTAATTGACAGCATCCGAGAAGGAGCGGCTTTGTTATTCCAAAGGCTTCATCTACGTGATTTTGCTCGAATTGATGGATGGTTTTTGCCTAATTCTGTTTGTATGTCGTCATCTTCTGAAAGCAAATTTGGAAAGACTGAATCGGGTAACATAATATTTACTGATATTAACCTGGTAAGTTGGGAGATTGATTATCCTCACCAGTTTTATATCAGTATTGATGTTTCATTGGATTCCATATTGATTTTTATGTGCATATCAGATAAGCGGAATGGAGCAGACCAGTTTTTTATTTCAACAAGCTGCAAAGGTAATTCTGAATTTAATTATGTGCCTTTTTAGACATCATGACAGCTTCCCATGATGGAAAAAGTATAAAGCTACTTGTGCAGAAAAAGGTGTCTTTAGCTACTTGTGAATGGACTTTTGTTTTTTCCTTTTTCTTTAAATCTCTAGATTCATATGTAAGAAATCATTTAATTATATTACTCCAAATTTGTGCATTCAGTTTTTTTAATCCTTTCAGTGATTATATCAATAAGATATTTTATGCTTCTACCCAACCTAAAAAAGTGGTAACCCTCTTTTGTATCCAGGTTGGATTTTCTCATTCGAACATTCTTCGGACCATTACTTACCGTGCTTGTATGCGGTTTCCCAATCTTGCATCATTCAGCAGGGGATCAAGTCATTTGCCTAGAAGATTAAAATCCTCTCAGATTAGTGAAGTATTTTCCAATAGTGAAAGAACCCGCAAAGTTTTTGTCATTTTTGGAGGGGCTACATCTGAGCGACAAGTGTCACTTATGAGTGGAACAAATGTTTGGCTCAATTTACAAGCTTTTGATGATGTAAGTATCATTCAGCAAGTTGTTGGTATGTAAAGTGGTCCAACTTACCTAATGGTTTGGTGGTGGCATTGCTGAAGCATAAATAGCTTTTGGAGGTTTTTGTTTGTATTGTTTTAGACTCTGTCAAAGTGATTAAGAATGAGCATGAATGTGACTTTTGGTCAGGTTTTTATACCCGTTTAAAAACTTTGCATTCACTTAAAATTGATCCAACACCTGGTATAGTTGAAGATCTCAACGATGATTCAGTGGCATTTATAAAAGAGGAGTGTTTCATAAATGTTACAAGTCTGTATTATAAGGATTCTCCCTGGAAAATTATTTTTGGTCATTTGTTAATGACTAGAAAAATGAATGACATTCAATATTGTACCTCAGAGTTTTCATTTTAAGTCAAAGTGCATTCCAGATTTGACATAATGTCTGAGTTGGCAATTTTGGTGGTTACAGCTTGAAGTAACTCCATGTTTACTAGCTCCCACAAGTGAAAGTTCCTCTAATGTGGATTCGAACGAGGAAACTGATGTTAGCTCCAGAACTGTTTGGTCATTACCGTAAGTGTTTTCATGTAGCTCTCTCTCTCTCTCTGATGAGGACATCCTCTATTTATGTTTTATTTGCTTATGTATTATTTATTTTATTTGGACTTGTATTGATGGGCTTTGGCCATCCTCTATTTATGTGTTTTTATTTTACTTGAACTTGTAATGATGGGTTTGGATTATTGCAGCCCATTGGGTTTTAGGATTTATCTAGGGTTTGTTTGTTTTTTACTATTTAAAGGTTGGTAAGAGGCATTGTAGGGCAGACTATGATGAATATTGAATGATTATTGCAGCCAACCTTTCTCCAATCCCAATGTCTTCTTCTCTAATTTCTTCTTCTCTCTAACTCTTTTCTTATCTCTTCTCTTCTCCATAAAATTATTCTATCTCTTTCTTGAATTTCACGTGAATGCTACATCATATTTGGTATCAAGAGCCGGTTCAACCGTTTTCTTAAACGGTAGTGTTAACTCTCGGACCTTCATCGTTTCCGTCCGTCAAACAGCAACACTAAACTCTCATATACGGCCTCACGGCTACGTTATTCTCTCCTTCTCGTCTTTGTCTTCTACCTCTTCTCCATCTCACCCAAATTTCAGCAAACCAAACAAACACCACATCGTTTCTTCCAAAAATAAAAGATTTGAGAGCGAGAGAGAAGCAGTGTCGCGGCAACTCGCCAGGTTCGTTCTTGCACGCGACGTGTAAGGTGACTTTCGGTGCCTCGTTGGTCACCGTTTCCGCGTGGGTCTTGCTCGGTGCCGTCGATCAGCACCTTCTGTTCTCATTTCCAAGGTTTTCGGTGCCTCAAGCTGCCAGAAATCCACCAGGCTCCCTTGTCGGCACCTTCTGTGTTGACTCTTTAATCTTCCGATAACACCAACTACTAGACCGAACACCCTCGCTCTGTTGCGCGACGCTGGTGGCTTTCCATTACATGTGTTTTGGTCCCTCAATGCGTTTTGTCCAGTGAAGGGAAGTGTTTGTTTCTTCACTATTCTTGGTTTTATGCTTATGGTTCATTCTAAAATGCATTAATATATTTTTGTGTGTTGCTGATTAATGTAGCATCTTACCCAACAACCCATTTCAACGGACTCGGATTGATTTAGGCCCCATATTTATCACAACCCATTTATTCAACACTTAGATTTGGTTAATTCCTAACTTTGTGATTCTATGCTCTCATTTTCCTAACCGTGCCCATGCTTTCTTCTCTCATTAGTTCTTGAAAAAAAAAATCAAATCAAATCTTATGTGACTGGATTTTTTTATTGATATTTGGTTCTTGCTTTATTTTTTTAAATATTAGCACTCTTTGTTTGCCTTATTTGGATTTGCTTGATCCCCCCCCCCCCCCCCAACACCAAAAAAAAGATTAAAAAAAAAAAAGTAATTAAATTTTTGCTTAAGTTGATATCTTTCATTGTTGGTAATTGATGTTCATTGATCTCAATTGCATTTCATTTAGCTAGTATGCATTGCATGCAATTGCGTAGTGGTCGCTTTGTTAACTTTAGTCCCACAACCTTGATCATGGACCCCTCGCAATTTGAGGCCCTCACCCGACAATTAGAGCACTTACAAGCTCAATTAGCAGCTGTTCTGACTGAGATGGCTACTACTTGCGAAGAAAACAGACACCTAGCTGCTAGGGTGAACAATTTTGAGCAACCCCCTCATTCGTCCGACGTGGACAATTTGGAGGCACAATCATCACCGACGAGGTGATCATCACCATTTTAGGCGTGATCGTAGGGATAGGAATCATGATCACGAGTGAAAACGAGACTATTACCGTCAAGGTATGCAGTCTCCTTGCAATGAAGAGCACCTCTTCAGAAATATTAAGTTAGATGCCCCTACTTTTGATGGTTGCCTAGATCCGCGGGTTTTTATTCAATGGGTTAGGGATATGGATCGCTTCTTCTCTTGGTATGGGGTCCCGGAAGACCAGAGAGTTCATTTGCCAGTTTGAAATTATCTGGCACGGCCCAACTCTTTTGGGAAAGTGTTGAGGATCTCCTTGAGAGGCGCCATATGCCTTATGTGGGAAGTTGGGAAGAAATGAAGCGCCGTCTCTAAGAGAAGTACTTACCCCAATCTTACATGAGCAATTTGTTGGATTAGTGCAATGCCCTTACTCAGGATAATCGGCCTGTGACCGAATATGTCACTCGATTCGATAAGTTTTGAATGAGATGTCATGTAATTGAGGATGAGGCCATGACCTTGAATAGGTTTAGGCAAGGCCTCAAAGATGATCTTAGGCGTGATCTTATCTTTCGGGGTGTCTCGACTCTTGACTACGCTTACTCTTTATTTGGTCTGAGATTATGAGTCGATTATTAAGGCCCCGTATATAAGCGTAGTGACAACCGTCTTCCTTCCTCCTTGACGTTTACTCCTCCCCCTAAATCTCTCCTAGGACCTCCCCCGTCTAACGTCCCTCCCACATGGGACGATAAGGGTAAAGGTCTTGAACTCCCAAGGACTGCCTCTCGTTCTCAGTGTTTCAAGTGTAAGGGTTTTGACCACATTGCCCCGATTGTTCTAACCGAACCCTAGTCATTGAGGAGCATGAGAGTGTAACTCATGAACCATTAGAGGATCAAGTTTATGAACCCAATCTTGAGGAGTTTGATGATTTAGATGATGATGATGATGGTACATTTTTAGGATGCATCTGGACCCTCTCTGTGGGTCTAAGTCCTGTACCCTTTGTTCCTGACACACCTCAGTTAGGTGTTGTGCGTTGTACCCTTACCCAACCCAAAGACGTTGATGATTGGCGCCGTCATGCCATTTTTCATACTTATATCAAGATCAATAATAAAGGTTATAAGGTTATTGTAGATAATGGTAGTTTCATTAATGCAGTTTCTATGACTATCGTGTCCCATCTTGGATTGAATCTAGTCCCTCACCCTCAACTGTATAGTCTCTTGGGTTGACACTTCCTCCATCACTGTGAAGGAGCGTTGTCTGGTTCCTATCCAGTTTCTCGAGCATAAAGATCATATATGGTGTGACGTTATTCCTATGGATCTCAGTCATGTCATTCTTGGTCGATCTTGGTTGTTCAATTTGGATGGTCATTGGTTGTTCGATTTGGATGTGACCATCCATGGTCGATCCAATTTATGTTCTTTTGTGTTTAATGGAAAGAAAATTCAAATTAACCCTTTACCCCCGACACCTATTGGCCCACATCAAGCAAAGAAAGTTGTGGAGCAGAAAAGGGCTACACATCATTAGCCTCACTGAGTTTGAGCATACGCTTGTGGGTGAGTCTGTTGTTTTTGCTATGGTTGTTATGGAGGTCCCGTTGCAGCCTCCAGTACTTCCCCTACGGAGGCCCAGGCCTTTCTTCAAGACTTCCAAGATGTCTTTCCTGTGGACCTCCCTTATTAGTTACTCCAATTGCGAGATATCCAACATGCCATAGACCTTGTCCCAGAAACGTCTCTTCCAAATCTACCTCATTATAGAATGAATCCTACTGAGCATGCTGAGCTCCAGAGGCAAGTGGATGATCTCCTCCAGAAAGGATTTATTCGAGAGAGTTTTGAGTCCTTGTGCGGTTCCTGCTCTCTTGACCCCTAAGAAGGATGGCTCTTGGAGGATGTGCATTGATAGTTGTGCCATCAATCGGATCACAGTGAAGTACCGTTTACCTGTCCCTAGGCTTGATGATATGCTGGATATGATGGTTGGTGTCGTAATATTTTCCAAAATTGATTTGAAGAGCGAGTATCATCAAATTAGGATTCGCCCAAGTGATGAGTGGAAAACTGCCTTCAAAACGAAAGATGGCCTTTATGAGTGGTTGGTCATATATTTTAGACTAATTAAGACCCTGAGTACTTTTATGAGAGTAATGACACAAGCTATCCGACCTTTCATGGGAAAGTTTCTTGTTGTCTATTTTGATGACATCCTCGTCTACAATAGGACCAAGGAACAACACTTAGATCATCTCACACAGGTTTATTCTACTTTCCGTAAGACAAACTTGTACGTTAATGCAAAGAAGTGTTCTTTCTTCACCAATAGAGTTGTCTTCCTGAGATTCATTGTATCCTCCACCGGAGTGTCTGCTGACCCCACTAAGATTCAAGTCATTGTTGGTTGACTTGAGCTCAAGACTATCCATAACGTAGGAGCTTTTACAGCCTTGCGACCTTTTATCGTCGCTTCATCAAGGAGTTTAGCACAATCATGGTCCCTATCACAAAATGCATGAAAATGAGAGAATTCTATTGGACATCCAAGGCGGCAAAAGCCTTTGAGTTAGTTAAGAAGCGAATGACGGAGGCTCCTGTCATGTGTCTTCTTGACTTTTGCAAAGTTTTTTGAGGTCGAGTGTGATGCTTCCGGGGTAGGAATTGGCAAAGTTCTTAGCCAAGAACGCCATCCGGTTGTTTATTTCAGTGAGAAGTTGAATGATGCAAAGCAACATTACTCTACTTATGACAAGGAGTTGTACGCAGTTGTGCAAGCTTTGTGCTATTGGCACTATTATTTGTTGTCCCAAGAGTTTGTTCTTTATTCAGACCATGAGGCTCTCCGCTACCTTAGCTTGCAGAAAAGGTTGAATTTTAGGCATGACCGCTGGGTTGAATACTTGCAAGCTTACTCATTTGTGTTGAAGCATAAGAAGGGTGTTAAGAACCAAGCAGCTAATGCTTTGAGCCGCCGTGTCTTCCTTTTGTCTGTCTTAGATATCAAGGTCATAGGTTTTGAGAGACTCAAGGAGGAATATGCGTCTTGTCCTGATTTTAAGGATATTTTTCTCGCCTTACAGAGTGGGCACTCGGATATCACTGATAGTTTCCGCCTTGAGGAGGGCTACCTCTTCAAGTCCAATCAATTGTGCATCACACGCAATTCAGTTTGGGACTTCGTGGTTTGGGAAGTCCATGTGGGAGGCATGGCTGGACATTTTGGACGAGATAAGACCATTGAGGAGATTGAACATCAATTTTACTAGCCTAGTTTAAAGAAGGATGTGGCTAAGATAGTTAACACCTGTCACAAATGTCAATTGGCCAAACAAAAGAGACAAAACACTGGTCTTTACACATTTTCTCGTGCCTAGTTGTCATTGGCAAGACGTCAGTATGGATTTTGTGTTCGGACTACCATGTACGCTGAAGAAGCATGATTCCATCTTTGTTGTAGTAGACCGTTTCTCGAAAATGGCTCACTTCATTTCTTGTAGCAAGACTTCAAATGCATCTAGGATTGCTAGGTTGTATTTTGATGAGATTGTCAAGTTGTATGGCCTTCCTAAGACGATTGTGTCAGATAGGGATGTTCGTTTCACTAGTTATTTCTGGAGAACCTTCTGGCATATAGTTGGCAGCAAATTGAAATTCTCCACTGCTTACCATTCTCAAACTGACGGTCAAACTGAAGTTATCAACCGCAGCCTGGGCAATTTTATTAAGGTGTCTGGTCCAAGAGAATCTTTGGAATTGGAATTTGATCCTCCTTACAGCCCAAATTGCTTATAACAGTTCGATAAATAGGTTCCTAGGTATGAGCCCCTTTGAAGTTGTTCATGGTTATAAGTCTAGGAAGCCTTTAGACCTTATCCCCATGTCCTCTCACGCTAGTGTGTCTTTGTCAGCTGAGTCTTTTGCTCAACATCTTCATGACTTGCATATTGAGATCAATAAACAACTTGAAGCCAGTAATGCATCATATAAATTTCGAGCTGATTTGCATAGACGACATGTGGAATTTAATATTGGAGATTATGTCATGATCCGAATTAGACCGGAAAGGCGTCCACTTGGATCCACTTCCAAATTGCAAGCGCGTAGTACTAGTCCTTTTAAAATTTTAAAGCAAGTTGGTCCAAATGCATATGTCATTAATCTATCATCACATTTTGGTTGCCACTCCACTTTCAATGTTGAGAACTTAGTTGCTTTCAAAGGCCACTCCAATCCCTCCAATGACCATTTTTTACCTCCATCTGTGAATCTTGACCCTGAACCTTCTATTCTTCTTACACTATTACCATCTACCATAGCACACAAAGATAAAATTGATGCTATTTTAGATAAACAGGTTGTGTTGAAAAATGATGGAGAGGTGCAGCGCTTCCTTGTTCGTTGGGTAGGTCGACCTGATTTTGACTATTCATGGATCTCCAGAGAGACACTTCAGCAGTTTGATCTAGACTTATTGGAGATTTACAGGAGCTAGCAAGATATTCTGTGGCCCAGATTACCTTCCACCCATCTTGGCATAATTGGTGGGGACTCTAGATTCAGACCGCCACTTACACGTGTTTATGGGTTTTGAAAGAAGATCGCTCAACCACTTAGCTTATGGTTGGATAGTTGAGTGCACCCTATGTTGCATTTTCAACTCGACAGGGTCGAGTTTTTCTCCCACCCTAGGAGAGTTGATGAGGATATCCTCTATTTATGTTTTATTTGTTTATGTATTATTTATTTTATTTGGACTTATATTGATGGGTTTGGACCATCCTCTATTTATGTGTTTTTATTTTACTTGGACTTGTAATGATGGGTTTGGATTATTGCAGCCTATTGGCTTTTAGGGTTTATTTAGGGTTTGTTTGTTTTTCACTATTTAGAGATTGGTAAGAGGCATTGTAGGGCAGACTATGATGAATATTGAATGATTATTGTAGCCAACCTTTCTCCAATCCCAATGTCTTCTTCTTTCTAACTCTTTTCTTATCTCTTCTCTTCTCCATAACAATATTCTATCTCTTTCTTGAATTCACATCCATGCTATATCACTCTCTCTCTCTCTCTCTCTCTCTCGGGACAGAAGATAGGAAAATAGTAAGGCCCTTTTTGGATGTCAAGCTGAACTGAGCTAAGCTGAGTTGAGTTAAATAAAATATTAATAGAATATTATTTTTTCATATTATGAGTGTTTTGAGATTTGAAAAAGTTGAATTATTTATTATATTTTATATAGAAATTTAGAAAAGTGTATGGGGATTTAGAAAAATTGTAATGATGAGACAAAGTGAGTTGAGAAGGTTTAAGTGTAGATCACATATGGTGTTCCTAATTTTAGTATGTTTGCATGCACTTACAAATAAGGTATTTATTTTAGCATATACACCGAAGTTTCCAGCACCCAAGATAGCATTTCACTTTGTACGGTTTATCTGCTTCTTCAGTAATGATTTTTGCTGTATCTCTGCATAGATTTAGTATTATTGAAATCATTCTACCCAAAAATAATGGTCTTTCAAGGGTCTGCCAAATATTCAAGGTATTCATTATATTACAATTGAAGAGTTAGATTCACATCACCAAGTTTTTCTATTTTTAAAGCATGTATAGGTTGGTTTGTGCAGACATTCTAATGCTTTGTAAATTTTTTATACAATATTTGTTGTAACTTGTTTGTTTTGCTACAGTTATTCTCTTGTGCTAAGACACACAACAGAGGAAGTGATTGATGCATGCATAGAGGCAATTGAACCAGCTCGGGCTGCACTGACATCTCAGTTGCGGAACACAGTGATAAATGATCTCATGGAAGGTTTAACAAAACATGGTTGGTTTACAGGGTTTGATATTGCTGATGAACCACCTGTTAGATTTTCTTTGAGGGAATGGATCAAGCAAGCCAAGGAAGTTCAAGCAACGGTTTTTATTGCAGGTTTTGATTACCATCCGTTTATTTTCTAGTGGAGGAATATTACCTTTTTTTTTCTTTGTTCCTCAAAAACATGGTAGCTTATTACTAATTTTTTATCCATGTATTTGTTGTTATTTTTGTTAATGAAAAAATCGCCCTTAATAAAATATACTCTTCTGAATACGGCTAATATGTGAAATGTACATCATCTTCTTTGCACTAGTATAATGTACTATTAAACCTTTGCAAGAGTTTTCTTACTTTTGCTTTTCTGGACCTAAATATACAAGAAAATGTCGCATTCACTAAGTATCGTCACATGTACATTTTTATTATAGGTTAAAATCACTCTTTTTGAATCTTATCTTTTATTATTTGCAGTGCATGGAGGTATTGGTGAAGATGGTACACTTCAGGCTTTGTTGGAAGCTGAAGGAGTTTCTTATACAGGTCTTCTTTTACTAATCAACTGTTTTAAGAGGACTGTATGCTCTCCATCAATTGCTCATTTCTTTCTTTCTTTCTTTCCAATTGAAGGCCCTGGAGTGATTGCTTCAAAGACTTGTATGGACAAAGTCACAACATCTATTTCTCTTAACCATGTATGACAACTAATCTTCATAAAAACAAGTGGTGATTTGCTGATATTATTATTCCTCAGTTTGGCCTGCATGTTTTCTTTGATAAGCACGCATTAAATCTCTCAATATGTACAGCTTGCAACCTCGGGAGTCCATACCATAAAGAAAGATGTTTGGCAAAAAGAGGATCTTCTGAACATGCCCATACTAGATACATGGCATGATTTAACCTCAAAGATTCAGTGTGAAACATTATGTGTAAAACCAGCAAGGGATGGATGCTCAACTGGGGTTGCAAGATTATGGTAGGTGTCAGCCGTCAATTGTCCCCACAACTTAAGTTGATATGAAGTGTTGTATTTAATCATATAATTTAGAATGAAATACACTTTGCACTCTGCACTAAAAAAATTAAAGCTGTACATCCTCAAGCTACAAAAAGGTTTTATTTACCAATTTGTTTTGTATTTGGAGGCTGTAATGTGCCAATTTTGGTTTTTTTGGGCGCAAAGTGTGCCTCTTATAGTTAGAGGATAGAAAGTGTATTTTTCACTTTATTTTATATGGTACATGTGGACACCCCCCTAAAATAGCAAGCTCAACAGGTGAAATATTTAATTTAAATCTGTGAGAGTAGATAAAGTATGTGTTAGAGTTTGAACTTAAAAACACTACTTTGAGACCATTTAAGCCACCAATTTTGTCAAAATTTTAAGTTAACAGAATAAGGTAAATTTGATCGTTTAATTATATTCTATTTATAGGTTACTAACCTTTGTTAATTTCATACTTCATGTGTTAATGATGATTGTAATGTTGGCAAGCATGCCACCTGTTTGGGTAAATTCATGTATTGTGCCTATAGGGATATTTGTTGTACAGTTTTCAATAATATGGGGTTTTTTTGTTCATGCAGCTGCGCGAAGGACCTTGAAGTGTATGTGAAAGCATTGGAGGACTGCCTTCTTCGGATTCCTTCTAATAGTTTGTCAAAGGTATATCGATTATAGATATTTCTTACAATTCTTTAATTTTTTCCCCTCAATATGGCTCTTTTGTTGTTGTGGCATGCCTATCAGTAAAAGTTGTTGCAAATGTTCTTATCTTAAACTATGATGTGTAACCTTATCGTTATGCCAATACATTTTACTCTTTGTTTGACCGTCGCTTTGCTTACAAATCCTTTCTAAGGAAATGAAAATTAGAAGGTATCACGTGCCTGGGGCAAATATGACAAGTGCTATGGGAGACATCTCGTTTCTGAATTATAAGTGAATAAAAGTAATGAAATTAAAAAAGTATCATTTCTTTTAATCTTTTACATCCTAGTAATGAAATCCAACATTGTATTATTATCATTATTTAGAGGTATAGGATTTATTGTTGATCGTTGTTCTTCACTTAAGGGATTGGTTTTTGTTACATTTCTTACTCTATATAAACTTGAATTCAATTGCAATATGCTCAGCTATAATATATATCCTTCAATCATCATTTAGCTTTATTCATGCAACATTTGAAAAGCCATTATCAACTTCTAATTTTCACAGTATGTGCCTTTCATTTTGATTGATATACAGGCACATGGAGTGATTGAGATGCCAAATCCTTCTCCAAATCTATTGATCTTTGAACCTTTTATTGAGACAGATGAGATAATTGTTTCATTCAAATCCATGAATGAAAATGGGCATAACCTTATGTGGAAAGGACACAGTAGATGGGTGGAAATAACAGTCGGTGTTGTTGGAAAATGCGGATCAATGCGGTCATTGAGTCCCAGTGTTACTGTCAAGGAGAGTGGTGATATCCTATCACTAGAGGAGAAATTCCAAGGTATAGATTTGCCTGTAGTCATTCACTATTGCAAAATAATGTTCCTGTTTTCAAGTTGACTGCTTGTATGCCACTAATTCTGAATTTATGATTGTATTGATATGCTGTTATGTCACTTTTGAGCTAATGTATGGAGCATATAAGTATAAGATATCTTCTAATTAAGTGATTTGGCTGAATTAACCAAAGTGGTTGAAGCATTCCTCTCTTTGCATAATTCATATGCTCAAACTTGAGGGCCAACGATTGTGCCTCTTAACAAAGATCAGGAGGGACAAGTACTAAGTATACTTATGTGACAGAATGTTACTTTCTTTGTTTCATTATATGGACATTGTTTTGTCAATCTGTAGTGAGCACTGATTTTTTTATTTATTTCAATAAGTCTTATTTTTATGCCTCATGAAGATATTACTTGCTTGACAGGTGGGACTGGCATCAATCTGACTCCACCCCCATTATCAATTGTTAGGTTTGTGAAAAACCTCATCCTTTGAAAAGTGGAGCTTTTTATGTTGATGATTTCTATACATGCATTGCTTCATGTTATCTAATGGCTTTGGCTGGCAGAACTTAGTAATTATAGGTTTTGAGGGGGATGTGCTTTCTCTGGTGCTAACGTGTCTTTTATATTTACTCTCTTCCACTATATTGGTATTGCTTGCGTTTAAATTTCCTTGTTCGTCGAACCAGTAAAGTTGCCTTGGAGAGATGTAAAGAATGTATCGAACTGATTGCAAACACACTGCAACTGGAAGGATTTTCAAGAATTGATGCATTTGTCAATGTTGACAGCGGGGAGGTAATTTGATTTCATTATGTCAGAGGACATGCTTTACCTTTCGGCCTTTTGCGATATAACCAACACAGGCACGATTTCTGATTGAATAATGATACACTTACTACTCATCTACCACTCTTCTATCACTTTTTTTTTTTTTAATTTTCTTTTTACTTAATAGTTAAGAAAGTAAAAAACAGTTGAAGATATTGCCTTCAAGAAATTATGTGATTAATGCAATACCTGCTTGATTGTTGTAGACATCTTTTTAATTGCAGTATTCTATTTACAGGTGTTGATCATAGAGGTTAATACAGTTCCCGGAATGACACCTTCTACTGTTCTAATCCATCAGGTCAATCTCTCTATCCCCTTTTAAAAGGATCCACTTATTTGCCGCATGTCTAGATGTCCTGTGGAAACTATAATTCATCTAATTAGAATCCTTTCCATTGTTCTTATATTTCCATATGCATTGAAAGAGGATCAATTCTTTCAAAATTCAAGATGTAGATCCATTTAAAAACGGTGGCAGTACAAAATTTTCAGCTGGCTCCAAATTCTGCACAATGATATCTTTTACACATTTTCTTAAGTAAGATCTGTGACTGTCTCAGGCGCTAGCAGAGGAACCGCCCATGTATCCTCGCCAGTTCTTCCGTATGCTGCTTGATTTGGCTTTAGAGCGATCCACTTAAACCTCCCGCTTTTGTTTTTTGTTGTTTACCAGAAACTTTATTCATGTTGTTTATTTTTGTTGAAAGAGTAAGAGAGCGAGTGTCTAGTGTTAAGAAAATCAGTGCTTTTAAGTGTTCCTCTTTCTTTTTCTTTTTCTTTTTTAATGAAGCTAAAATAAAAGAAGAAAATTGCTAAAACCTACACTTATTTTCGGATGTGGTCGTGTTGTTAAGCACTGATAGAGCATTCGTATTGGATTAGAAAAATGCTAAAACTTTAATTAATTGCCTATTAAAATCCTCGCATTGGTTTAAGCATAGGTGTGTAAATTTGTTTATGAGTTATTAATAGCTCGACACAATATTTAGCCAAGTGAGTTTTATATTATTTCTCTCTTCTCAGTCCTATATGCAAGGACATTTCTTCTTTTTGACATTGTTTTAATGTAATTTGAGGAGGATGTCAAAGTTATTTAATTTTATTTATTTTAACATTTTGTGTCTCTTGGATGCGTTTTGATTTATAGGTTATTGTTTAAAATAACGAAAACTAAGCTAATTTGATAGATTTAATATACGCATTAAATAATAAATAACAAATAATAAAATTTAATTATTATTGAGAGAAGGATAACGAATCCAATATGGGTAGATTTTAAATATATTAACTATAAAAGGTGACATATTTAACCAAAAATTATTTAATTTTAATGCAAAAACCAGTATCAATGCTTTAAAATTAAAAGAATACCACAGTTTTGAAGTGTTTAATTTCTGTGTATTATTTTAAAAATAAATTCGAAAAATTAAGATTTTCATAAAATTTAAATAATTTTTTAAAAATAATTATGCTTTCTTTTAAATAAATATGTATAAACGATTATATCCTCTTATATCATAGAAAAATGCTATTATGTCTCATGATTTTGATATTTTATTTTTTTTAATTTATAATTAAAAAAATGATTATTAACGTATTAATTTTTTTTAATTTTTAAAAAATATGAAAAAATAATAAAATAAAAAATAATTTTATACTAACGATACCCTGGAGTGATAGAATAACACCGCATTATATCATATACCATACAACTTCAAATGGTGTGACGTTGGCCAGGTAAACCTTAAAAAGAAATAGGAAAAAAATTTGTTGTTTATTATTTTCATATACTATATATATTTTTAATTTTTTAAATTCATTTTAATTTCTATTATTTCTAAATAATTGAATTATCCTCTTTATTACTTATATATTACGGGAAAATGATTAGTAAAATTAAAAAAACAAAAAAGTTACCTCCTAGTAAAATTAATTTTTAATTTTCATGTCGGGCGGGGACGAAAGGTCGTCCTTTGGCTCTGGGACTCTGACACCTCCTGTGTTGTTGTCCCGAGCCACTCCTTACGAGTGGATTGGCGCACTACCCAAAGCAAAGTCTCAATGTTGCTGCACGTGAGACAGTCGGCTGCCTCTTCAATTTTTTGTATGATTTATCAAAGAGTATGTATCTCCTCTGGTTCTCTTGTTTATCTCTTCGATCGTTTATATATTTTATATTAATTTAATAATTTAAATAATAATTATTTTTAAAGATTTAAATATATTTAAAAATTATGAAAAAAAGAAGAAGTACAATTTATCCTAAAAGCACAACAAATAGACACATTTAGATGACATAATAATATTTTTATTATCAAACAAATTATATTAAGTTATTTTAATTTATATAATTATTTATATGTAATTTTTTTATAAGACTATTATTATTGTTTTACCGAAACAGTAAATTTCAGACCACCTGTAATGTAAAATTCTGCCGGTATTAAAAAGGGTATCTGACGGGTATCTGACTGCAACTCCACTATCCTCCCCTACATCGATAAAATCATAAAATCAAGAAACAGCCCAAAGCCAAAAAGTAAACAGTGGAAAGCGAAAGAAAAGGGAAAGTATGGTCCGGATCGCAGCTGTCCAGTCTATCCCGCCTTTCGGCGGAAAGTTCAAAGCTGTAAAACTCCAAAAGCTCGTCTCCTGCTCATTTTGAACTGTTGACCAGATGCGGCCGAGATTTTTGACGAGGGATGAAGAACAACAATGCCCCTGTTTCTCTGATGCCTTAATCCGCAGCCACCACTCAGGTCTCAGAGGTACTGTCCATCTGTAAACAATTTTCTAACTTTCTAAGTTCTTTTCTGGGTCCACCGAAATGTGTGTTCTTTCTTCTTTGTTGTTTTTGTTCTGGGAGGAGTTTTACAAATTACTCTCTAGAATTCTATGTGCTTTTTTTGTGTTTTACTTTTTGGTATTTATGTTTATTTTTGAATTCTGACGGGTGATGTAGAAGGACTTCGGTAATGGGCTGTAATCAGCAGTTTGGTTCGATGCTTTTCTATTTAATAAGAATGGTCGTGCATAATGCGGTGGATATATGAGAAAGGCGTGCGATTTTTTATTCTCTGCAATTCTGTAGTTTGTTGTGGTTTGGGTTCTGTCAGGAATGGATTTTTTTTTTTCTACGCGCGTCAGAGATGCATTAAAACTTGTATAAACTATGATGTTTCTTTATTAGATTTTGTGGTTTCCCCAGTAGTTGAAGGATTGGTTGTGATCTTGATGTTATAACGACCAATTATCAGTCACCTTTCATTCACGAGGTGTTGGACGTAGATTTTCCCCCAAACAATGATGTGTTGGTGGCTGATGGGAATCCAAATCTTTGTGTTTATACCTTGATGAGTTCTAAGATTTTAAAAGAATGTTACGATATCAAAGTTAATAGGCAGCAATAAGTTTTTTACGTGGATTAATAATGGATTTGTTTTTTCTTTAATTCTTTCCTGTGCTTCCTTCGCTTATCAGGATGCTAGGATCCATCTTTCCAAAGATGAGCTGATTAAATCTTATGCTTTTTTATTCTCAGCAAGAGATCATTACAGTCTGAAATTTCCTCGTCCATCTTCTGAATTCAATAAATTTGGTTAGCATTCTCTGTTTCTTCCTTGATTGGTGGCACGGTGTAGACAGTCGTGGTGATCTGTGGGCTTTTGAAATTTTAAATTCTTGGTGTCCAAGACACTCATAAAACTAAAATTTAGTGGTAGAATGATTCCAACTCGTAATGGAAGAGACTTAACTGGAGGTTGGGAAGAATCAACCTCCAGTACGGCCATGCACACTTATAATGCCAATGGAAACGATGCTCTTCATATTTCAACATCCAGAAAGGGACTACTGAGTGATGAAAGTCCTAGAAGAGAGAAAAGGGACAGATTATCAATTATTCCCAGTAGATTAGGCTTGCTGAAAACCAATTCCAGCGGTAACTTAGTTTCCCCAAAAGCTAGATTTCAGCATATTGCAGATGAAAAGGATGACATCTCAGGTTCTATACCCTCTTCGACTATCCAAGGTTTTCGAGATCAGCATTCCGGTGGGATTCTAGCTCCAAGGATTGATTGGAAATCACTGAGGATAATCTGTAAAGCATGGATCAAGAACCCTTTGAACATGGCCCTTCTTTTATGGATAGTCTGTGTTGCTGTTTCAGGTGCAATCCTCTTTCTTGTGATGACAGGTATGTTAAACAGTGTCCTACCTATAAAGTCACAGAGAAATGCCTGGTTTGAGATCAATAATCAAATCCTCAATGCTCTCTTTACCCTCATGTGTCTGTATCAACACCCAAAGCGGTTCCACCATCTTGTGCTTCTGTGCAGGTGGAAGGCTAAGGACATTACTACACTGAGAAAGATATACTGCAAGAATGGCACTTACAAGCCACATGAATGGGCCCATATGATGGTGGTAGTTGTGTTACTTCATGTAAATTGCTTTGCTCAATATGCCTTGTGCACACTCAATTTGGGATATAAAAGATCAAACCGACCTGCTTTGGGTGTTGGAATTTGTCTCTCTGTTGCAATTACTGCTCCAGCAGTAGCAGGTGTCTACTCCATTGTAAGCCCCCTCGGGAGGGAGTACGACTCTGGAGTTGATGAGGAAGCCCAGGTTCAAACCTTTAGTAATGGCACCAGTCAATCCAGCCACCCAAGGGTGCAGGCAATGGAAAAAAGATTTTCATTTGCATCAAGAAATGAGGAGAAGATTGTTGAGCATGCACCCAAATGGAATGGGGGCCTATTTGATATTAGGGACAATATTTCTACAGCATATCTCTCTCTATGCTGCTGCTTTTGTGTCTTCGGTTGGAATATGGAAAGACTTGGGTTTGGGAATATGTATGTTCACGTTGCAACTTTTCTCCTCTTCTGCATGGCCCCATTTTGGATCTTCAACTTGGCTGCCATCAATATTGATGATGAGACTGTCAGGGTAGCTCTAGGATTAACTGGTGTCATGCTTTGTGTGTTCGGTTTACTATATGGTGGATATTGGAGGATTCAAATGAGGAAGAGATTCAACTTGCCTGCGAATAATTTCTTTTGTGGAAAGCCAGCTGTTGCAGATTGCACACAGTGGCTTTTCTGTTGTTGGTGCTCTCTTGCCCAGGAAGTTCGAACGGCCGATTTCTATGAAATTGTGGAAGATAAATTTTGCAGAAAGCAGAAGGATGAGAATGGCCAGCCATCACTCTCTCCTTTACCACGTGAAGATGGGTCAGTTCGATTCAGTTCCGGCCCAACTTTACTTTGGAAAAACCCCAGATTGTCTAAGCTCGGGGATGAAAACTCCATTAGTCCAAGTAGGCCACATTCAAACTATCATCGAAGTCCCAATGAAGAGCTCCCAATGTTGCTGGAGTTTTCTGCGGGCGGCATGGACAATTCTATGAAGCCACCCAATCTATCATCGATGCAGAGAGAAGACTAACCAAAAATCATGCTGAGAAAAACTCTATTGCGGCATTCAGCAGTGACTCGTCAAGTGGTCACGTTTATGGTGCATCTGTGCATGTAACACTATGTGTAAATGTTTTATAAACTCCATTTTTGTGCATCCCCCGTACTTTTCATAGCTTCATATATGTTAGCATGTGTATTTTGATGTGTCAAATGGGACACATTAAAGCATGAACATTAGTACTAAATATTTATTTCCGGCCAGCCTGTCTATGTTTGCATACCTTTGATAATTAAGTTTTTGAATGAGTAAAGAGATCAACCTCTTGTTGAGCACTATGTAACTTTGAAGATGTAGGGATAAATTTCAACTGCGCATGGATTCAACTCAAATCTCATAGATATGGTAGAATAACTACAACAGAACTCCATTTTGGAATGTTGAGAGTCAAGACTTGTCCATAGTGGTGCTGATCAGGTGGGTGGAGGACCTCCTGCGTGTTGTTGAGGAAGTAAATACTTGATTCCATGTAAATCTTGTGTATCACGTGTGATTGATTCCATTTTTACTCTACTTTTTTTTTGTCTTGTTATCGTTCTTAACATTAACACCATCATGCATGCAAGTACTTTCTTTTGTAGTAGCAAGTAGTGAAATGCATCGGGTCTCTTCCCAAACAAAAGCTAATGTATGGAAGGCTTAAACTGCTACAATGTAAACTGAGTTCGATTTATATGCAAACTAATGTAATTTGCAGAACATCATGTACGAAGAACCCTCACGAAAATTTCGGATAAAAATCAGAAAAACAATTTAACTCCTCCGCCAAGATTAACCTTAAAGGTTTTAAATATGTCAAGAATTGAAAGAAAAGACCTGCAAGGCTGCATTGATCTAGTGTCACAAAGCAACATATATAAATATTAGCATCGATTTCTCAAGTAAACTATATATTCTGAAAATACTTTATTATTATTCATTATTTTATAATTACTTTTCATTATTTATTATTATTATTCCATTTTTTTATTATTATTATTCATAGAATATATGAGATCAACCTCATTTCACCCAAACGCAATCTAAAGCAGTCCATGCAGACATAAGCTGGTCCATCTCAACGAGTTGATTCGTTTCATTTTTCTGATATGTTGAAATTATGGGCTGCTGGAGTTCATGCTTAATTATTAAAATTATAACCAGAATCGATGGGCTGTAATTATTATTTGATCTAATTAAATAGCGAGCACAAGGCCCGGCAGAGAACGGTGATGAAGGTCCTGAGGTTGGCTCTGCCATATGGTGCCAGCGGCGTCATTGTTTAATACCTCGTGGCGGCCGATCTCCCTGCATGGCGGCCTCAGATCCTTCACCGTCAGCCATGTGTTGAAATACTCTCTGAAACTTGTAATGACACCTTCTTTTACACTCCAAACATGCACCCAATAAACTTGTGCTCCTTTCCACCCCTCCACAATCACACAATCCTCACCTATTGGAGTGACGCTCCTCGGCTTAAACCTGAACTCGTTGTATCCAGACTCTCCGGTCAGCATCCTCCTCATGTGTTGCCGCTCTGGAGGTCCATGAAACCACCACTCGAGATCACTCACCACCATCTCCGCCACTTTCTCGGTTTCCCCATCTTCCATTAATGCCTTGTAAAGTGCCCCCACAATTTCCTTGTTTTTTTTCATTTCTGAATTTGGAGAATAATGATGATCTGGAGATGATTCCATGTTTATATTGCAGGCTTTCATGCTTTAACTCCCATGCAGCCGAACCTATTTATAATGGGGAAGGTGGAGAATATGGTAAGATTATAAGCTCTTATATATATCATTAGCTCTTATCATAAGAGACATGCAGTAGTACAGAGTACTTAAAAGAATATTTAAAAAAATAATAGAATCCATAAGCTCGATCGATGCTTTCCTGGGGACTAACGTTGGGATTTGTAGGGAAATATATTGGATGGGTGCTACAACAAACAAATTTCCAGTCCATGTATCTCTCGAATGACAAATATAACTAAAGATAATTGTTGTAATTAGGGTTAGAGATTAACACTAAATACTACACTCAGCCAAGATTGAATGGAAAAACAGATAATAGATCCACAAAATAAAACAGCAAGAAAAATAGAACAAGATTACCAAGAAGACAGATTTAACGTGGTTCGATCCTTTGGATCTACATCCACAGGGGGAACTGGCCAGAGATCATTTTATTCTCTTCAAGGATGCATCAAGAACAGGTTACAAGATTCAGGTCTCTCTCTGAGACCTCAGCTCTCACTCTCACTCACGGAGATTCACAAGCTTTTCTTGCAAACCCTAGATCGCCTCTCAGTCACAGCTCATCGCCTCAGCTCTCTCTCGATATTTTCATCTACCGTCTACAGTGCCATCGCAAACTATTTATAGGTCATCACTGAGGCAGCCCTAGATCATCTAGGATTATTACACGTAGCCAAAGTATTAAATATTACAGTCATCCGGATGAGCAACGATTAAACACATGGTCACTTCTTGACCGTTAGATACAGATTGATCTCAGAAACAGAAATTACACATATATCCTCTAATACCTAAATTGATGACACTTATGCCATCAATCTCCACCTTGTCACCAATTTTGGCTCCAAGGGTCCCCATCTCTGGCCAGTTCCCACCTTTAGTCCCCATGTTATCCTTCTTCCATCTTCAGCAAGTTCAAACAGTGTTTGAACTTGGATCTTGGTAAGGGTTTAGTCATCAAGTCTGCTGGATTGTCTTCTGTGGGTACCTTCTTCACTTTAACATCTCCACCTGCAATCACATCTCTTACAAAATGGAGTCTTATATCAATGTGTTTAGATCTTTCATGAAAAACTTGATTTTTAGTAAGATGTAAAGCACTCTGATTATCACAGTAAACTGTGATATCACCCTCATATAAACCTAGTTCATTAGTTATACCTTTCAGCCATAAAGCTTCTTTAACAGCCTCTGTCATGGCTATGTATTCAGCCTCTGTTGTAGACAAGGCTACAACTGACTGTAAGTTGGATTTCCAACTCACAGCCCCACCAAAAGCAGTGAATACATAGCCAGTCAGTGACTTTCGGGTATCTAAGTTACCTGCAAAATCAGAATCTACAAAACCACAGACTTCTTGACCACTCACCACATTATTACCAAAACATAACCCTAGGCTGTAGGAACTTGTTAAGTATTGGAACACCCATTTCAAGGCTTGCCAGTGAGTTTTCCCAGGGTCTCCCATGAACCTACTGACTAGGCTGACAGCAAAAGTAAGATCTGGCCTAGAGCAGACCATGGCATACATGATACTGCCTACCATACTTGCATATGGTATTTTTGTCATGAATTTCCTTTCTTCATCAGTTTTAGGTGACTGACTAACAGAAAGTCTAAAGTGCTGTGCTATAGGGGTACTTACTGCCTTAGCAGATTCCATATTGAATCTTTTAAGTACCTTTAATAAGTATGTCTTTTGGGATAAGTAGAGTAGTTTGTTTTTCCTATCTCTAATTATCTCCATACCTAAAATTTTCTTAGCAGATCCAAGATCTTTCATGTCAAAAACAGATCTTAGCATTTCCTTTACATGCTCAATTTTATCTTTGTTTTTACAAGCAATGAGCATATCATCAACATATAAAAGTAGATACACAGTGACATTATCAGAACTTTTAAAATATACACAGCTATCATAATTGCATCTTTTGAAACCATTTTCAACCATATGTGTATCAAATCTTTTATACCATTGTCTTGGGGATTGTTTTAATCCATACAAAGATTTTTTTAACAAACACACATAGTTCTTATTGGATTCATCCACAAAACCTTCAGGTGGTTGCATGTACAAGGTTTCTTCTAATTCACCATGCAGAAAAGCAGTTTTAACATCCAATTGTTCCAAAAACAAATCATGAAAAGCAGTATAGGATAACAATAATCTGATAGAACTGTGTTTTACCACAGGAGAAAAGATTTCATTGAAATCTATGCCCTCCCTCTGTGTAAAACCCTTAGCCACTAACCTAGCCTTATACCTAGGTTTTTCTACCCCAGTTATGCCCTCCTTTTTCTTGAATATCCATTTAGACCCTATGACTTTAACCTTCTCAGGTTTTAACACCATTTCCCAAGTCTTATTCTTATAGAGAGATTCCATTTCTTCTTGCATAGCAAGAAGCCAATGACTTGCTTCCTTGCTATGCATGGCTTCTTTGTAAGACCTTGGTTCCAGGTCTTCCATGTCTTGTGCAACAGCTAGGGCATATGCAGTTAAGTCAGCCTGTCCAAATCTCTGAGGTGCCTTTATAACCCTTCTAGACCTATCCCTTACAAGGTTATAAGAATCAAGATTTGTTTCTTGTTCACTGTCTAAGTTGTCTTTAGAGTTGTCAACTGGTTGTACTGTTCTTCCATCAGGCAAGGAGTCCAAAGACTCCACCTCAAACTGAATCCTGTCATTGACAGTAGTAGGTTGTGTTTCAGCAATAGTCAGTTGAGACCTGGCCATTTGTGACTCATTGAAGGTCACATCTCTACTTATTATGCATTTTTGTTTTCCAGGTTCCTCTATCCAAAGTTTGTAACCTTTTATACCTTCTGGATATCCAACAAAGATGCACTTCACTGCCCTTGGTTCCAGTTTGTCAGTTTTTGTATGTGCATAGGCAACACATCCAAATATCCTCAGATTACTATAATCAGAGGGCTTACCAGTCCATAACTCCTGAGGGGTTTTGAAGTTTAGGGCAGTGGATGGACTTCTGTTTATCAAATACACAGCAGTAGTAACTGCCTCTGCCCAAAAAGTTTTTGGTAATTTGGCATTAGACAGCATGCACCTAACCCTCTCAAGAATTGTTCTATTCATTCTCTCGGCTAAGCCATTTTGTTGGGGTGTCTCCCTTACTGTCCTATGCCTTGCAATTCCCTCCTTTTGGCAGTAGTTATTAAATTCATTTGATAGGTACTCAAGCCCATTATCAGTCCTAAGCTTCTTAACTTTTCTCCCCACTTGATTTTCAACCAAGGTTTTCCACTCTTTAAATTTATTAAAGGTATCACTTTTCTGTTTGAGGATATAAACCCACACCTTCCTAGAATGGTCATCAATAATGGATAGGAAGTAATTCCCCCCACCATGGGAGCTAACCCTAGCAGGTCCCCACAGGTCAGAATGGATATAATCCAAGCTTCTCATGGTTAATTGTGTACTGGGTCTGAAACTAACTCTTGTGGACTTGCCTAATATACAGTCTTCACAAAAGGGAAGATCACCTAAGTCTTTGCCACCAAGTAACCCCTGTTTCTGGAGTTCCTTCAGGCCCCTATAGCTAACATGACCTAACCTCTTGTGCCAGAGCACAGTCTCATTGTCACAAGGCTTCTGGACAACAGAGGCATGTCCTATAATAGTTTGGCCTACAAGAGTATAAAGGCCATTCTTTATTTCCCCTTTCATCACTATTAAGGACCCTCTAGTTACCTTCAGGATACCAGACTCAGACTTGAAGGAACAACCAGATTTATCAAGCATTCCCAGAGAAATTAAGTTCCTCTTGAGTTCAGGTATGTATCTTACATCTTTTAGTATTCTTTCCATACCATCATGCAATTTTAATCTAATTGAACCAATTCCAAGAATTTTACAAGACTTATTATTACCAAGCATAACATAACCACCATCAATATTTGAGAAAGTTTCAAACCAAGGCTTGCTAGGACACATATGGAAAGAACAACCTGAATCTAAAATCCATTCATTTTCAGATTCAGTCTCTGAGATACAGAGCACCTCAGCACTCTCATAGCCATCCAATGCAACAGATGCATTCCCTTCAGTTTTAGTCTTAGCCCCCTCTCTTGAATTCTTTTCAGGGCAATCTTTCTTGAAGTGTCCCTCTTTGTGACAGAGGAAACACTTCAGTTGCTTTCCCTTTGATTTGGATCTACTCCTACTTTTCTTTCCTTTATGACTAGGTTTCTCAGGTCTTCCCCTAACCACTAACCCATCACCAGTTTGTGGTTTAGGATCAGGATTGTTCTGAAGTTCCCTTGCATGTAATATTGATTGCACCTCATCTAGAGATAGACTCTCTCTGCCATACATGATTGTTTCTTTCAGGTTAGCATATGTACTATCAAGGGAACTCAATAACAGTATGGCCTGATCTTCTTCATCTATATTGATGTCTATGTTAGCAAGATCTAGGATGATCTTATTAAACTCATCCAGATGATCTTCAATGGAAGCACCCGGGGTCATCTTGAAGGTATACAGCTTAGTCTTCTTATGAAGACGATTGGCCAGGGACTTGGTCATATAGAGGTTTTCTAATTTCAACCAAATCCCTGCAGCTGACTCTTCACTAGCAACCTCCCGTAACACTTTGTCACCTAAGGAAAGAATCATGGCACTGTGTGCCTTTTGTAATATCTCGGGTCTACACTTCTCAGTGGAGGATGAGATCAATTTCTCCTCTGAGGACCCCTTAGGCAGCTTCTTGTCTCCAAGAAGTGCATCTTGGAGACCATGCTGCACTAACAGAGCCCTCATTTTGATCCTCCAAAGACCAAAATCGTTTTTACCCGTGAATTTTTCCACCTCAAACTTAGCAGAACCCATCTCAACCATGGCTCTGATACCACTTGTTGTAATTAGGGTTAGAGATTAACACTAAATACTACACTCAGCCAAGATTGAATGGAAAAACAGATAATAGATCCACAAAATAAAACAGCAAGAAAAATAGAACAAGATTACCAAGAAGACAGATTTAACGTGGTTCGATCCTTTGGATCTACATCCACAGGGGGAACTGGCCAGAGATCATTTTATTCTCTTCAAGGATGCATCAAGAACAGGTTACAAGATTCAGGTCTCTCTCTGAGACCTCAGCTCTCACTCTCACTCACGGAGATTCACAAGCTTTTCTTGCAAACCCTAGATCGCCTCTCAGTCACAGCTCATCGCCTCAGCTCTCTCTCGATATTTTCATCTACCGTCTACAGTGCCATCGCAAACTATTTATAGGTCATCACTGAGGCAGCCCTAGATCATCTAGGATTATTACACGTAGCCAAAGTATTAAATATTACAGTCATCCGGATGAGCAACGATTAAACACATGGTCACTTCTTGACCGTTAGATACAGATTGATCTCAGAAACAGAAATTACACATATATCCTCTAATACCTAAATTGATGACACTTATGCCATCAATCGATCAAATATTTCAAGTACCTGTCTTTAGAGAAGTAAGTTCCGATTATATATATATATATTATATCGATGCTCAAAAACTCCAAATTAATGTCTCGTTTTCAATGCAGGAAATCAAGCAAACAAGAGATAATTAATTGTTCGAAAGAAACGAAAAAACTTGTTCATCGAATTGATCAGCGTGCGTGGGCCGCGTATCAATATATTCATCGAAATCCTCAGTATATCCTTCCCGAATTCATCGGAAGATCGCGAGAAAGGTTTGAATTTTCCTAAAATATAGTTCCATGCATATATGTGTATTTAATTGATTTTTATATTCCCTAGAATTATATATGAAGATTGATCGAATTCATCACCTTTCAATATTTCTTTAGTATTTTGAGAAGGATATCATGGTATAACTTTGTCAATGCCATCTTCAAAAGAAATCCAAATCTGTTGTTACGTTTGTTGCCTTATATGTGGTTAGTTATTCCTGTCAAAATGAATTTGTTTTTATATTAAATAATTATTTTTTTCGTAAATAATTTATCACAAATACTCGTTTTTCTTGTAGTATAAGTTCCATATTAATGATGCTACTTTTGATTTACTTCACATGATTTCTATATAAATTGGAGAAATTATTGAGAAGACCTATCTAATTAGTCAGGAGTACTACCACTCCAGCCCCTACTCTTTTTAATTGGAAATTAAGTTGAAAATGAACATAATTAGAAGGGGCTTCTGAAGGGAACCCATGCCGGACTTGCTGGTTTAATCCATGCATGCTCCCTCTTTTTTTCTTAGCTTCTTATGCTCTCTTAAGCCTTGAATTAAGTACATATGGTTAATTTGTTATATTATATAAGAGCTAAGCCTTCAAGAGATTTGGAATTCGGAAGCGATCTTGAACCAGGGACATCGACCCAAACTCATACTTTTGGGCCTCCGCTAAGCCCTTTTATATGTAGAGTACTAAAGCTGGTGGGCAGAGTTTGAGCCAGGTAGTGGGCTTGATTCTCGGGGCCCCAGGGCCTCTCTTGCTTGTGTGATGTTCATACAACAACGTCTATATATATTGTATACAATATCCCCTCCAAGTACTGTAGTAGTGGGTGCCAACTCATGATCAGTCACATATATAACTTGCAAGAGGGGCCCCAGGGCCTCTCTTGCAAGTGTCAAAATTATTAAAAAAGAAAAATCCAGGACCATCTGGCCCGGATAAACATGCCAATATATAACTGTCAGCATATTGATTCATTGAAGACCTTTGTTTTTGGGAAAATGATAGTAGGCTCACTTATTTTAATATTTTATTTTAATATGTCATATATTTTATTTTATATTTTAATATTTTATTTTATTTTATGATTAAGAAAGTAATTATTAATATATTGATATTTTTTATATTTTTTTAAAAATATTTTAAACTGATAAAAAATTAAAAAAATTTGTGCTAGCGGTCCACTACCCTTGTTTTTAAAGTTTTATTATTGCCTCAAAAGTCTTCCTGAACCATTCCTTTCTTTGAGTGATGCTAGAGTGAAGCCACACTCATGACACTCACTCTCACAGAGTGACATGTGAGAGTGAGTGCCATGAGTGTGGCTTCACTCAATAATTTTTCTTTCCTTGTACGTATCCTCCATGGGCCGGTGGTCCTCAAAATAAAACTAGATTTTTGCTATCCCATCTTTTCTAATTCCATGATCATCTATCAACAAATTATTGGCACAGTCGTAATGGTTTAATCTTAAAGGAGCATGTACATGAACTTGTTTTGTACATTAACTACTTCCCACGTTGTCCATTTAGTTTGTTGCTGGCCTTGATAATCTTGGCAAGTCTTATAGTTGAAACCACCCACCGATGAACCAAAACTTTAAAGCTAAGATTACATGATTGTATACGCACTCCTATGCCTATTAAACAAACCATCCACAACATGATCATCACTTTCTCTTTTTAGCCACATTAATGCATATATATATAATGTTATTTGTACACAACTTAGGTACTTTTTGCATATATATCATATATAAAATGTTATTTTTATGCAATTTTTTAATTTAATTATTCGTGATTTTGAATTTTGTTTTTCTCTCATTATATTTTTATTTATTTTTTAGTATATATTTTTTTAATATATCGATTAACGTGTCAATTTTGTAAAAGATAGGCAAGATCGTATATCTATATTATTATTATTATTATTATCATTATTATATTAATGACCTTTCTGGTATTTCAAGGATGCCTGCCTACTTAATTCCATATAAAATACTAATTAACATAAATTACTTCACTACTAAATATTCACCATTTTTTTTTCTCTAGAAATGCATGATGACATGCACTACTGCCTGTCACAGAAGTACTATATAATATAATTAATTTCCATAATTATATATAATTTGTGATGATCGACTATGACGTGCATCCGTCTAACAAACCGTCTTTGATGCCACTAGACAAGCAACCTAAGTGTGGAGCCCAGTTCTTCGCATGCCACATTCTTTTTTATTTTTGGGGTTTTTTTCAATTATTTATTGTATATTAAATTTATAATGTTTGCATATATGAGTTGACATGCCTGACAGGGTGGTCTCTCTCACAAATCACCAATCCCTACAATTGAATACAAACAAGAAAATAATTCCATCTAACTTCAGTATCAGCCTTGGTCGGTTATAAAAAAATGGAAAAGTGAGGGCAGCACTCAGCGCACTCCCCTCACATAAACAGTGTCGTGCACTGTGTACGACACTGTTCATGTGAGGGGAGTGCGCCGAGTGTGGCTGCTCCCCAGACATGCTCTAAAAAAATTACAGATATTTAGGTTCCAAAACAGAAAGAGAAAATTGTTTGCCTTTTAAAAGAGAAATAACAGATATAATTATGAATTTATAAATGATATATGATCGTTTTAAAAAAATTGAAATTTATTGTTAATAATAGACTTTGTTTTTTCTAAAACAATTGCATATCGCTTATAACTCTACAACTATATATAATATTCCTCTAAAAAAATAGTAAGCCAACCAACAAAATATAGTATTTGGAAGATGAACTTAATTAATTATCTCAAATCAATTATTAATGTGATAATTTTTTTTTCATTTTATATAAATAGTTAAACTCAAGTCAATCTACCATCATACATTTCAATCTAAAAAATTAAATTAAATTATCTCAATTTAAAAATAGTTAGAACCCATTTCAATAAGACTCACAAATTATTATTATTCATAATTTAACTCATGTTAACATTCAAAGGCAATCTAATTACATAAAAACTAGGTAGGTACATAAGAGACCTTAGTACTAACAACACTTATAATTGGAAAATTAATATTATTTGTCTTAAAAACTTAAAATTTCATAAAAAATATGAAATTTTATTTTATTTAAAGCTGTGAAATATTTAATTAAATAAAAATAGAATATAGAGTAAGAATTCGAACTCAACATTTTTATTTTAATATTATGTAAAATTATTATTACTTATTTCAAAAATTTAACCCGATAAAAAGACGTACACTTTATTTTATAACTTAACTTACCAATAACTACCCGACAAACCTTTAAACCGCTGTTTCTTCTCTCTTTAAAATCAACAAGATGAGAAGAAATTCAGGTATGATCATCATCATGGTAACATCATAAACAAAGCCCATGTCCATCAGACCTCAATTGTAAACTTCTCTGGTTCTGTAGATACCCAATGAAATCATGTGCTGGTGCAGGAAAATGAAGCGTACGTCTACAATCCTTCCTAACAGCTAGCGGTAATCCAGTAGTACTCTTTTATGGAAAATATCAACATTTTCATCTTACTTATGTGAATATAAAACCGTTTAAAGTATACTATATCAGCAGATGTAGCTAAAAGTGACAGTAAGTAAGAGAAAAGTAACATTAATTGCTCCTCTTTTATGGCCGTAATTTATGCATTAATTTTGTGTCGATGATGAAGTACAGCCTATAGATATGAATGATAAACTTTATCTAAGGTGAAAAGAATTAGCTAATATTGAAACTGCAATTAATAGAAAGGGTTGGCAAACATTACACGGTAAGGCTGTTTATCTAAGTTTCGAATTTAGAAATTTGTATTTAATAGATGAGTAATTTTTTTAAATTTCTTAAATAAAAATATTAAAATTATTGAAAAAAAAAATTTTAAGTTAAGCCAGACATAACTCGATTCGAATAAACATGCCTATATTACAATACTGCATTTTTTTTTAGAAGGAAAAGGTAAAAACAAGTCCAACCATTCTAGTCCCATATGTCTCGAGTTTAAAATCAAGAAATAGGTCATCTTGAGAATAGAATTCTCTATTGAGTGAGGGTCCAACAATAATAGAACTAGTACTAAAATATATTGTTTCGAGATGTTTCGTCTTTAACAGTACCCATAGATACAGGAGATAACTTCCAACAAGAAAGACACCGGCTAGTCTATGGAGCATGTGGGACTTGGAATGGCTTTGGAGGGGCCGGGTACAAGCTAATGAAAGTGATAGAGGTTGAGCCGCACGTGTCTGATGTCCTAGGAAATTGCATGGTATATCCTGATGCCGCAACACTGGTGGGGTGCTCAAGTTAGAGGGTGTAGATTTTCATCTAATGTTACTCTTCAATAAAATATTACAAATATAATCTTTTTCATTCACGAAAAAACATGCAAGAAAATATAAAAATATAATATAATATAAAATTAGGAAGGAGAAAAGGGGAGAAGTTAGTCCCAAAGGATGAGGTTAGAGCTGATTGAAATATTAACTTTCACGGTGAGGAAATATTAACTTTTGCCACAAAGGTAGAGATAGTGCAGACCGCCACACTTATATGGAATAAGAGCGGCGTAATCGACCGTCTATGGAAGATTGGGAGGCGGTGGTTTTATTTGTGGGGTACTTGTAAATGTTATGGTTGGTGAGGTTTGCTAGATCTAGTTGTTTATTTCGTGTTTTGTAAGGCTAGACAACATAGTGTTGTAAGAGCTTTGTTGTCAATTTGTGTACACTGAGAGTGAGAAGGTGGCTCGAGAAGTCGTGATTCCTCTTATGCCTAAGTTAGTATATTGTTAATGTTGTGTTTCATGAGTCTAGGCAACGTCATGTCGCAAGAACTCTATAGCTAACCTGCGTACAGTTAGGGCAAGAGTGTAACTCATAGAATCGTGATTCCTCCAATACTTAAATCAGTCTAAGTGAGAACGAAAATTTGAGTGATAGAAAATTGTTAGGAGAGTAAAAAGATTAGAGAGAGCACATATGTGGGATGTATGTGGTGTTTATATACCTGTGGGAGATCTTTTGACAAAGGGGTTGGAGGTGTCATCCGTACACCAGACTGCACCTTTTGTTAATATGTTGTTCGATAGTAATCTCCTTTGTTGTGCCATGCCATATTCTTATATCTCCACATTAAATGCAGTGTGATGTCCATTAATGTTGTGTGACCCATTTAATAGGGCGTGGTTCATCTTGACATGTTCATACTGCTTAGGGCTTCCTATTCGTTGGTACTCGAGTGCCTAGACAATCTTGCATAGTCCAACTTTGTGTGGCTACTGATTTCCACACATTGTGCATGTTTGACGTCTTCGATGAGCCCTTTACTTGGACTTGGGTTGGTGATCTGGGCTCCAAGCTTTGGGACAAGTTGGCCTGAGGGGAAAGACTTGACTCTTGAGTTCTATTTGGGTTCTGCCACACACTAGCCACTAAAAGTTAAGAGAAAATTTGAGAAAATTAAGAAAATGATGTGATGAAAAAAGAGAGAGAGAGATGATATTAATCTTTTGATGAGTGGAAGGGAAAGGAGGGGAGAAGCTTGAGCCAACCATGGGAGATTAGCTTTTTCCCCACAACAAAGGGGAAGTAACTTGAGAAGGGAAGAGAAACGTGAGGATCTAATGGGTCACGGACTCACGATTTTAGAAAGAAATGGGTTGAAGTGACAAAAGGATAATGACCGGAGAAAAGGAACACATTATTGACTTTTAAAACTCAACCTTTTCCCTTTATAATTTTTGCATCTTAAGTTCTAGTAAGAAACTATCCAATTTTTTCTAACATATTTTTAGGCCATAAGTTTTTTCTAAAATATTTTTAGAGGTAAGAAAGGGTCTTGGGTTTTGGTTTGAGTTTTAGGAGTTGATGATTTTTTAAAATTTTAGAACTTATTTCAGGTGCATGAGTCTCATAGAGATTTGTTGTTAATTCTATTAGCTCTTTCATGGTTAAGCATTGTTCTAAAATCTTTGGAGAGGCTGAAAAGATTTAGGTTTGATTTGTTTTGAAAAATGAGATGAGATGAAATAAGATTAGATAGAAATTAAAAAAAAAATTATTGTTATAATATTTATATTAAAAAAAGTATAATAATATTTTATTTAATTTTTAACTTCTTATCTCATCTTATCTATGAAAATAAACTAGACTTAAATTCTTTTATAACTATTTTATAATTTATTTTACAATTATTAGAAAAACGGATGATATGAAGGTATGAGGAAAGACATATTGCGAGGCAAGGAAAGGGTTTACTTGTGAAATGAAGCGGAGTACGCCCTGAGGGTCCGTAAAAATGACATATGCATGCCGTTCCATTAAAAATGCTCTTCAATTTTATAAAACTACTCATTATTTAATATAGAATTGTAAAATAATTATAAAAGAAATTGTATATTGATTTCTTTTTCGGAACGGCTAAAATGAAATCAAGCTCTAAATAGGGTCTGTACGGACTATGGTTCTTTTTTTTTTTTGTTTTAGAAAAATATTGTTTTATTGATAATTTACGTTTCCTTTATAACAAAGAAGTAAGAACGAATGCATGGAGAAAAATCTCCTATACCCACAATTATATCAAAAACATGTTATGCATTTTTAGTCAAAATATGTGCTACTACATTGGTCTCTTTTTTGATGTGGTTCACGAATCACAATCCACTACATCCACAATTATAACTTGTACAACATATTATACAATATATATTATAAAATAAAGATATTTTTATAAAATGATGTTAATTTTATAAAATAATTTATAAAAATATTCTTACTTTATAACTTGTATTGTGTAAGTATTGTAAAGTATATTGTGTGTGTATCACTTTTTCTTAAAATGAATCTCTTACAAATATAATTTTTTATAGAAAAATAATATTTACAATTATGATTATGAGAGTTTAAATACCGCACAAACATCTAAAAATATAAATAAATATGAGACACACTTGAGAATAATTGATTTTTTAACTGTAGATCTCACTTTTTTTTTAAATGTTTATATAATATTTACACACTCTATAATTATATATAACATTATCTTTATTTTATAATCTCAAAATAAGAGCAAAAATGATAACTTGAAAACTGGAGAGCTCCAGAAACTTTTGCAATGAGAGGGCAAGGGAATAAGCTTTTGTTCATCTTCATTGTAACCAATATTTTACCTTTATAATCATGTGCAATGACTCCAATTCCTATTTTGCAATAAACATTATCAATGACTACATTCTAATATATCTTTATAATATGTTGAGGTGGAGGTTTTCATATTTAAGGTGTGCTATTAAGATTTCTTTTATTTTCATAGTTTATTTTAATTTATCTTATTTTATATAATTTAATTATTATATATTTTTTAAATTCTCTCAAAATAAAATAAATATATTATTTTTAAAATTTTAAATATAAATCATATTAAAATATATATTTTAATAATATTTTATTTAATTTTTAACTTTTAAATTTCTTTTTAATTAATTAAAAAATAAACGAGGCCTAACTAATGTCTGTTTTTCCTTTTGCTTTTGCTTTTGCCCATGCTCTAGGTTTGACAAGGAGGTGTTTTATTTTTCCTTTGTATTTATGATTTTGACCTCTAATCCCTTTGGCTCCGCCGCTCTCTTCCGCTGCATGTACACGTACACCCGTTAATTGTGACACCCGTCTCCCTTCTTTATAAATATGTAAGAAGACGCATTGATACTACATGTGGACCATGAGTGACAGCGATTAGCCAAGATATGTCACACTGTACTGGGTCCCACTTCCCCGACCGCTTACGTTTCATCAACGGTCAATATCTCCCTAATTATCATATCAGCTACAGTTATTGCTTCGTTCGTTAAATTTTAATCGGTGGTGTTCGGTGCTCTAGTTATTTTAATAATAATTATAAGTGTGGGACCAGGCCACGTGGCTATGATCTCCTGCTTTCAGGTCCATGCTAACCGGTCAAATACTCGATATTGTTTACCACCATTGGTTTTCTTGATTTTGACGTATCCAAAGACAAGTAACATGATCCAAGCAAACGAGTTATTATAAGTTGATAAAAAATTATTAAACAACTTCTTGGATTCATCATATTTAGGTTTTATTTATATTTAAAAATAAAAATTAGATGAATTGAAATAAATTTTAAAAATTGAATAAAATATTATTTATTATTATTATAATCATTTTAAAATTTTAAAAAAGTAAATTAAAATTTTAAAAAATTGAATTAAAATTTTAAAAGATTGAATTATTTTTTATTTTTTTATTTTTTATCAAAATTTTAAAAAAATTATAATAATAAACTTGTTATATTCTTAAGGGCATCATACACTTCGCAACAGGTAAGAACTAAACCACAAATTTTTAGAAGAAATCAATTTGCCATCTATTTATGTAATTAGGTTATGATAATTATTAAATATATTTGGAAAATATTATTTATTTATTTTCTTATCAAATTTATTATATTTCAAACCAAGTGGGATGGGACATGTTTTAATTTGATATAAATTAATATCATTTGTGAGTTTAATTTAAAAATAATTTATATAGTTTTAAAGTATGCAAATTACGTACACTCTAATTTAAAAAATAGAGATATTTAACAATCACATAAAAAATTTCACTTTTTAATAGTAGGCTCTAAATTTGTTTAAATAGATGCGTAGACTTATACACCCTATTACTTTATTTAAGTTTACTAAAAAGAAATAGATATTATATATTATAATCACATTATGTTCCTATTATATTATGTTTATATATTAATAGTATTATTTTCTAAATTATGGATAAGAGTAATGTTTAATGAAATTTTAGAGTATAAAGTCTTGTGTAGTCCATTTGAAAAAGAGATAGAATTATAGAATTTATTATTATAAAATTCATTTTATTTTATTTTTTTATGTTGGTGTCATATTTATTAGGGTAAGGAAAGAAGGATTTTTCGTATCAAATGGTCACGAAAACACATGATTGCAACCTTTGTAAGAAACACGAGAAATTAAAAATTACAGTGGAAATAACACGATCCAATACGACGAGTCGAACGCGTTATAAACCGGCAGAATCTCTGAAGTATTAAAATACGCACCGTTTAAAACTCTCTCTCTCTCTCTCGTCACATCTCCGATGCTGAGTACCGAGCACATTCACTCTTTCGACGACTAATTCACTCGTTTTTCCTCAACCCCAAGAAGAAAATCTGGTTTCTCTAACGCTAAGCTACTCTCGAGGTGGAAATGCATATGCCTGTGTATTAGGGTTTTGAATTTGGGGACGAAGAAGCAGTAGAAATGCCGTTGACGAGGTACCAGATAAGGGACGAGTACAGCTTGGCAGATCCGGAGCTCTACGGAGTCGCCGATAGAGATGATCCGGAGGCTCTCTTGGAAGGCGTGGCCATGGCCGGCCTTGTTGGTGTCTTGCGCCAGCTCGGTGACCTTGCCGAGTGAGTTCCTTTTCTCCTTTTAGTTCTTGCGCTTCTTCTTTTCTGTTGTGTTTTGGCCGTGAGTTCCGGTGATGGAAAGAAATGCTGGGCCACTAGGTTTTGGATTTGGGGTTTCTGAATGTTTTCCTGTGTTGATGATTCGAGTGCGCCTCTTTTTTTTTCACCCCGGGGGGGGGGGGGGGGTGTTTAGATATTTGGTTTTGATTCAAATTTCTGATTCGATTGACCTTATGGAATGGAGATTGTTGAGTTTCTAACTTAGAATTTTAACTGAGTCATTTGTGATTTAATTTAATTTATTTTATGCTAGAGCATCGCCGTGTGAGATTGTTGATTTATTGTAATAATCTGTGATTCTTTAGTAGGATTAGGTACTGCAGTTTGGAAGTGAGCAGAATGGAAAATGATCAGAATTGAGATTTTGAATTTTGCCATCAAGTATTTGAGTTAGATGCTGAATTGGGATTTGTTTTTGGAATTAAGGTTGAATCCTCTAGAGCAATGGAGGTTCGATTCATGGACGGACAATTTCTTGTTTTTCTTCAATTTGCTGCTAAACTGAAAAGAATGTTTTTTTGGCAAAATTGAGTTTCTAATCTGTTTTTTCGGTTGATCTTCATACTCTGTTTTTAAATTTTATTGGCATGAGCTGAATCTGATTTATAAAAATTGTTCAGTATAACAGCGTTATAATATTGAGCTTGAGGTAGGCTGTTGTAATTTGCGAATGAACTTGAATGAGATGAAACAAAGGTGTTTCTTTGTTAGAATATATGGGAGATTTCTTCTATTAATAAAATTTCTATGATTACATATATAAAAAAATAATATATGGGAAATTTTGTTTGCATTGTAAGATAGCTTGCAAAAGTCATTTTTTTTTTATAAGTAAACAAGACTTTATTGATGATAGCTTGCAAAAGTCATTTCTACATAATTCGACATATGTTTTTTTTTTTCAGTAATTAAGAGCTTTATTAAAAAATAGGCATAGCCAAGTACATGGGTTACATTTAATGAAGCATGCAATACGTAAGGTTTATCACCAATATCCTTAAGATTGTTGTGTATGGTATTTGATGGATGAATCAAGTCATTGTGGAAGAATCTGTGATATTTCATGATAATTGGAGCTGTGAATATGCTTTGAGTTTGGCGTACAATGTCATTGAGCTCTTAAGTTGAAATAAAGAAGGGCACTTTCATTTGTCTTATGTGACTCAAACCCTCATCTCGCTATGACCTTGTTTTTGTTCTCTTATTAGCATCTGAAGCTCTCACATAATAGCTACATGTAGTTACTTGTTTTTCCTGTGGTTGCTAAAAAGGTTTGCCGCTGAGATATTCCATGACTTGCATGAAGAAGTAATGGCAACTGCTGCAAGAGGCCATGGTCTTATGGTTCGTGTTCAACAGCTTGAGGCAGAAGTTCCTTCAATTGAGAAGGCATTTCTGTCACAAACAAGCCATTCATTATTCTTTTCAAATGCAGGTTAGATTTTGTGCCAAATAGTTACTTTTGTTTGATTTTTTCCAGCTAAAGTTGTATGAGAAATTCTTGGAACGCTCCCCAATTTAAGTTTTCCTTATCAAAAAAAGCTGAAGTTGTATGAGATTTGAGTTTAATTTTAGTGACATTTAGTTGGACTTATTTCTTGCTCTTATTGTGATGTTGTAAAACGTTAATATATTGACAGAAAACAGATGGCAATAAATTTTTTGGCCTTCTAAGATTATTCTTTTTAAGCCAATTATTAGGGCTTGGAATGTTTTTTCAGTGATTTACCCCATTCTGCTTATTATTATAATAATAAAACAGTTTGAAGTGTGTGCATGTTTATATGCGTACAAGTATGATTCAAATATACTCAAACACGTTTCTTAATTAATAAGGTACTGATTCATGTTTGTCTCTATTTCTTGAGTATCAAAACTATTAGTTCTATTGTTCTGTTATATACCAGATGGCAATTGCTGAAAAGTGTCGGATATATGCTTTTTAAATAGCTGTCTTAGGTCCTAGAATATCGGTGTTTGCTTTTGGAAGAGAGGTCTCTGAACTGCAGAGCTATATCTGTTCTGCATCCTGGCTTCTTGTCTGTATGGCCAATCATCACCCTGTATTTAGCAAAGAGAAGACTCTTCTATAATTACCTTTTTACTGGAGGATATTAATTTCGTGGCCTCCTTTATGGTAAAATGGTTCAATACAGTTGGATATGTGGTAGAATGCTGGAGATTGTCCATTTGACGAGTCAATGGCACCCAGTCAGTTTGATTGAAAGAAGAAATGGACTCAAGCAAGTAAAAGTGCAAGTAGATTTTTGTTTGATCATTAGGCATGCATACAGAGGCATTATGATTTCACACTATCAAGATAGGACTCATATCATACTGCAATATGAAGGTGTATAACAGACCAAAGATTTGTTATGTTCTAAGTCGGTCACTGCTATACCATTCATGCATTTGTCTAGTTTGTTTCTTCAAAAGTTTTTAATGAGTTTTGTGTCTTGAAACCCCTGAATTCTCGTGTTTTAGAAGATTAGCTCCTAGAATGCACAATCAAAGTGCAATGATAGATAAATACATGTTCCATTGCAGGTGTTGATTGGCATCCTAATCTGCATGTGGAACAGAATCTGGTAACTCGGGGTGATTTACCTCGTTTTGTGATGGACTCTTATGAAGAATGCAGGGGCCCTCCGCGATTATTTCTGCTGGACAAGTATGGTTGCCCAATTTGTTTTGACTTAGTTTTTTATTCGGGGTTGCAACGGAAAGTTAAAGGGATTTATTTTATAAATTTAAAAGTTTAAGATGTTTAGATGGCTTCTAACAGGTTTGATGTTGCGGGGGCTGGAGCCTGCTTAAAGCGTTATACTGATCCATCATTCTTTAAAGTGGAGTCAGCATCCTTTGTTGCAGCAAAAACAGAAGGTCAGAGGGAAAAAAGAATCCGGAAAGTGAAGGTATTTCCGTGATAAGATGATCATCATATTATGAATGTCTCTTATGGAAATTTGTGGATTGTTTTATATGTGGCACCCTACTTCTCATGGTGATGTCTACTTGTATGCAACAATAGGCTTTTTTCCTCCACTTTTTAACCTTCCTCGGCCCTTACTTTTTGTAGTCCAATCTGTTTGCTGCCATGTAAATTCACCATGGATTGAGGGATCTACTTGGGACCTATGGCAAGGAAGTCATGATACCACAAGTTTTGCTATGTTCTCGTTTATAACATGCTTGGGTTGTGTGTCATGGCCCAAGAAGGATTGAAGCCACTGTTTTTGGTACCATACCGTACTAGCTGGTACGGCCAGTACATGCCATACCGGTCACTTGGGCGGTACAGGTACACTGTCTGTATTGTATCAGCCTAAATACCGGCTGTACCAGCCTGTACCGGATTTTTTTTTTTTTGCTTCAATTTAGACTAGATTATTTATATATATGTATTTATATATATAATCTATTTATATATTGACTATTTTTTTGAAATATAATTTATACATGTATTTATATATATAATTTTTTTATAAATAGATTATTTCAAAATGCTATTGATGCCGAAATATTTCGTTCCAGTGTCGGTACCGGTACCGGCACCGGCATGGGCACCGGTACGGTATTTAAAATTTTGATTGAAGCTACATTTAAGCCTACGTTAAAAAAGAACAAGTGAATATTATATTTGGAGTTTCTTAGAATCCTCATAAATTACAAAAACTTCTCCCTCCCGAGCAACGTTGAATCCCAATCAACAACATCTTATACTAAGGCTTGGTTTGGATGGCAAAGTCCTCCCATGTCATCCTACCTCATATTGTATCATCCCATCTTATCTCAATATCCAAACACCACAAATATTTTTCAATTTCAAATCTTCAACGTCTTCATCTAATCATTACAACTTCCGAAACTTCTAAACATAATATAAAAACAATTCAATTTTTTTAAATTTCAAAACGAAAATAATATTAAAACAATATTATAATAATATTTTAACTTTATAATATTTTGATTTAACTCTACTTTTTCAGAATTCCATAAAACATATTAACTCGAATATTTCACTATTATTCACAAATCATTTTACTATTCACAGTTCATCTCATATTGATCTCACTATTCAAACAAGACCTAATTTAGGTTAAAATCCAAATATTCTTGTCAAGCTATTTCATTGTGGGTTGCACAACTCAAGTCTTATATTTCTGGTTGAGATTAGCTCATATCCCATTTGTGAGGACTCAAGGAAAGTCCAAGACACACATGAGTCTATACTCCAAAAGGCTAATCAAGATTAGAGTCGAAGCCCCTTAGTCAGGGTCATTATAAGTCGTAAGAATTTTTCCCTCCCAAACAATGTGGGATCTTATCTTTCACCATCTTATACTAAAATTTGTGGTATTGCATATGGCTCCATAATCTGAATTTTCCCTGATTTCTTATGAAGTTCCCTGCCTCAGTAGAAAGAATCAATAACGGTCCACATGTTGTTTCTGTTCAGTTAGTTGACTTGCAGTACTAATCAGGAAAAAAAAAAGTTAGCTGACTTCAGTGCTTTTTCGTTTTGAGTAATAGGGCTTTTGATGAGGCCTCAGAAATTTACTTTGAGTTGCAACCTTTAGACTCCCTTTTGGAAGTGTGATATTCACTTGATATTGTGCAAAGAATGGCTAAGATTTTGTACTTCTCAAAAAAAAAAAAAAAAAAAAAGAATGGCTAAGATTTTGTTCTTCCCATCATTGTTTCTTCTTAATTAAGACACTACGGCGAGGAACTTCTTTCTTCACTGGTATTTTTTTGGCTGTTGCGATCAACATAGCGGCTGCTTCTTTTGCTGATATAAAACTCATAACTGTGAAATAAGAGCTCATGTAATTACAATGTTTAAGATGTAATTTCATTTTACTTCTGTAGAAAAAAGGATCACGCTGGAGAAATGGAGAAACACCTGAAGTACAATCCCAGTCACATGCCAAGTGAGGACTCTAATCTCATATTGGTGTTTTCCGGCTGTCTTGTGGTATTTTATGTCATATTATTTAAGTATAGATGATTTATTGGTGACTTAAGTTGCTTTCAAATAGTGCAGATTGCAACAGTTGTTTTTGGAGGAGCGTGTTGAGAATGGTTATAGTAATCCTGCACGCCTTGTGAAACTGAAGAGAAGGCATTTGAATGGATCTCCATTTGACTCAAAAGCTGGGAAAAGTTACATGGAGAAATTCCTGGAGCCTTCCTCTCCAAAGCAGAAGGTTGTTCATGAAATCTCTGCTCCTTCACCCTTGAAATTGACATTGGATAATTCTAGTGAACCAGGGCTTGATATACTTGAAATCAGTATGGTTAGTCCTGCAAAGAAGTCATTTCAAGGAAAGGGAAGTGCATGTTCCTCCCCTAATGAAAAGAAAGTAGTTTCAATACCATACAAGGAGAAGTTTAATGGGGATGTCATTGGTGGAAAAATCATGAAGGTGCCTGAACCAGCTGATGGTGATAGGAATGATATTTCTTCTTCCACTCTCCATAAGGTAGCATTTGAAGAGGAGCTAGCAGTTGATGGCGAACTCAAAACAGCTGGCAGTGCAGATGGATACCATTCTGAAGATTTGACCAGTGAGATAGACAATTACATGGATGCTCTTACCACTATGGATTCAGAAATGGAAACAGAAAATGAGTATAGAACTAAGAATAACGGCCTCTTGATTGTCAAAAACCGTGGGAGAAATTCTGGTGGAGACGAAGAAAATCTGGAGTTTCAAGCTCACTCTTCTAATTCTCAGTCATTTGGAAACTCCCCTGCATCAGATTATGGGAATGGTTCATTCAAATGTAACAGATCTAGTTTTTCCGACTCTGATACGTTAAGCAGTTTGGCTGAGAATGCAATGTCTGCTGGTGATGGAGCAACTAAAGTATTCTTGTCTTCAGAACCTTGTGCAGCTAAGGGTGTGGATAGGCCATGCTGCCGGTTAACAGATGAGTCTCAGGGAACCAGATCGCATGAGCTTGTAGTGCCATATGATACGGGCATTGAGGAAGACAAGACCCGTGATCTTGGAGAAGCATCATGTAGTTCATGTCTTACGGATTCCAGTCCTGCCCTACTGCCTTCAGATCATGGAGTACACTCACCACTAGATGTCTTAGTGGGTCCTGAAGTAGAGGAAGTAACCTCTGATTCTATTAAGTTTAGTTCGAGGTTATCATACACAGATGAAAATGGGGCTAATCAAGCTGATGGTAAAGCTGTTGGCTCTGACAGTCCTTCCAAGACTCTGAATGATATTCGTTTTGTGGGTTCTGCTGGAAATCATCTGGATGGAGAAGATCCAAATGCTGTTTCTAATGTTTTGCTGCATTTGTCTGATGTTTTAGGGACTTCTCCTGAAAATAAAGGTACTGATCATTTTCCTAATGAAGTGCTTCAAATAGAATCTACAGATGAAGATTATTCTGAAAATTTAGTCGATGGAAAGATTGCCGCAACACATTTGAGTGTTTTGCCCACAGAAAAGCAGCAACTTTGCTCATTCTTGCCAGAAGTAGAAGTGCATTCAGATGTTATACTGCCCCTTTGTTCTTCAGATGATATAGAGCCATATAAAATAGTTTCCAAAGCCGATGATGCTCACACGGAAAATGGAATTAATATGGAGAACTCAACTCCTTTGGTGGAAACTCAAAAGTCAAACAACTTAGAGCAGCAGAAACTCTCAGATTTAACAAATATTGTTCCAGAACTTGAACTTGCTTCTGTAGAATTGGATGATCCATATACTGATGAGCAATCAGATAATGATAGGATTCCAAGGGCAGCAGACTTTGAGGACATAGGTACATCCACCTGCTGTGTGGATGCAGTTGGAGGTGATGCTGTTCCCCTCAAACTTCCATATACTTCTCCAAATTACACATGCCATGAGGATCATATAAACTTGGATTCAGTAGAAACCGAACAAGTTATAGCAGATGTGTCTTTGTCTGCTGCTGCCGTTACTGGTGCAGACAATGATTCAGATGACTTCATTCATCCATGTCCAGATCTAGCTGGTTCTTCTTCCAGAAATCATATAAAATTGCAAGACTCTCTTTCTGAATTTCCTGATCCCCATCTGAAAGGCACAGATTATAAGGAGGTAGATTCTCCAGAAGATCTTACAGAAATTGAGTCACAAAACAAAGTGAATCTGCTTGAAGTTTCTCCTGCTGATACGCCATGCAAATTAGTCTCTTCTGACCATTGCAATTTAAAAACAGTTGCCGGTGATGATGAATCATCTCTGGCTGAAGAAACCCAATATACTTTGTGTGACAAAGGTACCACCCCAGCTCCAACATATTCAGCACCCTACAATCAACATTTGGAATCAAATTCTCCCCATCAAAGTCATCTTCTAGAGAATAGTGATGCTGAGGTGTGTTTACCTATTAGTGGCCTCCCAGGGCCAGGGGAGGCAAGGTTGCCAGAATATGAAGCAACTTGTAACTCTTCAAGACTTCAATCTGGGCACATAAGATCTCAGAATCACACAGATCATGAAAAATGTGAACGATTACAATCTTCAACTCACTTAGAAAAGTGTGTTGATCCTCCTCCTGAATCTCACTCTGAATACCTTCCATGCCAACCTTCAGAATCAGAATTCTTGGTGCAGTCGGCTGGCCTGGAACTTGGGGGTTCTAAGCTAGCAATGGATCCGCTGGAGTCTGCCCTTCCTAGCTTTGGCCTGCTACCTCAGGCAGCTCACGTAAATCTTGAGGAGGTGCCACCATTGCCACCTCTACCTCCTATGCAATGGAGGATGGGAAAGACCCAAATTGCTTCCTTAGCATCTCCAAGATATTCAATTGAAGCTAGTCAGCATTCATTCCCACCCTTACAGCCATTTGCTGATGAGAAAGCTCAATTTGGTTTTCCAGCATCCCAGACACGGATTTTGAAGCATCAGAACCCATGTCTTCCCATCATGACCTTAGAAGACGAGAAATCCCTACAAGTTTCTGAACAATCAGTGGACAATTTGGCACAGCCGATCCCATTCTCTTTGCATTTGCCAACGATAGCTAGTGATGCAGATAGTGAGTCCAATCACATTGGGGTAACACAAACCCCGTTTTTAACATCACCTTCAATGCATAATGAGAGACCTGAATATGGTTTTCTTGCCTTGGATGGAGAGAAGGTTCACCTTAGTTCAATCCCATCCACACCAATGCCAACCATCGAATGCGCAACTTGTAGACATGATCCTGAATCTTCACTAGAGAAACCGATTAAGCCTTCCCAACAATTAGGACCAGAAACAGGGTCAGTGGATAAAGAACCTCAACCCACTCTGCACTATTATTCAGAAGAAGAATTGCAAAATCCTTTGGACATATCTATGCCATCACCAACTGTGGAAGCAGAACAGCATCAGCGTGCTTTATTGACTTCAGATGGAGAAACCACCCAAGTAGAAGGTGTTGAAGTGGGAAAGTTGAATGGAAATCTAGCAACTAAGCTTCCTCGTCCTCCAAAACCTCTTATTGATGCCGTTGCTGCTCATGACAAGAGCAAGGTAATGACGTTTCTGATATCCATATCTTTCACATTTTTGTTTCTCATTTATTGCTTAGTGAGTAATTGCTCTATGGATATTAAACCTTTTGCAGTTGAGAAAGGTAGCTGAGAGGGTTTGGCCTCGTATTGAACAAGAGATAGATGAAAGAGATTCATTGCTAGAACAGATACGAACAAAGGTTAGATTCAACAGATGTTTTATATGTAATTTAAATTGCACCCTCCCTTCTCGTTCTTTTCCTCCCTTGTGCAATTAAATGAACCGAGGATTGAGCTTGTTTGCTTTCTCAGTCCTTCAACTTGAAGCCAGCGGTGGTGACAAGACCCAGCATGCATGGTCCTCAAACCAATCTGAAGGTTGCTGCCATCTTGGAAAAAGCAAAGACAATACGCCAGGTCTCTCTCTCTCTCTCTCTCTCTCTCTCTGTGTTTGTTTTTTTGTTTTTTGTTTTTTTGCACACTAAATTAAAACGGTTGCTCTTGAAATAGGCATTTGCCGGAAGTGACGAAGATGATGACTCGGATAATTGGAGTGATGCTTAAAAAAGCTAGGTGTATGATACCACGGCATTTCGCTATTTTGCTTATCACCTTGAAATGGTTTTGAGAGCTTTTATTCTCTCGCCTGTAGTTAATAGAAAATTTCTATTCTCTGGTGCATTCTTTCTTCCTGCTCCTGCTCCTGCTCCTGCTCCTAAACCTGCTCCACGTTCATGTATAATACTCCCCTCATCAGCAGTCCCCTCCAGAAAATTTCCCTTACCTTATTTGCCTCTCTCCCATTGAAGATGTATTCAGCGGCTTGTACCCATGCTCTACCTACTGAAAATCAGTATGAGTCGAGTGTTTTTTAAAGAATTGACGGCTGAGGTTCAGTGTCCAAGTGCTCTCTACCAACTGAATTCTGAGTATAATGGTTTATGCGTTTGGCTGGTGTAAATTGTGTTGAAGTGGCATAATCTTGATACGTAGTGTATGTTGATAAAATTTTGTAATACTGTATGTAGTGTTTGTCTGGGGGCATATGACGCCATTTTTCCTTGTAGAATTGGGCCCATATATGATTGGCCATTTATTTGTGTTCAATACACAGCCCAATTGAGGTGTGAAAATATTCAACAAGTACAAATCTATTAGTACTGTTGATTCTTCTGTGTACAATTTGTTCTAAATGTATGCTCATGTGGGAAGAATAATGGTACAATGTTTTTTTTTTGGTCCCGTGTATTTATTTATTTATATATTTTGCTTAATAGCGAAGGAAGTGACTATTAGTATATTTATTTTATTTTATTTAAATGTTTATACACGTTTAAAAAATATTTGAAATAAAAAGTAACAAAAAAAATACAATTGCATTAGGAGGGACATCAAGTGAACAAATTAAAGAGGCATGGTATCGCTACTCTGAATGGCTGTAGCCAAATTGGAGTGCTCGACTTTCCGTGCGCATGTCAAATTCCATTGAGAAACTGGCAGGTATTTTATTATTATTATGTAGGACTTGGGATAAGATATAGATAAGCAGGTTTTGAAGTTCAAATTATGAGTGGATTCTTTTTGATTTAATAGAATTTTGACCCCTGCATAATGTTGTATAATTTGAAGTGGAAAGGTTGCATTAGTTCATATCCACTTTTTCATTGGATCTCTCCATCTTTGATAGCTCCTGGACAGCATCGTGATTCTAATTTCCCTTCACTTATAACATTAAATAATTTATTTTTTATTTTTTTTATTTTTTATTTCTAAGCATAAAGAATTCGATGATAAGTAATAGATGTCAGATGATAAATCATTTTCTCAATTATTCAGTATCATATTAAAATATATTGACTACCAAAGGTCCAAAATAAGGCAAAACCACAAACTACATTTCCCACTAGGAAAGTAAACGAGAAACGACGGCGTTTTCTACTTTCTTGCAGCTGTGTCTTTGGCCCTTTTTCTTTCCCTCAAAACAAAGAGCGCTTCGCCAAATTTCTTTCATTCAAAGTTCTCTACTTTTCCGTTCCTCTTCTTCGTAGACCCTCAACTTTCAAAGATCCTCTCCGCTTTACAGAAAATTTTCCCTGTGACCAAACATGTCCTCCAGATAGTGCTCCCAAAGGTAAACAATACAAGCATATTTCCTCTCTGCATATTATCTTTGTTATCAAGTTTTGTGGGCACTCTCTCTACTTATGCAATTTTTCTTCTTTTTTCGTTGTCAAGAAAAAAGAAGTCTTTAACTTTTGTCTCTTCTTTTCTATGGCGAAATCGGTTCCTTTTCCGATCAGGTTTCACCGGCTTACGAAGTTCGCGTCGCAGCGCACTAAAACCCAGAGACCCACCGGAACGTCGCCTCAGAGAGAGTGAGCAGTTGGAGATGGAGAGTAGCAACAACAACGATAGTAGTAATAGTAGTAATAGCAGGCTGCCGCTGTCGGAGGTTGTATCGGAGTGCGTGAAGCGGTGGTTCAAGGACACGCTCAAGGATGCCAAAGCTGGGGATATCAATATGCAGATATTGGTGGGCCAAATGTATTATAGCGGTTATGGCGTCCCTAGAGATGCCCAAAAGGTCCATTCTCTTTCTCTTATTCCCATCTTCTCTTAGTTCTTATTTTCGGAGAGTTATTGTTATTTTGGTTTTGGGGGGTTTAGGGTTTGATGGGATTAGCCTTATCTGAATAGTTGGGATTTGGGTTTCAAGCCATGATTTGTTGGAGATTGGATTTACCATAACTGTAGTCTCTCTACCGCGTACCCTCCGGGGATTAACTTATTATCCTTTCCGGATCATGCTACAGTGCATAAGAAATAACACTCCATTTGACCGAATTTGCCAATTTTATTTTCTTTTTTAGATTTCGATACTTTTCATAAGTAAAGTCAGTTGGTTAGATTTTTCTTTAATTAATTACTTTAATTAATAAAATTCAAATATTGGAAAGAAAATAAAATTAAAATTAAGAATTCTGGTCAAAGGGTTGTCAATATTATGCTAACTAGCATTTTCCACACCAAGAATTGTCTGATTTCTCAGAATTGCAGGGAAGAGTTTGGATAACAAGGGCATCGAGAACTCGCTCTTCGGTTTGGAAAGTCAGCGATAAGCGCCCAGGTTGAACTTGTCTCTCCCCTTTTTTTACCTGTGTTGTTGATTTTGTGTTTTTTTTTAATAAGTTATCTGTTGGTATGATGGCATGTCGTAGGTTATAATGCCAGTGATTCGGATTCGGATGAATTAACGGTTGATTCTTAAGTAGACCCTATGAGGCTCCATGTCCAAAGCATTCTAATGTGAGTTGGTGTCCCTATTGCTATCGGCCTTATTGTTTTAAATTTCTTTCGTGTCTTTGTACTTAATTTGGTAAAGTGATAATATATTTGTGTAGAAAGATTACTAGTTTATCCTGGTTTGTCAGCTGTCACTTAATATGCTTTTGTCCTGATTATGTTAGAATTATTGTTGCGGAATCACATGCATGTAATTATTTGGCAGTAAGTTGGGCTTAAGGTTCTGTGTTTGACTAGCATGCCTTTTCTACTCGATATTCGGTTGTTTTACCTTTTTGTTCATATTACTCCACAAATGGATAAGCTTTTACTGGGTTCTCATACATTCACATTCTTGTACCTCACCACTTTTATGGTATCAGCTGAAAACATTGAAGCTTCACCCCTCCTTTCTCTAATGTTCAGTTGTCAGAGGTAACTTGTCCAAAGAAATGGCTATTCTCAGGATTCCCCCTGGGAAATGTCCTCTTGTAAATATGTGGTGGTAGATCTTGATGGGGCAAGTTTCCTTGTTCTAGGTGGGAAGATTAAGTATAAACTCACATGTTGCAATATTCTTAAAGTGTAATATGTGGATATAATAAGGCTGTCATAGTGCAGAACATTTTGTTGGGCACTTGGATTGTTATGCTGGTTTAGAAAATATATTTGATTTCGCTGCAATGGGATTTCAAGTGCCCTGTTTTACTTATCAAAAAAAAAAATTTCAAGTGCCCTGTATTAAAAATAACTGTGTTCTATTTCGTACAAATTGATTTCCTGAATTTAGGTTCTCTCGTCAAAATTTTGTTACTTTTTTTTTCCTCTCTTTGTTTTTCGTAATCATCTATCATCTTTTGACCCTAAACCTCTCTCTTACCCCCACTGATGTTACAATTTAGTGAAAAAGGGAAATGGCATGGTAACAAGTTATAGGTTGGGTACTTTAGCAAATGAATTTGGCAATGCCTGTATATATCGTAGTTGACATAATGTGCCTCCCAGGATCACGAATCAGAGAGTAGTTGAATATGTTCATTAAGATCATTATGTGGTGGGGGTTTCTCAAAGGTTCTATATATCCCTTATTGGAATTGGGTTTGAATTTTGAAAACTCCTGACCAATTTGAGGCATGTTTCCTTCTAATTACTGACCTAGCCACGTGTTCTATATATGTTGTAATGATCAATTGAAGCTTTTCTTTTCTACATGAGACTGGATATATGTTAGCTATAAGAGAAGCCCTGTTTATGGTAGAAATGCTGAGAAGTTAATGAATAGTTCATCACTGCAACGAACATACATGTAAAAGGAGGATTGTGAGATAAGTTGCTGAAGATGGGTAGATTTATAAAGAAATGCTTTCTTGCGAAGGGCAAGAAGATAACAGAGTGGGACTTGATGAGTGAGCCGAGTAGGTTGGTTGACCAATTACACTGACACCAGGAAGGTGAAAATGAAAATAAAAATGGTAAATGAAGGGACTAACGGATGTCCGTGCTCAACTCAAATGAAAATAGGTTGACACAGAATTTAGAAATTGCAGTGCCCTACTGATAAGCTGTGATTTACTTGCTTGTATTTCAACAAAAGAGTAAAAACAACGTTTGTACGAGTAGAACAGGTGAAACTGAAAGGCTCAAGTAGATTGAAGTCGTTGAGCTCAAAACTGTTTGTTCTACATATTCAGTAGTGTGTTGTACTTAGTCAGAGAAGTCGTGGATTGCCATATTTTTTATGGAATGCGTGTTTGTGCCCATACATATCATTAGATGGGGGTGTCTGGGTTACGCCATTTAAGCTTTTGTAATGGAGTTTATTACTCATGAAAAAAAGAAAAACAATATGTAGTTTATAACTTCTGTTCAGTTAAGCATTTCTGGGCTGACTAATATATATTTGTTTTTCTTCTTTTGGATCTGTAGGGTCTGTTTGGAGCTGTGCCGTTCTCCGTTCAACTTGAAGGTGCCTGTACGAGATTTTGTACTTTTTCTGTTCGATTGTTTTTATGTTTGTTTTTTTCCCACATATTGTACTGTACAATTGCTTATCATCATCAAAAAACCAATTTTTTTAGTTTTTTTTTTTTAAATCTTTGAAGCCCTTTGCAGCTTCTATTTTCCTCTACTCTATATTTTACCACGTAATAAATGAGCACCTACCTAACAAATGAGCACCAACATATATGTAGTTCGTGGCTTTTGTGCTTGATTAGAATTGGAGGGTGCGGGTTGGGTCACCCGAACTTGCTTGCCCAGTCCGTGTGTCTCAGTAGGGGATGGGCGGGGGAAAGGAGGTTAGATACCATAACGCGACATAACAGGGGTAGCACCGTAGCCGGGCAATGCTCGAAAAATCAAAATCGGGTAGGGACGATTCTTACCAATTTTGAATCGGTCGGTTATTTTAATATTGATAAAAAAAATTAAAAATTATAGATAATACAATTCAAACGTTTAATATCATGCATGAAAGGGTATAAAATATAAACTCATTGACTAGTTTACATAAAAATAGGATACGATTCAAAATAGTTTCAATAGACATGTAATTTATGTATTTAACCTTAGAGGAGTGCTATAATCACAAAAGAAAATATAAAAAAATAATTTTATAGATTGACGTGATTTTATGTAGTTTGTTAAGCCTGATTTACAATAAAAATAATTTTATAATTTGATAAATTACATCAAATCACATTACTTTGTGTGATTTCTTTTGTGTAATTATTTTATAATTAGAATTCTGCTATTAATTACATGTATATAACCAGAAGTAGAAGAAAAGTATATTGACAAGAGACATAGTTTTTTCTCTCCAGTCAAAGCTTTCCCATCGCCTCACCCAGGTGTATACTCTGTCATTGGAGGAGGGGGGTTGGAGTTTGATCCCTTCATCGCCGGCCAAGACCTTGTTTCTTTTTGTTTAGCTTTGTCTATATTTGTTTGTCCTTTTAGTTTTTATCCGCTAGCACCGACTCTTGCCGATCTACTGCTTTTTAGCAATTTAGGATTGACACACGCCCACCTTCAGCCTCTCTAGACACCAAGCTACTAGATAACTTAAAAAAATCTGCTCAAAAGTTTGGCACTAACACCTTACGGATGGCTTATGCCGTGCGTGAGATTAAGGCCCCGCTTAGATTCAGAGATGAGATGAGTTTAGATGAGTTTAGATGAATTTAGTTTATTTTTTAATATTATTATTATTTTGGGATTTGAAAAAGGTATATTGGGAATTGAAAAATGTGTATTGGAAATTGAAAAATGTGTATTGGGAATTGAAAAAGGTGTATATGAATTTGTGTTTTATATAAAAAATTATAAAAATATAATAATAAAATGAAGATGAGTTGAGATGGCTGAGCTCACCTCTGAATCCAAGCCGGCCTAAGCGTCACCGTGCCTAGAAGAGCTCCCTGTCATCACGTGCAGCATTTTCAGGACCAGCAGTACCGAATCCTCTAGATCTGACTGTTCTTTTCACTCTAGGTGATGTAGGAGATATGAAAGAACACAAGAGATGCTAGATTTCTGTGCAGAACATGGTATTGCTGCAGTCGTTGAGCTAATCAGAATGAAAAATGTCAACGGGGCGATGGAAAGGCTTGCCAAATCTGATGTGACGCACTGATTTTTTGTTGTTGTGGCAAATCTGGGGGGAATTTATACATACTTCCATAAATGCTCGAAGTGAAAATCCAAAGAATAATGATATTTCAAAGAATAATGATATATCTATAATCTTATTTTCATTTCATTCTATAAAATACGATATATTTATCACTATTAAATGATAAAAAATTATTTAATAAAGAATCATCAAATGATAAAAAATTATTTAATAAAGAATTATCCAATAATAATAAATATGTCACGTTTTATATAGTAAGATGAAAATAAAATAATGTAATATATAGAATATTCTTTGAAAAAATTTGAAGTGCTTGCCGGCCAGTAATACTTCTATATTGTAGGATGACAAGCTGCAGTCGGTAGTAAATATTTTCCTCATGTCTGATGGTACGATTGTAAGTTATAACACACCCTTATCCCATTTCCGTAAGAGAAATAACACAAAAGCGATAAGACATTTAGGCTTCGGCTACTGGAAGATGTTGAGCCATTATCAATTTTGAAGATCAATTTTATCAATTGGCTAATGAGCACTTCTTCCCAGTCGCAAAGGGAGCCGGAGTGCCTCTAGGATTTTAGAATAATTCCTAAGAACCAGTCAATATATATATATATATAATATATTTCTTATTCCATGTAAAAAATGGTTAAGAACTTTAATACATGAATTTTGCATGACTTGAAAGAGTGTAACCGGCCGGAGCACGGATGGGCACAACTTAGTCAATGTCAATAGCTTTAATCATATTTGAAATTATTTTTACTACCAATTATCAACCGTTGAATCTATACGCAGATATGATCATGGTATGGTCTGTGGCCTGCAATTAAATGACTAATTAAGCAGATGCCCCAGCCTCACATAAGTGTGAGAAAGACAGACACAGAGATCAAACAATGTAACTCTCCTAACTTTACAAATTCATTACTCCATGATTTGAGGGACATCGTACTATCGTATATAAAATGGTAATAAATTTGTCACATCTTATTTATGAAATTAAAGTGGGACGATAGTATGGTCTATAAAATTTATATAAAGCATATTGAATGATGATTTATAGACTATACTATTGTCTCACTTTCATTCTACTAAATAAGATGTACCATATTTATTATTACTGAATGATAATTTATTACGTGTTTTTTTTATCATCCAATAATAATAATTGTGCCAAATATTATTTAATAGGATGTAAATAAAATGAGAATGTAATGTATAGCACTACTATATATTAACGGTGTTTGTTCTGAAATACCAACTTCTTTGCGGGATGTTCCTTAAAGCTGCTAGTGTACATGCTTCAAAAAATTTATATATAAATCCCATAATAACACATCCCTATACTCCCCTGCTCCCTATTTCTTTATAATTTCCTTTCTTCTTCGCTCGAAAGAATGACTTCTTCCTACCAATGTCTAGCCTATCTCTACTTGAGCTTTCTTTCCTTCATTATTCCCAAAACCTTCGCTTAGGGATTGGGGACCTGTGAATACCACGGAAGGCTTCGTCTCTCTCCCTCTAGATCAATCTCACTATCACATTCAGAGACCCTACGATGTACCTGAAGACCAGCGTTATAGCTTCATCGATGGAGTTCACTAGTGTTGGGTTTACTCTACAGACAAGCCTCACACTCGTACGAGCCAAACCAAACCCCGAACAGAGATTGCCATACAGGTTAAGTACTGATCATATGGCCACATCGTATATATCTTTAATAAGTAATATTGATACCCACTCTCTCTTTTGCCATCATCTTTCTATCATTCCATCATTCATATATATTAAGTCTGGCTTGGATTTAAAAGTGAGATATCATTTAATCATTATAATACTTTTAAATTTTAATACGAAATACAATAAATAATTTAAAATTTTCAAATTCTAATTCACCGTTTTCAAATCTCATAATAATAATAATAATATTAAAAAAATAATATTTTAACAATATTTTATTTAATTTTTATTTTTCATCTAAAACTATACCATCTGATTTCACTATTCAAATAGGGCCGAGTTGGTTTGGATTTAGGAGTATTATAACTTTATCAAATTTTAATATAAAATATTGAAATAGAGCATGCAATCGAAAGAAAGGAAAGAGAACAGTACACGAAGTATTTGGAAATGATGTTGTTTATTTTACTCTGCACAGTAACCACGAATATAATGCATTCCTAATATAGGCATTGAGGCTAACAAACTAATCGAATATGAACTGTAAAATATTTACACTTTAAATGTAAAAAAATATGTACCGGAAATATAAAGAATACAAATGGAAATAAATATGATAATAAAAAATGGTGATGCTTATCATTTGCCGCAACGACATGCCGCTGTAGTGAGATGACTTGCAGCTTGCTCACTGTGTAATATCCCCCCACAAAATGGAGAATAGAGATTCATTATTCCTATCTTGGAAAGGTGTAGCTGGAGTAGAGAGGATGATAAGGCCTTCGTAAAAATATATGTCAAATGACTTTGAGAAAGCACGTGAGATGTGATAAGGTTGTCCTCTTAAATCTTGTCCCTGATTAGGTGACAATCCAATTCAATATGCTTTATTTGTTCATAAAAGACGGGATTGGTAGCGATGTGCAAGGCAGATTGGTTGTCACAATAAAGTAGGGTTGCCTGAAGATGTGGAACTCTGAGAGCTGTGAGTAAATACCGAAGCCAAATAAGCTCACAACAAGTGGAGGCCATGGCACGATACTCAGCTTCAGCTAAAGATCGAGATACAATGGATTGTTTCTTCGTCTTCCAGAAAATCAGATAATGACCAAGAAAAATACAATATCCAGTGACTGAAAGCCGAGTGTCGGGGCATGATGCCCAATCACAATCACAAAAAGCCTTGAGCTGTAGCTTGGAGGTGGAGGATAGAAGGATACCTTGATCTGGAGCAGCTTTTAAGTACCTCAATATCTTATGAGCAGCAGCTAAATGTGTAGAGGTTGGACAATCCATAAACTGACTTAATAATTGGACATCATAACATATGTTTGGTCTGGTGATGGTAAGATATAAGAGACGTCCACTTAATCAACGATAAGGACTGGGATCAGATAAGGGAGCACCAGAAGACTTGCTGATTTTGAAATTATGATCAAGTGGCAACTTGAGAGGCTTGCTACCAAGGGTACCAAAATCGGCTAGGATGTCCAAGGTGTATTTTATCTAACATAGATGAATGCCTTTCGATGAATGGGCCACCTCCAAACCAAGGAAATATCTTAAGGGTCCAAGATCCTTAATCTTGAATTTAGTATTGAGAAAAGTCTTGAGGGAAGCAAGAGATGAGGTGCAATTTTCAGCCACAATTATATCATCAACGTATACCAATAAAGCAGTAAATGAAGTACCATCCAACTTGGTAAAAAGACTATGACCAGCTTTAGATTGATGAAAACCAAAAGCAATGAGAGAGGAAGAAAATTTTGAATATCATTGGCGTGAGGCTTGCTTAAGACTATAAATGCTCTTAAGCAACTTGTAGACTTGATGGGGTCCGCCTTTGGTGTAGCCCGGGGGTTTGAGCATTTAAATCTCCTTATCTAAGTCACCGTGGAGAAAGGCATTATGAACATCAAATTGGTGGAGAAACCACCCTCGAACTGCTGCAACCGAGAGCAGTACTCTAACAGTGACTAGCTTGCAAACTGGGAAAAAAGTTTCGTTGTAGTCGATTCCTTCTTGTTGGGTGAAACCCTTTGCGATGAGTCTAGCTTTTAACTGTTCAACAGTGCCATCAGAATTGAACTTAGTCTTGTATACATACTTGCAGGGAATTGCTTCTTTTATAGGAGGTAAATCAGTGATAAGCCAAGTGAGGTTTTGCTCTAAGGCTTGCAGTTCAGAATCCATTGCTTGAACCCAACTAGGATGTTTCACAGCTTGCTTATAATTTTGTGGGTTAGAAATAGTGGAAATGGAGGTAGAAAAAGCAACAAAGGATGGTGAAAATTTCTGGTAAAGAACAATTGTTGGCAATGACATTACTTTGAAGCTTGGACAGCATTGGTGAGAAATTGTTAAGGTGGGTGGGAGAAGATTCAGCAGAACTTTCATAAGGATCCTCCATGAAAGTGCTCTCTAGCTCTCGATACCATGAAATAAAGCATGCAATCGAAAGGAAGAAAAGAGAAAAGTACATGAAGGATCTGGAATTGATGCTGTTTATTTTACTTTGCACAGTAACCACAAATACAATGCATTCCTAATATAGGCACTGAGCCTAATAACCTAACCGAATATGAGCTATAAAATATTTACACTTTAAATGTAAAAAAATATGTACCGGAAATATAAAGAATACAAATGGAAATAAATATGATAATCAAAAAGGGTGATGCTTATCCTTTGCCGAAACGACATGCCGCTGTAGTGAGACGACTTGCAGCTTGCTCACTATGTAATAAATATAATAAATAATACAGCTTTTACAAATCTCAAAATAATAATAATAATATCAAAAAATAATATTTTATTCAATTTTTAACTTTTATCTAAAACTATCTCATCTCATCACACTATTCAAAAATAATTTAAGGCTATTTATTATGTCATTTAATGACATGTCAAGAGATGTTGTGATGATGAATAATTTATCTATAATATATATATATATATAAACTTGATGAGAAATGTTATTTGAATCAATAAAAGTAATTGATTCAATTTTTTATTTTTTTACTTAATGAGTGAGGAAGTGACTATTAGTGATTCTAGATTTAAAAAAAAAACTAAAATATATATAAGAAAATGATTGGAATAAAAGAAAAGAAAAAATAATACACTAATTATCGGTCAAATTTTATTGGCCCTTCATCGGTCTGTATTGTAGCAGCTAGCGTCCAAACTTGATATTATAATAGATTTATTTGAAAGCTTAGTTAATTATTGATGACCCAACAAGTATATATGCCATTGTTATATATGAAAAGTTAACATATATATATATATATATATATATTGGTACTCGAACCCTTTTTATGAATATAATGGGTTCCACAATAAGTAAGCTAGCTACAAATCAAGTTTATAAATAGCATATATATATATATAGCTTATTATAAACTATTTTCTCAGGGCTACAATTAATTAATCAGGAGTTTGGCAATTTGAAGGATATGGATACGTGCCAAAGGGGACATCAGGCGTGTGCGCATCATGCAAGTATTAGGAGCAAGTCCTCACGCCATAACGCTAATGATTGGAGTGTATAATGGTTCGCTCATGTACTACAGGGGTTCAGTCCTTGTACGTACCAAACATTTATGATAGCCGGTGGTTTCGAGTTTCGACTGAATGTCATCCACATTAATGTTGATGCTGCAAAAGTAAAAGTTTATGTTGATGGGCATCTCAAATTGGCGGCAGAAGGCCGTGGAGGAACCTCTCATGCCTTCAAATGTGGTGTCTACGCTCAAAATGATGACTCCCTTTGCATGGAGTCTTGTTGGAAAGGCATCAAAGTATTAAGAACATGTGACTCTTGATGAGTTTGATGTACGTCATCATGATCATCAGACTCTTGTATTTGAACCGATCATTAATGAGTTTTCTAAAGAGCAAGACTAAATTATTATCTCATTAATACAATAATAGTTCTGTCTAGAGTGATGAATGTGAAAATGTTGGTGAGGAAATGCAAGGAATAGAAGATGATAATGGATGGATAAATGTCGTGATGAGAAGAAGAGTGTTGAAAGTAGATGAGATAGCAAATAGAGTTGAGATGTGAGTCATGCTGAGGACATCTCAAGGAGTCCTCTTCCTTCAAATTTGATTTCAAGTTACAAAAAACTTTTCCAAATTCTTTTTATTACTTTCTCCACCTTTCTTCGACCTGCATATACTAGTAGACACTCAACTAATTCAGCAGCAATCACCTAAGGCCAAAAGCCCATTATAATTAATATTAAATGGCCCATAATCACTAATTATTTAGCAACCCATAAGTAAGTGTCGATTAAGCTCAGCCCAACTCACTTTGAGTTCCAAACAATAACGCAGGTGGCTGGAATGATACCATTTTAAATGCCATTCTTCTATCAAACAATGGGTTCTGACCATTTATTTTTATATAATTTCTTCTTGATTACAACATTTTTTAAAAAATAAAATAAAATAATTAATCCTCATTTTTACTATCCATTCGGACTTAAAAGATGAGTGATATTTGATCATCTTTCCTAAGCTTTTTTCCAAAATTATGTAAAACGATATGCATGGGTTGGGCTTGACTCGGCCGTTGAATTTCTTCACCATTTACCAATGCAAGATCCAACATTTTCCTCATTTTTACTTTACTGTCCCCATTTCATTCGTTTGCAATTAAATTTTCACATTGCGGTGAAGTGTAATCATCCACCATGGGCCTCAAGCAGGATTCCTTGGAAGAGCATATAAAGCAAAACAAAGACTACGCCGTTTTTGTTGGTTGTTCAATTCCATTTTCACGATTTTTGTTATTACGAGTTGTCATGTATTTTTTTTTTCGATTTTCAATTTGCATCAATCGTTAATGGAATATGGGGGAGGGATCAGGAGAGAATCAGGCCGGGCTAGGGTTCTTTGTGTTTTTCAGGTAGATGGGGAGAGGGAGAGAGAAGAGAGAGGGCTTCGAAGAAAGCAGAGAAATGGCTCAGTTTTGCGTATGCGGGTTCATGTTCTTTTGCTAGAAATGCCTACGTGCCGATCTGGGAGTGGCCGGTGTGAAAACTTCTTTTAAACCCATCCAGTTTGAAACTTCTTCCTAGACAAGAAACTTCTTTTATTTTTTTCCTTCTTTTATTGTTATCGTCCTTTAAATTTTTTTAATGGGAACAATCCATTTGGATCCCAATTAGCAGAATGTGCTGATTTGGATTTGTGAGTTTATTAATGTCGTGTGTGAAGATTGATTTGGGGACTAGTAGTTGGTTTGTTGTCATGGATCTTGATTTCTTTGATTTGGGATTGTTTATATTTAATTTGATTTTATTGGTGTTCTCTATAATCCGCAGCATACTCAGGCAAATGGTGATAGGATGGGTAGAGGTGTGGGGGATGCGGCAGTCAAGCTTATATTTTTTCGAGATATGTTAGGGAGAAGTCACATCTAAAAGTACTCACTCATATAAACAGTGATATGAACAATACATATCACTATTCATGTGAGTGAGTGCTCTTGGATATAACTTCTCCCCATCATTTTTGATATTTTCCCACCCTTCTTCTTAGTAGAGGAGATGGTGTGGATAGTGAATTGCACCACTAATACTAATTGATACTCTCATGTACTAAGATGTTTATTTAATGGGTACTACTAGCGATTCTGACAATTGGGATTTTGATTGGATTCCGATTTTAATAATTGGGATTCTGATTATGATTTTTTTATATTTTTAAAAAATGTTTTAAGATGTTAAAAAAATATATTTATTTTATATGATTTTTTTCATATATTAAAATATTTTTTAAAAATATAAAAAAAAATCACAATATTATTTAAAAATACTTACTTAAAAAATATAAAAAATAAAATAAAAAATAAAATCGGACACAATCGAAATTTTAATTGTGAAGATAAATAGCATTTTCCTTACTTAATTATGTTATGGGTAGTGATGCAATTAATATATTAATTGATTGTTGTTGAAATAGGTCTGTCTTACGGCTTACCTCCCTCACTACAAAACAAATCTAAAGTTTGACAATGATTTATTTTGTAGTTTTTACGTAAATCAAGTCTTAGATCTGGACACTAGATGGTGAAGTCTTGTTTTAAGATTCAGCACACGTGTTTGGTCGGCCCTTAACTTTAATGTTTGGTTGTTGTCAGCTGTTTTAAAGGCGCTACCCTTTAATATTAATAATTTTTATTTTTATTTTTATTTTTATTTTATAAAACACTCGGAAATATCTTTTTAATAGTATTATCATATAAAACCTACTAAAATCATATACTCTTCTATTTTATACAAAGTTATGTAATTGTATGTACGTATCATTTCATATAAATTATTAACATACTTTTGAGTTTTTGACTCGTACATGTGTAAAGAGGAGGGGCATCACTAAATAAAAAATTAAATAAATAAATAAATATTCGTTGTTGAATTATTTGTGATAAAAAATTAATATTTATTATAAAAAATAATAATTATTTGAATAAAAAATAACTGACCATTTATGACTAATTTTCTTGTCACGCGCCCTTGATTAGGTTGCCGAATATATATGAGTTCTAGATGGATTACAACGTCTCAACTTCTTTAACTCGTAAAAAGTCGTTAGCCACTACTTTGATTTCTATTTAACAATTTTATATATTTTGGAGAAGAAAATGAAAGAAAAAGAGAATCTAACAGCAGGTCTGCGGTATCAATGGCCATATTGACTTGCTGTATCAGTGGCCATGTTGTTCAGAGGTTGTGATGATGATATGATGTTACTATCATAACAAAAATGACGAAAAAAAATTTATTGTAATCGTGACCGGGTGTTGCGTAGCACGGCTCTTGTCAAAATAGAGCTCATCATGATATACAACTCTCATTCATGATCTCCATCGCCGCCGTCATAGTGGTAGTTGTCATAAATAATGTTCATAGAAGGACATTGACAAATGAACATAATCCGAGGTAGAAAGAAAGAGTCTGCTGAGATAGAAGAAGAAGGGATGATGAGAGAGCCGCTTCTTGGCCAGCAAGATCAACAACCGTCTTCTCAAGACGATTCTCTTCCTAATTCTCTTTTAACTTACTTGTACGTTGGCCACTTTTTGGCCAGATGGGGTGCCAGGTTTGTCTCTTGCGCCATGACCATTGACCAGTTTGCATTGTTATTGATTTCGTTTCCCTTTTCTTCCGTCTCTCTTCACTTTTTGCTGATGTTCAGGAATTTGAAATTATTCATGATGTGTGGTTCGGTTACCTGTTTTTGTTTTTTCGCTATTCACATTTCGTTGGTTCCCTTTGGCAACTTTTTCCGTCTATAAGGTTTAATAATTACATCATAAAGTATGCCGATTATTTTAAATTCCCAAAAGTGTAGATTTTTTTTCAAGTCTGAGTGGGTTTTACAGATTAGGCCATTCTAACATTCATTTCATTATGCATAGCTTTTGCCCTTTTTCCCCCTTATACTAATTAATTTACTGTTAAATATCAGACCGTCTGAACCATATTATGAGGTTCGATCTATTTAAAGGCAAAATATTAGCTGCTGAAAGTTCATTACAAGCAACACGTTGAGAATCGAACGAATAAACTACACAAAGCGGTTTGTCCAATAAGTCAATCCGAGTTTATTTTTCCCCTTCTTCAGTTGTCCTAGAAATCAACCTGAATTCATGGATTGTCTTTTGATACTCTGCCTATCCATGATACTTCCCCTATATCTGATGTTTGGGATTAAGTTTTTATTGAGGTTTCTCCTGTTTGCAGGATGTGGGAATTTTCGGTTGGTTTATACATGATCAGCATTTGGCCTGACTCTCTACTCTTTGCTGCTATCTATGGTGTAGTAGAATCTGCCTCTACTGCACTCTTCGGTCCCATTGTCGGACAATGGGTGGATAGGTTTACGTATGTGAAGGTTTGCTCACCATCTGTTATTTGGAAATTTGAAAATAAATTATGATTTGTGATTGCTGAACATAAATAAAACAAAATATTTTGTGCTTGAACAGGCACAGTGAAAAGTGTTGATGGATTCTCTTCACCCTCAGATCAAAATTTCAACTATTTAGGGCTTCCAAAAATTTATAATGAGGCCTAACTTCAATAAGGTTATTTGAGATGGTTTCCAAGTTCCTTTTTGGCATATTTAGTCTGTTTACAATGTCTTTCAGACGCTCCTTCCCAGCTCTTTATGTTATCGCAGCACATGAAAATGTGTTAGTGGATAACTTCTTAGGTGGGGTGGATTATAATATTCATTTTAATCATTGATCATCAATGCTCTTCATGATTACTGGGTGGACTTGATTATTAAAGTTCTGAGTGAGAAGGGAGAAAAGTGGGTGGGTCAGAGACAATCTCCAGCTCTTAGCTTCAATTTATTAATTTGTAGCATCTTTAAATTCCAGCATCTTTAAATTCCACTGGTCTATTGAGCTTTAAATTCTACTGGTCTATTCTCAATGCTTCTTAGACACTAGGTTTGAATCCTCTTATCATCCTTGAATAATTTGCTTATCCCTTGTGAATAGTGAATTGCACCACTAATAGTAATTGATACTCTCATGTACTAAGATGTTTATTTAATGGGTGCTACTAGGGTTTCCGACAATTGAGATTTCGATTGGGTTCCAATTTTAACAATTGAGATTCCGATTATGATTTTTTTATATTTTTAAAAAATATTTTAAAATATTAAAAAAATCATATAAAAAAATATATTTATTTACATGATTTTTTTGATATATTAAAATATTTTTTTTAAATATAAAAAAATCATAATATTATTTAAAAATACTTACTTAAAAATCATATAAAAAAACTAAAAAAAAAATTAAAATCGGACCAAATCTATATCTCAATTGTGGAGATAAATAGCATTTTCTTTACTTAAATACCATCTGTTATTTGGAAATTTGAAAATAAATTATGATTTATGATTGCTGAACATAAATAAAACAAAATATTTTGTGCTTGAACAGGCACGGTGAAAAGTGTTTATGGATTCTCTTCACCCTCAGCGCAAAATTTCAACTATTCAGGGCTTCTAAAAATTTATAATGAGGCCTAACATCAATAAGGTTATTTGAGATGGTTTGCAAGTTCCTTTTTGGCATATTTAGACTGTTTACATTGTCTTTCAGACTTTCCTTCCCAGCTCTTTATGTTATTGCAGCACGTGAAAATGTGTTAGTGGATAATTTCTTAGGTGGGGTGGATTATAATATTCATTTTAGAATAAATCTATTCATCATCTTATTTTTAATCATTCTCTCATCATCCCATGATGTGGCATTGGATGATAGGCTAATAAATAAAACATAATAAATAATTTTCAATTATTTAATGTCACATCATAAGATAATGAGAGGATGATTAGTAGCATTGCTCTTCATTTTAATCATTGATCATCAATGCTCTTCATGATTACTGGGTGAACTTGATTATCAAAGTTCTGAGTGAGAAGGGAGAAAAGTGGGTGGTTCAGAGACAATCTCCAGGTCTTAGCTTCAATTTATTAATTTGTAGCATCTTTAAATTCCACTGGTCTATTCTCAATGCTTCTTAGACACTAGGTTTGAATCCTCTTATCATGCTTGAATAATTTGCTTATCCCTTGTGAATAGAATTTTAAATAAAGAAACAGAACAAATAAGCCAGATAAGCTGTCCACCATTTGATTTGCTTGAACGAACTTGTCTTTGTCGAAGGGATTTGACATGAAGAACTACCACTTAATAGTTTAAACTTGGTGATTTATATGGATTTATACAAATACCTAGGTTGAATTATCTGTTAGTGAAAATCTATATCAATAATCTATAAATTTATATCTTAATTTCCTATTGGCAGGTTCTTCGACTTTGGTTGGTAGCGCAGAATCTCTCTTTCATAATTGCTGGAGCTGCAGTGATAGCATTAGTGAAATTCTCAACCTTGAAGTCCTCGAATTTTACTGCATTCATCTCACTTGTGGTACTAACCAACATCTCTGGAGCAGTTGCAATGCTTTCAACTCTTGCTGGTACCATTTTGATTGAAAGGGAATGGTAATTGCATATAGGCTTTAAAGTACAGAATTATTTGAGAATTACTAGTGTCTAAAGAGACTATTGTGTAACTCTAGTTGATATGTGCATCACTGCCGGTGGTCAGAATTTGATTCTATATCATTTAACTTTTTTTTTTCAATGGTAAGCCAGTTTAAAACCTTCTCATTTTTTTTTGGAATCGTCATTAAGCTTGTGTCTGTATACTGATTTATTGCCTGTTGTGAGGATGAAGGAAAAAAGTAAAATTAGGTTCATCATTTTACATCCACCAATCCATCCTATTTTAACCATTTTATTGTTGATAACTTGATGTTACATCTCTATTATCTATTTTTTTAGTGTTTTCATTGTGGCTACTGGACACATATGATGCAAAAGGGTCATACCTCTATCGTGATTAAACTATTTATTTCCAATGTACAGGGTGGTTGTGATATCAGAAGGTCATCCTCCAGAAATTCTGACTAAGATCAATTCAATTATCAGACGAATTGATTTAATAAGCAAGCTATTTGCTCCTGTTATAACTGGCTTCATTATCAGCTTCGTATCGCTAACAGCATCTGCTTTGACTTTGGCACTCTGGAATGCTATATCAATTTGGGTAGAATATTGGCTTTTTATCTCTGTATATAATGGGATACCAGCTTTAGGTGAAAGCAGCCAAAGGAGGATCTCAAGACTTTCCTCGAGTGTTGTGGGAGAGAGTTCATCAACTTCCGAGGAGAGAGAAATCTTGCTTTCTAATGATGAAGGCAATTCTGCATTACCACAAAAAACCTGGCTAATGAATATATTTGAATGGGTCCCTTGGCTTGATGCATGGAAAGTTTATTTGCAACAAGATGTTGTGCTCCCTGGAGTGGCTCTGGCTCTGTTATATTTCACAGTCCTCAGGTCATAACCCATCAGCAACTTCTACATGAATATTTACAAATAACTATGTTGTGGGATTTGTTTGGAAGCTATTTCAAGGAAATATGAGAAATTCTATTTGCAGTGGAGGACTGCATATGCAGTCCTATTGATGTATGTGAGCAAAAGGAGAAAAAAATATCATTTTAAAAAGGATATTATTGTAATTTTTAAAAAAAATTTAAACATAACTTGCATGAACAGTCCCTATTTGAGGACTGTATGTAGAATAACTCAGGAAATATAAAACTTTCCAGCTTTACTTTTTTCTTCAAATTGCTTTCAAATATACCTTATGGCATATAAAAGTTCCTCTTTCGAGTCTCATGTATATATTTTTATCAGGTCTAAGGCTTGGGTTCTGGATCTTAAGTATTGAATAAACACTAACTGATTTTAACTTTCCAGCTTTGGGACTTTGATGACAGCTGCTTTAGAATGGGAAGGTGTACCTGCATTTGTTATTGGGATAGCGCGCGGAATAAGTGCCATGATTGGAATAGGTGCAACATTTGTGTACCCAGTCTTACAGAGTCGGATTTCAACAATTAGAACTGGACTCTGGTCTATATGGTCTCAGGTAAAAACTTCAGTAGGGAAATTGCCAGGTCATTCAATATTTAGAAAATACATTTACTATTATTAATTATATATAAATAACATTCCCCTATGTAATCACCTACATTTCAGTTATATGACCTTTAGTTACTTCCCATTTGACCTTTAGTTTTATGGTGTTCATGTAATTTTCACGCAGTGGACCTTCCTCCTAGTATGTGTTGCCTCAATATTTGTCCAGAAAAGCCTTTTATCTGCATATCTGCTGATGGCTGGCGTAGCAACATCTCGGCTTGGATTGTGGACGTTTGACTTGGCTGTAATCCAACAAATGCAGGTAGGAAAAAGCCACAAATAAAGCCAGCTAGTGATTAATTTCTACATGCCAACGCTTTAACATATCCTCTTGTTCTCTTCCTGATTATTTCTACTTAAGTCTTCTCGCTCATTTTCCCGTTGCCTCTGTAGGATCATGTTCCTGCATCTGATCGTGGTGTTGTGGGAGGTGTCCAGAACTCGCTGCAATCTACTCTGGATTTGATGTCTTATGTCATGGGAATCATTATCTCAAATCCAAAGGTGACCTTAATTAGAATTTAGTTTTGGCTCATTACTTTATAGAATAGCATTAGAAGGGGGCATGCCATGTATGATTATTTCATGCCTCTCCTCAATAAGCATTAAAAAAAAAATCCTGCCCATCTAAGAGTTCAAGTTGTGTCTGTGTGTGAAGTGATAGAGATAATAATTTGTTTCCTTGATGCTTGGGATTAACTTGACTTCATTTGTGTTATTGCCTTGTTTTTCAGGATTTCTGGAAGTTGATTTTGTTATCCTTTTCGGTGTCGACATTGGCTGCATTACTCTATACTTTGTATGTGTACCTTGTCCGAAAACACCTTTTTCACTTTGAGAAGCTGTTCTTGCTGATTAAATGGTTGATAGGATCACCTGAAGATTCACATTCAATATGAAATGGTAAAAGTCTTTTGTGACGATTACTCGTATAAAATCTTGTTCCCTGTAGATCATCCCTATGATAGTCACATATATGGCAACTGCATTTGCTGGACTATGTATGGATCTTCACTGTCCGCTGTTGAATTATATCTTGTAATTAAAGGCAATATATAGATGCTTAATTAAAGCGTCTTGATCCTTTTGCTTTCTGTTATTTGCTTAATTATAGATGGTAGAAGTCTTTTAGCACTCTTGTACGTATGTAGGTATACCCTGTAATGCATAAAGACACTTTTTTTAATTTCAAATTTGGGTCCGGAAATGCTTTGTTTCACCAGAAAAACCAATAAGGTCCACCAGCAAAACGATCAGACAAAACCAGAAGATTTAGGAAAGGAAAACAAAAAAAACAAAGGAAAACAAACGTGTTTTTTCATGTATCCAGTATTTATGAAAACTGATTAGAGTGTGATAGGTGACTACCTCATCTATTCACATTCAAGCTTATAAGCATCGGCCCAGTGGTAGTGTCTCTGATTTGTTTAATTTTATTTACTTATTTATTACAAAGAGTCAGAGTCACATATTCTATAGGAATACCTACTCTAAATTTATTAATTATTCGAAGGAATACCTTAATTACAAAAGACCAAACTTATTCATCAATAAAGTTTTGGAAAAAAATAAATATACAATCACCCACCTCCCAGACATTATGAAAAAAAATTATTCCTTGAACCATACAAACCAACGCCAAAAACACTACTCAAACTACAAGAAAAAATATTAAAAACAACCAAAACGCCGCTAATCATCATAAGACCAGAAAAATAATAGACCCAATAACTAAAGTCTCAAATAAGGAAGGCCACATCTATCCACTATCACAAAATGCCTTTCAGCGTATGAGGAATATCTTCAAAATTCATCCTGCATCTATCTGATAAACAACTCCATCTAAACAAGCGATCTGCAGCTGCATTACATTCTCAGAATATATGCCTGAAAATAATCTATTTTTCTAATATTATCTCTTGAATTCCCTCCCAAAATTCTTCAAGATACCAAATATCACATCTATTTCTTTCCTATCACTGAATAACAATCTTAGAATCCATCTCAACTTCAATTTTCATCAACCTCAATTCTCTACAACGCCGTAATCCATTTAGTAATGCCAACATTTCCACACCATTATTAGTGCCATGTCCTAAATCTTTAGAAAAAGCTAAAATCAGCTCAGCATTTTCATCTCATATGACCCCACCCGCTCTCATACGTCCTGGATTTCCAAGACAGCTGCTGTCTATATTTAATTTAGCCCGCCTATCCATTGGCTTAAACCATTTAACAACTATCATTCTCATTTGTTTTGGTTCTTTAGAAGGAACCAAAAACTCTGTCAAAACCTGCACATCTCCCATCTGCAATTTTTTACCAGCTTTTAACTTCAAACCGACCCAGGAGATAGAAGCTCTAACCAAGATCCACAAAGCATCAACTAAAATTAATAGACGAAATGACATCAATTAGACATCCTTTTTGTGAGGATCTAGCAGCACATCTAAACCATAATTCAACACGCTCCTTCCATGTTCTACTAGCAACAAAAGGCATACCCATAATTAAAGAAATTATGCGCCATAATTCGTTTGCCACTCTGCCATTGGCCAACACATGATCTTGATCTTCCAAAGCACTCCCATCACATCAACAACATTTAGAAACCATTCCCAATCTACAAATCAGTTCATAAACACTCAAATATGAATTGAAAGCTTTCCACATAGTGATGAAATATTTTTTTAGAAGAGCTTCATGCCAAATCCATTCCGACCAATTTTAATTTTGGAGCTTTAACTCTAACATACTCCCAAGCAGATTTTGATGAAAAAACACCATTAGAATTAGGTGTTCAAATCAGCATATCTTCACCCCGTTTTGCTGCACCCAAGCCTTCTAAAATAATCTCCAATTTATTATCTCCAACCAGATCCCTTAAAAAACAACATCCCACCCATTTTCAATTTGGCACTCACAGATTTTTAAGGAGAGCGGAGTAGGCTGAGGAAATTCGTTCACCAAAGGGCCAATCTCAAGCTATTTATCTATTAAAAAAGAAATGCTTCCTTCTCTACTTTTCCATTGGGCATTATTCAACACTTGTGAAACACAATGCATTATCTTCTTCCAGAATGAAGAGCCTTTTTCGTTTATCAACTAGATAAATATTTTTCCCTTTAACACATTTAGCTTTAAAAAGTTGAGCCCATAGAGAATTCTTAGTTAAGATTTTCCACCCAAATTTCATAAATAAAGAATTTTGAACCTCCTTTAAATTCTTCAACCCAATACCCCATTCATTAGTCGGTTTGCATAACTAATGCCAAAATTTCCATCTTCTTTTCAATTTACCCTAAGAGGATCCCGAGAAAAAGTTGCTCATAAGCTGATTTATTTTTGCCAAGACCAGCTTTGGAGCATGCACAACAGATAATAAATAAACTGACATGCTAGAAATGACATGCCTCAAAAGCAATAGCTGCAAACCTTTTGACAAAATTTTGTGCTGCCAGCCCCCCAATTTTCCTTTCATGCGAGTTACTATATCATCAAAATGAGTGACTTTTAAACGACAAGAAACTAAAGGTGTTCCCAAATATCTCACTAGAAAAGAACTTTAAAATAAATCAGTCAAACGCAACAAAGGACGCCTTCAGCTGAAACTTGCTTAGAAAAAAATATAGAAGACTTTTCACGACTAACAACTTGCCCAGACCAACCTTCATATTCGCTGAAAATATCACATAACATTCATTAATGAAGAACGCCCCGCATTGACAAAGACTACCACACATCCACATTCAAAATGTGAAAAACAAGAGGAGCTCCTCGAGGGTGCCAAAAAGATTTAATGAATCCCAAACCAAAACTTTTTTCAGCATCCAAAAAAGTATTTATTCAACCAAAATAAATAAATATAGCGAAAGTGGATCTCCTTGTCGCAAACCACAACCACTCGAAAAAAATCCTTTTGCCGTACTATTCATCATCACTGAAAACTAAGAAGTTGTGATACAATGACGAATTAAATCACACACTCCCTTGACAAACTTGAAAGTGTTCATCACATGCAATAAAAAACTCCTAATCTACACTATTATATGCATTTCCCATATCCACTTTAATCATCACATTTTCACCCCACACAGGCTTAGAAACAATATGAATCATCTCTTGTGCCAAAGAAATGTTATCAAAAATACTGCGACCCCTTAAAAAAGCTCTTTGTTCCAGAGATATTAAGCATTTCAGAATACGGGACAGTCTTTTGACAAGTATCTTGGAATATACTTTATACATCACAAAACATGGAGTAATGAGTCGAAACTTATCAAAATCCGAAGGCTTAACAACTTTAGGGATTAACACAATAAAGGAAGCTGTATAAAATTTAGGCAAAGGATTACCTCGAAGGAAATCTCTAACAACGTCCACTACATCCATCTCCATAATATCTCAACATGTTCTATAGAATTCCGACCCAAATCCATCTAGACCCGAACTACTATCAACCGAGATAGAAAACATAGCCTCTTTAACTTCTTGGATTGAAGGAGCCTCTAAATCAGATTGTTTTCATCCTCAGTAATCTCATAACCAACCAGTTCTAATAAGCCTGGAAGATCACTATGTGGCTTGGCTTGAAGAAAATTTTGAAAATGCTCTACTAACCCCAAATGTATCTCTTCTGGTGATTTCAGAAACTGCCATCCCAAAATCTCATTTCTGGAACCATAGTTCTAGACATTGAAGCAAAAGACTTGAAGAATTGCGCCGAAGCCTCCCCTACTCTATCCATCTCAATTTCACATGTTGTGCTAGCCTTGTTTCCTCACATTGGTTCCATAAAGTTAATCTTTTTTTATATAGGTAAGAGATAAATTTCATTAATGAGAGTGAAAAATGTAAAGTTCAAGTATACAAGGAGTATACAAAGGAGCACCTAAGTACAAACTAAAAGCTAAAAATTAAAGACAAGAAACCATGCATAGTGTTCCCATTTAATACAATAGCAGAAAATCACAACAGTAAATTATGCATGCAAAAAATTCTTTAGCTCCGCCAATGTACACTCCTTGTTTTCAAATCAACGTTCGTTTCTTTCCGCCCAAAGACACCACAATGCATAACGAAACTATCTTCCACACTGCTACTACTTGCAGACAGTCATATATGTGTTGGGAATCTTGGATCTCCCAAATTCCCTCTACCAGGATCTACTTTTGACAGAATATCAAGAAAAATAGAGAAATAAATACAATAAGAGAATTTACGTAGAAAACTCCAAAATAAGAGAAAAACCACCAGACCTAGAGAAAAAAATCCACTATGTAAAAAATTATTACAATCACACAATTTTTCTCCTCACCCCAACGACACCTACAAAAACTTCTCAAACTAATAAAATTCTAACTTTCACCTCTCTTCTTTTTACATACAAAAAGGGCAACATAGGAATTTTACTAAAGTCAAAAGTTACTAGATAAGTTTCTGACTGGTGTGATTAACTAAGGAGGTTAGGCCTCCTTTTATAACCTCCTTGGCATTGCCCCTCTCCCACTCCTTTCCCATGTGGGATTCAAGGAACAAAAATCCAACAATTTCCACCTTGCGACTTTGATTAATCCCACAGCCATACTCCACCGCAATAAGGATATTCATAACTTCCGCTATCATGCTCCACCATAAAAGCATACTCACTCAGAATAAACCAATTCCAAGCATTTCACTTTGGCCATATTGAAAATAATCTTGCTGAAAAATTATGGTGCAACTCCTACGTTTGGCTTTCCTGGAAATTCATCAGCCATCGACATGAATTTCCACCACACACCTTGCATCAATACCAAACCAATGCCTGTGTGCAAATTTGTGGAATAACTAACATTAATACATCTTCTATCATGGCAACTTTGAGATTAGCCGGCATGCCATAAAAATATACATGTCTCTTTTTCCATGGAGAGAGACACAATGTTAACTTCATACCAGTATCTCCATTTACTGACTTGGAACCACTTGCCAAACCGACTCCACTTCTTCTTGACAACTTTTTTTGACATGCTCAGGTTGTCCACACGTCCAGCAAATTGCTGACTTCATAGGTTGGTCGATGCCTTGTGTAATACTAATGGAATCAAAATATCCCTGACTTGCACTTGCCACAAGTCAAAATTGATTCTTCCATCAACTTTCTCTACCTCCATTCTTAACATTGCCTCGATGAATTTTACCGTAGAAATGAATAGTACCCACTAAGTAAATTCCTAGGAAAGACCGATTTTTCCTAAACAGAACTTCAAGGTTCCCAAGAAAGATTAGAGAGTCACAACGGACACGCTTAAAATTTCCAATCTCCTAAACAGAACCTCCTTAGACCGTACGTATTCATACTACCACACCAAAACTCCACCCTGCCAAAAGAACCTAGTGGCTCTAATACCACTTGTTGGGAATCTTGGATCTCCCAAATTCCCCCTACCAAGATCTACTTTTGACAGAATATCAAGAAAAATAGAGAAATAAACACAATACGAGAATTTACGTGGAAAACTCCAAAATAGGAGAAAAACCACCAGACCTAGAGAAAAAAATCTACTACGTGAAAAATTGTTACAATCACACAATTTTTCTCCTCACCCCAACGACACCTACAAAAACTTCTCAAACTAATAAAATTCTAACTTTCACCTCTCTTCTTTTTACATACAAAAAGGGCAACATAGGAATTTTACTAAAGTCAAAAGTTACTAGATAAGTTTCTGACTGGTGTGATTAACTAAGGAGGCTAGGCCTCCTTTTATAACCTCCTTGGCATTGCCCCTCTCCCACTCATTTCTCATGTGGGATTTAAGAAGCAAAAATTCAACAGTATGTTCCCCCATCAATCCAACAAATCCACCACCTCCCCTAGCATAACCCAAGCAATGGAAACCCTATAAAAAACCTCATCCCACAACATCCTTGCCACTTCACAATGCAATAAGAGATGGTCCACAAATTTTCCATTTTTTTTGCACGTATAACCCCAATCAAACACTACACATCTCATCTTCCTCAAGTTATTTGTGGTCAAAATCTTCTCAAGGGTCGCAGCCCATATGAAAAATGCAACCTTAGAAAGCACACGAGATCCCAAAATATTTTTTCAAGGGAAAGGAGCATGCTCATGTGTTTTCAAGATTTTGTAGTAGGTCTTAACTGTACACTACTTGTGGTCATTGTACTTCCATTTCAATCTATCAACCCGTGCCAATGAAGTTCTCAAGGAATGTAGTATACTGAAAAAATCTGCACCATGGATAGTTTTCAATCATAGAAATCCCTAATTATTAGGATATTCCAATGATAAGAACCATGAAAAAATGAATGCATGTCAGCAACTGAGACCTCCTTATTTGCAGCAATGCGATATAAAGTTGGGAATAGTCTACCCAACGCATTTAAGCATTTAACATATCCAGCTTAATTTATGCTGAAAATCTATTTTGTAATTGAACTTCTAAGCTTTCAATGCGCTTTTCCAAATCAAATTTCTTTACCTCAGTCCTACCAAAAATTTGAGTATTTCAGCCTTTTAGAACAACCTTCAATTTTTTTAATTTGCTAGCCAAACCACAAAGGCCTCTGCTCTCTAAAACCTTATTTAAATGATCCATTACCATCCTCTTAAAATTCACATATAAAACCCTTATTTGTTGGAATTTAAAAGATAATAGACCATAGCATACAATAACAGATTTGAGATCAAGAACCATGGAGCATGATTAGATGTTGTCCTTAGAAGATAATGAAACAACGCATCAGGTAACAATTCCACTACCTTTGCATTCATCAAACATTAATCTAATTTTGACCAGCTTCTCGCTAAACCCCTCTAACCATTGCACCAAGAAAAATTACTTCCAACAAATTTCATCTCAAATAGCTTAGAATTTTCAATGAAATTATTAAATTCCTCCATTACAATTCTTAACCGAGGTCTACCTCCCCTACATTCATTTTCATTTCAAATAACATTAAAGCCTCCAATGCCAAGTTAAACTGCATCATTCGAAATATCCTGAAATAACAAACGCCACAGCTCTCTATGCTCTTGGTAAGAACATTTAGCATAAACAACTGAAATAACAAACTACTTATCTTCAAAAGGAAATGTCTCTGTAACATGCTAAGCACTCGCATTTACAATAACTAAATCCAAATCAGATTTCCAAAACAGCCATAACTTTCCACCCATATTTTGGCTCCAAAAATAGTTATCCAGATTCAAATAATTTTTTAGCCATCCTACCTTTGATTCCGATATAAAAGGTTTTGCCAAAATAAAAAAGTTAACTTACGATGCTATAGTAAATTTTGTAGGCTTCTTTTTGAAGTATTCAACTCACAAAAATTCCATAACATTGGTGTACAAATCATAAATTCAATCTAGAAGGCTTGCTAGGAGCCATTGATGAATTTCGAGTGACCCTTACATTTTTTCCATCATCATATACTCTTTTTGATTCATTATCTGAAAAAGAATCCTTAAAATTTTCAAACTGAACTATAATTTCCTTTCTAGGTTCTGAATGATAGCTTCCTTGTAAATCAATATCTTCCTCACCAACTCATTGTCCCTTCTAAATTTCAGCATTCTCGACCCTTACATCAGAACCAATCTCCTGCAGCTCATCATCTTGAATTGACTTGGGATCCACATTCTCCTACAAAACATCCGTGCTAACCAACCCCAAAACAGATGAGTTATTATGTCCCTTAGGCACACTGTTATCATCACACTCCTACAGTTCAGTGATAACCACCCCCAAACCAAGGGAGCCACCATGTTCATTATTCCCATTCTAAATGAGCACATTATCCTTTTTCTTCTCCAACTCCACTTCCCCTTCTTATATTTCTTCAATCACAAGAACTTTATTATTTTCCACAGTTTCCTCATTACCCTGCTTTGAAATTATTATTTTTTCCTCCATGTCCACTTTCTTTTGATCCCCAGGTAATGCTACATACAGTCGTGGAGTTGCAAACGGCACGCAGTCACTTTAGAAAAAAAGTTAACTTTTTCACGTAGGTCCCATATTTATTCACTTTTTTCCAAAGCGACTGCACGCCGCTTGCAACTCCATGACTGCATCTATCATTTCTCATTCCCAAAACCTCCAATACCCTTAAAATCTCATTAGCTTTCAAACCAGAGCAGTCTCCAATCACATGTGTTGTAATGCAATTTCATTACCTTTCAAACTAGAGCACTCTCCAATCACATGTGTTGTAACGATCATATCATATTTCCCCTCTTGAATAGTCATAACTCCTTGAGAAGGCACATCAAAACCTCTTACCATTCCTTCCTTCCTAGCCTTTTTCTCCCATCGTTGGCCCCTATTAAGAACCTACCTTCCCACATCCCCTTTTCGATTAGAGTTATCACCTTTTTTACATTTGCTAGCATTGTGTCCTTACATTTGACAAACACAACAGTAAGCTGGCTGGGTCTTATATTCCATAGGCTGATACCGACTCGATGGAGCCCAAGGAATCCCAATCCAAACTCCTTCAATTGGCTTCACCAATGCATCCATTTCAATATACAACATTGTCCTCTCTATTCGAGTTGCACACCTCGTACTGTTATCACTTTGTAAATATATTCTAATTGGTGAAATAATGTTTTGAAGAAAGGATTCCTAATAGAAATTGGGAGGTAATCCCAACAATACCACTAGACAAGAACCTTGGAAGGTTCCTTCTCCTCAAAAAAACCAATGGACCATTTGAACAAATGGAAATGAGTACTTTCAATGTCACAAACCTTCTGAGCAAAGTGTCACCACCTGGATTTTTCTAGAGAATTCTACCACCTTCTAGAGCCTCCTAGTCCCTTGTAGGTTATTATAGAATGTAGTAGATTGTTGTAAAGTTGTATAGGAAATCCTAGAATGGTTCTTTGCCCTTGAGATTGTGACACTTGTCACAATCCTAGCTATACTTCTAGAAGTAGTCTAGAATGTTCCTTACCGTTAAGATTGTGACATTTGTCACAATCCAAGCCATTCTTTGTACCTAGAGTTCCCTATAAATAGATGGGCTCTCATTTGTGTAAATCACCAAGAAATAAGAGGAACAAGTTCTCTAGAGCTTCTCTCTCTACTCTCTCCCTCTCTCTCTAGAATTATTCTCTCTTGTCTTGAGTCACTTAGAAGGCTTACTTGGGAGCTTTGTCCGGGACAAAACCTCCTAAAGCCGCACGGGACGTGTGAAGAATTTCTAAGTCCGTGACAGTTGGTATCAGAGCATCGAGCTTGGAATGGCGGAACCAAGTGTGGTCACCATGGAGAACCAGGATCCACGCAAGAGTAAGAGGTCGAAGGAGTCGACCTCGTCCGTGGAGTCTCGCCTCGATAGCATCGAGAAGACCATGGCCAAGATATTGGCCAAGATGGAAGAATGGGAGCAGTCTCACAGGAAGGTGAGCACCCTTGACAACACTGTGACCAGGATGGAAGTAGCAGTGGCGGATGTCAAAGACCGTCTTGACATCATGGAGCAAAGCATGGAGGAGCTAGGATTGGAGGGCCAATCCGAATCGCTCAAGGAGTTCATTCTGAGCACCATCAACCTCACCCTCGAAGCACAACGTGTTGAGAACGTTGCCTTCCAAGACCGGGTCTTGGGGGAACTAATCAAACTCTAGGAGCGAATGGAGGAACACTGCGTCGGTCTGGAGGAGACCAGGGTGGATTGGGCCATGTGCAAGCGAGCTGTGGCCAATGGGGGCACCATCGGAGGAGGAATGGTGTCTACACACCGAGTAGATACCCCCAAACCAAAGGAGTTCGACAGCAAGCGGGATACTAAAGAACTCGACAACTACTTGTGGCATATGGAACGCTACTTCGAAGCGTTGAACATGCTAGACGAGCATGTCAAGGTACGTACTGCTTCTCTCTATCTTACTAATCTTGTTGATACTTGGTGGCGTCGTAAGCATAGTGAGATAGAAAAGGGTACTTGTACCATTAACTCATGGGAGGAGTTCAAGCGTGAACTCAAGAGGCAGTTCTACCCTGAGAACGTGGCCCTCTATGCGTGGAAGAAAATGAAGGAGTTGAAGCACACTTCTTCAATTCGCGACTATGTTGAGGAGTTCTCTGCTCTCATGCTTCAAATCACGAACATGAGCGAGGAAGATTTTCTCTTCAATTTCACCGATGGCCTCAAGTCATGGGTGGCTCAAGAGCTCAAGCGACGTGGGGTCAACGACATCTCCACCGCCTTGACAGTGGCAGAAACCTTGGAAGAGTTCGAGTATCACAAGAGTGATAACTCTTCAAAGACCAAGTTTTCGAAGGATAATCACGACAAAGGTGGGGGAGCAAAGGAGTACAAGACCCCACAGAACAAAGGGCGTGGAGATAAGCCTTCGACATCGAGGGAAGGCAAGAAAGACCACTCCAAGGACAAGAAGCCAAAAGATACTTCCTTCCTTTGTGATGGGCCACACTGGGCTAGAGACTGTCCTAAGAGGAAGGCTCTCAACGCCATGCTCAAGGAAAAAGAAGTTGAAGAGAAGTCGCAAATGGGGTGCTTGCAACTTCTCAACTCACTAAAGGCAAACACCAAGCCAACCACCAAGGATAGATCCTTAATGTTTGTAGAGGTGTTCGTCAATGGCAAGAAGACCCATGCCCTAGTCGACTCGGGAGCTTCTCACAACTTCATCAAGAATGAAGAGGCCACACGGCTAGGTATCCCTCTCAAGAAGGGTCACGGATGGCTGAAGACGGTGAATTTTGAAGCCAAACCGCTTGATGGTGTAGCTCATGGCATAGAGCTACAACTTGGCACATGGAAGGGGAAGGTGGACTTCTCCGTCGCCCCCATGGACGACTTCAACGTCGTGTTGGGAATGGAGTTCCTGAGACAGTTTAACGTAGTGTCTCTTCCTCACTACAACTCGGTATGCATCTTAGAAGATGGGCCTTGTATGATACCCACCATGTCTAAGCTGAACACCACCCAACTCCTATTGGCTATGCAAGTCAAGAAAGATGATGAATTTTACTTGGCTACTATGAAGGAAGGTGAAGTGAAGATTCACTCCCCTCCACCTATGGAGACCTAGGAGGTCCCCAAGGCCTACGAGGATGTCAGGCCACCAGAGTTGCTCAAGCAACTACCACCTAGGAGAGAGGTGGATCATCGAACTGAGTTAAAATTCAGCGCTAAAACACCTGCCAAAGCGCCTTATCCCATGTCAACTTCAAAACTTGAAGAACGAAGGAGGCACATAGAATACCGCGTAGGTGATTTGGTACTGGTAAATATCTTATCAACCCAGCCCAAGTTTACCAGGAAGCTGCGCAAGGGGTTTGCATAGCGATATGAGGGACCCTTCCCAATCATCAAGAAAATAGGGAAGGCCTCCTACGAGCTAGACTTACCCTCCAGATTCAACATTTATCAGGTCTTTCATGTAAGCTGTCTGAAACCTTATTATGGTGATGAAGAAGAGCCGACACGAGGAGAGTCTAAGCGTGCTCCATTGGGCATAACCACCACTTTTGATACAAAAGTAGAGGAAATCTTGGCGGATCGGGAAGTCAGACGAAGGGGTCACAAGCCACGCCAAGAATACTTGATCAAGTGGAAGGGATTGCCCGTAAGTGAGACAACCTGGGAACCTAAGGAATCGCTGTGGCAATTTGAAGATCAAATCCGAAGGTTCCATGAAGGCAACGCGTCGAGGACGTCGCGAAACTAGGTGGGAGAGAATGTCACCACCTGGATTTTTCTAGAGAATTCTACCACATTCTAGAACCTCTTAGTCCCTTGTAGGTTATTCTAGAATGTAGTAGATTATTGTAAAGTTGTATAGGAAACCCTAGAATGGTTCTTTGCCCTTGAGATTGTGACACTTGTCACAATCCTAGTTATACTTCTAGAAGTAGTCTAGAATGTTCCTTACCGTTAAGATTGTGACACTTGTCACAATCCAAGCCATTCTTTGTACCTAGAGTTCCCTATAAATAGAGGGGCTCTTATTTGTGTAAATCACCAAGCAATAAGAGGAACAAGTTCTCTAGAGCTTCTCTCTCTACTCTCTCCCTCTCTCTCTAGAGTTGTTCTCTCTTGTCTTGAGTCACTTAGAAGGCTTACTTGAGAGTTTTGTCCGGGACAAAACTTCCTAAGGCCGCACGGGACGTGTGAAAAATTTCTAAGTCCGTGACACAAAGGCTTTGCAGAAACCATCCTTCTTCGCAAATCATAGGAAAACATGTTGTGGTGACATCATACTTGAAACAATTGGTTGCAATGCAAATCCCTATTTAGTACGGATAAAAGCACGAATCACATCAAGTGAAGGTCGCTGTCGAAAAAGTTTCATAACCAACAAAAATCTGAAACGTTTTGTAGATCTCTCCAATTCCTATTTAGAAAAACAAACATATGTTTTCCTTCCCATAGATTTTGACACACGCAAGAGAATATTAACAATCGGTAACGGAGCAAGAGCCGAAGCCACCATATTCGTGAAGGATTAGGTTTAAGCCACATTCATTTACTGTTTATAGTATGTATATATTATATAGCCAATTGCTTAATTATTTTGCCAATTGTTTAATTCCATTCTACTGTTTTTCTTTTGAGACTTTGTCAATATGATAATCATCACATGATAGACAACCTTGTCTTTAGATTATTTTTTTTTTAAAAAATAAACCTTGCCGTACAGCTTGACAAAAATAATTTAAAAGAGGGTAGCTTTTCTACAATAAGGTAAGTTTTTTTAAAAGAGGGTGTAAAAATAATTTTATAGATTTAAATGAGTATACAGTAAGTGTGCAGAAAATTAGGCTTTTTCCTCAAATTTCACTTTAAAAGATTAGGTTAAGCCACATTCATTTACTGTTTATAGCATATATATTAAATAGGAATAGATTTCGTCATGTTGCATATATTATAATTTATTATAAAGTGAACAACTACTAGAATTTGTACTCCCAGCTGGGAAAGCAAGTCAAAGTCGTTAATAATATTATTATCTCGCTTTATTTTAGTTTTATTTTATTTTAATTGTTTATGTATTTTTTTTAATAGTTAAAGAAGTAATTATTAATATCTTAGTATATATATTTTTTAGTTTTTTTAAAGATTGTAACATGTTTAAAAATGTTTAAAATAAAAGATAAAAAAAAATATAATTTACATTAGAGAGCACACCAAGTGACTAAATTAAGAAAATATAATAATACTATTTTTTTAAAAAAAAAGGAAATTACAGGTCAGGCTAATTTGAACAACTATATCTTCAAAATTAACCATGGAACTTCCGTGCTCTTTATAAAGATATTATTACTCGGTTATAAATTAAAATAAAAAAGAATAATATTATATACAGTGGTAGAGTTACAAGTGGCATGCAGTCGATAGAAAATAGAGTTCACTGTTAAAAAAGTTAACTTTTTTCATGTGAGTCTTATATATATTTATTTTTTTTAAAGTGATTACATGTTACTTATAAATCCATATTTGCATCTATTATTTCTTATAACATAAATGGTAGATTTTGAAGCGGGTCTTCATTGATCATCTATAAAAATAGAAATAATTAGCCGATAATTTCTTCTTCTAACAAAACAAATTTGGCACGTGATCTTTTGAATGATCAACATGTTGCAAAAAATAATTAAGTGCCTAATTCTCATTTATATAATTCTCTCTATTCATCTAAAAAAACAAATATTTAAATCGTGGTGGAAATTTTATATATTATGATAAAAAATAATCATACAAATTATTGGTGTCTTGGATGAAGGCATATATATTTTTCAAAAATATTATTTGTATATAATTTATGTATTTTTTGCGTATATACTATATAAAAATATAAATTATATGTATCATTTAATTTAACTAGTTGTATTTTTTATTTTTATTTCTCTCTCATCATATTTTTAATTTTTTTTTAATATTTTAACTGACATAAAAATAATGACACGTCACCAATTTTATAAAAGGTCCCCGAAATCGTGTATATATAGCATTGCTATGTGTTTTTACTCGAAGGTTGTTTAATGGTTTTCATATCTTCATTATAATTTGTAATAACTATTACATATAGTTTTTAAACTATAAAATTAACATTAAAGGAAAATGAAAATGATTAAAAAAAGAAGAGAGGAATGACACCTGGGGCGGAGCCACTTGAGCCCCTCCAAATTTTTTGAAATTATAAAATGATTCTTATATTTTATACATAATTTTATAAATATAAAAAATAGCCTACCCAAAAAATTTACAATTTTTATATGCTTTCTAAATCTTTTTAAAAAAATTCAATATATCTAAAAATGTTTCTCTCTAATTTTTTTATAGTCTCAAAATTTTGTTTAATTTCTATATAATATTTATTTTTAAGAATGTGACTTCTCTAAAATTTAAACTAAAATTCTTTTATTATACAATATTGAGTTTTTTAATATAAAATCCAAAGTCTCATACAAGAAATATTATTTAAGATTGGTGATTTATATAAAAAATAGTTTATAATTATGTTTTTATGATTTTTCAATATATTTTTAATTTATATAAGAAAAATAATATTTACAATTCTATGATCCAATACAAGTCCCACTCATTTCATTTGAAAAAATTAGGTAAATTTAGGATTCATATGAAAAATAATTATTTTTTAATAGTGGACAGTATTTCTACTTTTTTAAATGAAGTGTGTAAAACTTGCGTATCTTAGGATAATATTTAATATTATTCTTTATATAAATATATTATACAATAAAAAAATTGGCCTCCCTCCATACAATTACTGTTTTGTCACTGAATGACACAGTTATGCATGTGCCCATTAACCAACATATAAATATTATATATACATATATATATATATATTTAAGTTGTTGATATTGGACAGAATGTATATACAGACAGCAGTTAGAGGGAAAATAATGAGACCAACAAACGAGAGAAGATTCAGGCTCTGTTTGAATTCAGAAATGAGATGAGATAAGATGAGTTAAATTTATTTTTTAATAATAATATTATTTTAGGATTTAAAAAATATGTATTAAAATTTAAAAAATGTGTATTGAAATTTAAAAATAGTGTATAGAAATTTATATTTTGTATAAAAAATTATAAAAATATAAAAATAAAATACAAATAAATTTTAAATACAAATAAGACCACAAAAGAGGAAATAGGAGGAGGAGACAAACAGGCAGGACCTCCACCAGCACATGAATAAAATCTGATTATATTTTTGGATTCCATTCCTTTCGCACATGGTACCGCTATAAAAGTATGGAAAATATGCCCAAAGGGCCAAAGGACAGCCGCCCCACACGACACTGTACTGTGCATATCCAGAAAAGAAACAACCTCCACCCAAAATCTTGCTAGTTTTGGCTGTTCTACTAAAAAAAAATGCTCTAACCAATAAAAAAAAACATAAAAATAATTTTGTAAATTTACGGAGTTTATCCTATTATAAAATTATTTTTATTTATAAAATAAATTTAATTAATCAAATAAAATTATGTTAATTTATATAATTCTTTTATAAATATACTAATCATCTTTTTATTATTATCTACAGAGTATTTTGGGATTTTACTGCATTTTGATGCATTTTTTATTTTAATTTTAGTTTTAATTTAAAATTATAATATTATTTTAAAATAATTATTTAAAAATTATAGAAAATAAAATAAAAATCGAAATCTTTATTAAAAATTCAAAAATAAGTACAAATAACATTTTCCATCTACAGGATGCCCATTGTTTTTTTAGGAAATATTCCAAAATTCACAATATTTTTTTTTTGGGAACAAAAAAACAGAGAGCTAGTTGCCAACTCCCCTGGTTACCACCTTCTTCGTCACCTCATAATTCTCCCTACCAACTTCCCAAACTCCTTTTTTGACTCTCTCTCTCTCTCTCTCTCTCTCTCTCTGTAAGAATAATGATAAGGAGAGAGAGGGCTTTGCTTTTGCTGCTTATGCTCTGTCCAATCCGTTCTTATCTGAGTAAGGCTGGTACTACGCCGCGCTGGGGTCACACCTATAAGTACGGCACTATCCTATTCAATATATTTCTTTTTCATTTATTTTTTTCATCTTTCTAATTTTATTCAAATTACACTACTTATCTGTAATTCTTGATATTATTCGGATAAATTTGTAATATTATTCTAAAAAATAAGCTAAATATAATATTTATTTTTATTAATTATAAGTAAATTTTATACAATTGGAAAACATAATAATTAGGATAAAAATATGAGAAAAAGCTCCTCAGATTTATTTGAAGAGTAGGATATATGTATATATATATATATTTATATAATATAAATTATAAAAGTGATTTTGTCAATACGTTTCGTACAGGTCCGCACTTGCATCTGTCCTTCCTCACATAGTCCTTCCCCATATGAAGTTGGAAAGAAAACGACATTTTTCTATGCCAAACGTACCCTTCTGTCAACGACTTTCAATACTCTCGTCCTTATCGTCCTTTTCCGTACGAGCTCTTCTTTACCTCTACTAAATGACGAGAAGACCCCCAACTTTTCCAAGTTATAAAAATGATAAACATTTTTTTAAGCGAATAAGATCTATTAAATTAAGGTCTTATTTATTTTTTAAATTAAATTTTATCATTTTAACTCATCTCAAACTTATCATTATATTTTTTTATATTTTTATATAAAATATAAATTTCAATATATTTTTTTTCTCAAGTTAACTTTTTCAAATACTAAAATAATAATAATATTTAAAAAAAATTCAATTCAGCTCATCTCATCTTATTTCTAAATCTAAATAAGTCCTTCATAAAATAATACAAGAAGAGGAGATGGAATTTTTCAACAAGTATTCAAAAATAAATAAAACTACAACGCACATAAGCTAGAAAGCGAGTTTATTTAAAACCAAAAAAGATGATTCGTACCCATATCCAACAAAGGAATTTCGTCTTAACAAAAAACGAAAAAAAGTTACTCGCATAAAATCGAACAACCAAGCCACCGCAAAAGCGAAGAGAAAGACAGATGCACTGTTATTTGATATCTTGAAAAGCTTGCTGAAGAAATCTACCAATCCTTTCTCGAGATCACTAGTTAAAAAAAACAATAACATAAGTGGGAAACCCACATCTAAATTAGGTTGCCAGCAACGAACCCGAGACGGTGTTGGCACGTTAACCACACGAGCCGTAGGAGAAGGAAAGCCAATAGTCGAATTTGAAAATTAGAGACCGTGGAAACTATTGGTGCTGCGCATGACATACACCGATGCGTCAGATCACTGCTACAAGAAAGTGACATGCACAACAAGAGTCATGCATGTACCGCACACGTTTAAATCGCAGATTCACCTCCTGGACAAGAAGATCGGTAGTAATAGAGTCACTAGAGGTGGTGCATGATGGTTCTAAAATGCCAACTGGCAAAAGACTAGTATAATGGGGTTCAAAAACTGAAAAACAACATAAATCGGCTGAAAAAACATTAAAATCAATCAAACAACTACCAAGAAGAAAAAAACATCTAATACAAAAGAAGATAAAGAGATGAGGAGGTGACTGGAGCCAAGGCTCCGACCCACCCTCGCTTGGAAGAGAGAAAAAAAAAATATTAATGGATGATTAAAAATCGCCTAAAGAGAGAGAGCAAATAATGAAGAGAGAAGCTAAGTTCTACAAAGATGAGAAGTTGATTACAAATTGGATTTCTAGCTTGATGTATACTTAATGGAAGACGAGACGATAATAATTTTTAATTCAACTATTTATTTTTTGTTCTATAATTTTTTATTCATCAATTTCGTTTAACTAATAAGGTAAAATACAAGCCTTCAAATTAAAAATTTTATTTAAGATGACCTGGAAAAGATCAATCCTATCTAATTATAATAAAAAATATTATTTATTTATGATTTGTATATATATTTTTTTATGTATATGATATATATAAATATTATTTTTATACATTTTTTTAATTTAATTATTCATATTTTTAATTTTATTTTTTTTCTTATTATGTTTTTATTTTTTTAATATTTTAATTAACATAATATTTATTATCATGTTATGGATTACACAAAAGGTAGATGAAGGCATATTATTCTAACATTACTCAATTATAATATAAAATATATCCCAAACTTGCTCTTAAAAAAAAGAGTTGGAATAAATAATGAGTAATGTTAAAAAATATTTATTATTTAAGAGTATCTATTATACTCATAAATTTATAATAATTTATTTAAGAATAAAATAATTTATTTATTTAAATCATTTTATAAATATAATAAATATTCTTCCAAGATTTTCTAATAAATAATTATTAGATCCTCCCCAAAAGTACAAAAGCTAAACCTAATAAAGTAATTATATATAATATAAATAGAACTGTCGTTTAACACGTGGGGGTATTATAGTCTATCATGCGAAAAAAAACTCAATCAAGGAAGCTGGATGGACCTGAAAGTAAGGTCCACAAAGGGTAACAACGTAATTTGGATATAGTCCTTCTTCCTCAGTACCTCCCTCCCTCGCTCACAAATTCTCTACAATCACCAAACCAAAAAACAGAAGGAAAAAACCCATAATTTCTGTTAACGGTTCGCGTTCTAATCCTCAAATACACCATCGTCTTCACCTTTCTTCAAAATCCCCAAAAAAAGCATCATCGTCTTAACAACCTTCTCGAACCGAGGAACCAACCCGCTGTTCCTCGTAAAACCATGAAGAAACAAAAGTTTCCTCAGGCGCTCAACAACTACTTCGATCTCCTTTCCGAGGAAATCGTGTTGTCTATCCTTGAATTCCTCGGACCAAACCCGCTTGACAAGAAGTCGTTTTCTTTAGTATGTAAATCTTTCTACGCCATCGAAGCCAAGCACCGTCGAACATTGAAGCCGCTCCGTTCCGAGCACCTACCCAAGGTACTGAAAAGGTACCCGCACGTGACCCACATGGATCTCTCGCTGTGCCGGCGGGTCACCGATGATTCGCTGGCTGTGGTAGCTGGCATGTGCGGGACCACACTCCGCTCCATCGATCTCTCCCGGTCTAAGTTCTTCACCGGCGCGGGGCTGTCGAGTCTGGCACTGAGGTGCGAGAATCTGGTGGAGATGGACCTGTCGAACGCGACCGAGCTGAGGGACGTGTCGGCGGCGGTTGTGGCGGAGGCTAAGAACCTGGAGAGGCTGTGGATGGGGAGGTGCAAGATGGTGACCGACATAGGGGTCGGATGCATCGCGGTGGGATGTAGGAAGCTGAGGCTATTGAACCTGAAGTGGTGCGTGGGTGTTGGCGATTTGGGTGTCGGCTTGGTTGCTATTAAGTGTAAAGATATTCGGGTTTTGGATCTTTCTTACTTGCCGGTAATTCTTCAATTGCCAATCTTTCTTTTTGTTTTGTCATCTTACATATTATTCTGTCTTGTACGCGCGCTTGTGTGTTTATTTGGAATGAATTGAAGTTGTGCTGTTTAGTCGAGGGGGGAAATGAATAAATATAGCGAATGTCTTTGTTCAATTCGAGTGTACTCGTATTTATGATGTCAATTTGGGCTGGAGATGATTAGGCCGTTAGGCCTTATTCTTGTACTGCTGGAATGTGTTTTGGATTATTATTGATCGGTTTTGATCTCTTTCAGATCACTGATAAATGTTTGCCATCCATCTTGAATCTGCAACATCTCGAAGATTTGACATTAGAAGGATGCTTTGGTATTGATGACAACAACCTTGCAGTCCTTAAGCATGGGTGCAAGTCGCTAAAGGTATTTTTTTTTTTTTAATTCAGGATTAGCTGGTGTCCTTTTTCGTATCTTTTTTCTTGTATCAATAAAGAGGATATTATGATCAGAAATATGTTTCTTAAAAAATTGTATGGGTATGAGGCCGGAGAATATAAATTTAATTCTACTTGTAGTTTTGTCCCCTATTATCGATCCTCCACGTTTTGCAATCTTTCAAGGTGCATTTTAAGGAGCAGAGTTTGCAGTATAATCTACATGGTGTTATAAATATAAATAAGTACAGTGTATTGTATATAATATTTATCAATATATATCATCCCAATGAAACAAAAATCCTTTTTGGCCATGGGTTCTACTTCCTACTTCTCAATAAGTTATTTTTGTTTCTTGCGGGCATTTGACAAATTCAGTTTTTTTTTTTTTTTTATCAGAAACTTGATATGTCAAGTTGTCAGAAGATTACTCCTGTTGGTTTGTCTTCTGTATTCAGTTGTACTAGATGCCTAGAACAAGTTACCTTAGCATATGGTTCCTCTGTAAGTCTCTACACTTCTCTACATCTTCTGGCAGTTAGTTTTTTTTTTGTATTCTTATCTCTTTATTGACTATTTATGGTGGTGGTATTTAGGTTAATCTTGATCTTGCTGATAGTTTAAACAAGCTTTCCATGTTGCAATCAATCAAATTAGATGGTTGTCTGGTTACTTGTGATGGACTGAGGGCCATTGGAGATTGGTGTGTATCGCTGAGGGATCTCAGCTTAAGTAAATGTTCAGGAGTGACTGATTATGGCCTGTCCTACCTTGTAACAAAACAGAAAGACTTGAAGAAGCTAGACATCACATGTTGTCGTAAGATAACTGATGTATCTATTTCCCACATTGCAAATTCTTGCACTGCTCTTAGATCTCTCAGGATGGAATCATGTACCCTGGTTCCTAGAGAAGTATTTGTCTTACTTGGACGATGCCGTTCTCTTGAGGAACTTGACTTAACAGATAATGAAATCGATGATGAAGGTTTTTCCCCCTGCTCCTATCTCTTGTAAAACAGTGCTACTCTGCCGAGTCAAATACTTATGTTGTTATGTTTGTTCCTTTTACAGGTTTGAAATCCATCTCCACTTGTTGCAAACTCACCAGCTTAAAACTTGGGATTTGTCTAAACATAACTGATGAGGGACTCTCCCATGTTGGCATGTCATGCTCAGGACTTAAGGAGCTGGATTTGTACAGGTTTGTAACTTTTAATCCATGGTTTCATTTTGAATTGGTACCATTTGTGTCCCCATACCTAGGGTTAAATCTGTTCACCACCTTATTTGTACATTCACATGATAGAAAACCTTGGTAATTAATTAAATGGATTTACTATTTTGTTCAGGTGCACGGGGATAACTGATTTAGGAATTTTAGCAATTGCTCACGGATGCCCTGGCATCGAGATGATAAACATAGCGTACTGTAAAGAAATTACTGATAGTTCCTTCCTTTCGTTCTCAAAATGCTCAAAACTAAACACAATTGAAAGTCGCGGATGTCATATCACATCAATAGGGGTAGCAGCAATTGCTGCAGGATGCAAGCAGCTAACCAACTTAGATGTAAAGAAATGTCATGCAATTGATGATGCGGGGATGATTTCACTTGCTTACTCTTCTCAAAACCTCAAGCAGGTACTCGGCCTCTCTCGCTTTTATGTTGAGACATAATGAATTAGGAGAAAATGTTAAATATCGAGGACTAATGGTTTTTTTTTTTTTTGCCTTTCCGTATAGATAAATTTATCGTATAGCTCAGTTACAGATGTGGGGCTCTTGTCTCTTGCCAGCATCAGCTGCCTACAGAGCTTGACCATTTTGCACTTGAATGGTTTGACAGCCGGGGGGCTGGCAGTTGCCTTGTTGGCTTGTGGAGGACTGACAAAAGTGAAGCTCCATGCTTCCTTTAAATCCAAGTTACCCCAACAGCTTTATGAGCATTTGGAAGCTCGCGGTTGTGCATTCCACTGGAGAGATAAAGTGTTTGAGGTATGTCTGTTCACTGGTCTTGAGGTTGATTCTCATTTTAAGTTAATTAAATCTACTTGATTATGGTATTGAACTTGATTTGCTAATCATTGAACAGGCTGAATTAGATCCCCAATGTTGGAAACTGAGGTTGGAAGATATGGTGCAATAGGGTTTTCTGAATTGTCCTTGAGCATGAAGTTGAGAACGTTCCATGCTAAAGTTGCCGTCCATACCTCAAGCTGACTGACGCCAAAAGGCCTAGAAAATATATCGTTGTAATTGTTTCTCTTGGTATTACAAGGTTACTAATTCCCCAAATATAGTTGTTTCAGAATGTAAGAACCGATTTTGTGTTGTTTAGAGCAAGTCCTAGCTGCCATTGATCAGGCTAGGCACTCTGTTAAATTTCCCCGAGTGTTTGGGCCAAAGGGCTTAAATATAAGTGTACACTGGTTTTGAGATGTGCCTGTTTCCTCGAGCTTAACTTTCGACGTACTAAGAGGGCTTGCTACGATTGATGGTGATCCATCACGTTTTTAGTGGCCCCATATATAAACACTATTTAGCCTTCTTGCCCTTTAAGCAAGCAAGCTTTGTCGCTATCCATATAATAGGACGACGGGGTCACAAAAAGCTATTCAACAAGAGTTGGTTGGAAAAATTGAAATAAAACTAACATTGCCCAGTAGGTTTCACCGAAAGTCAAGCAAGGTTGCTATGCGGATAAAGGTCTCTTTAAGAGTATCTTTTCTGTAAATAATAGTAAAAATAGAAGTGAATAATTTTTTAAAAATAGTAAGCTATTTGTAGTACTGAGTGAGAGACTATGTATAGTTCTACTGATGTATGAGAACAAAAGAGGAAAAATATTATTTTAAAAATGATATTATTGTAATTTTTAAAAAAATTAAATATAATTGAATAAACTTGTATGAGTAAATCTTCATTTGAGAGCTGTATGTAGAATAACTCTAGTTTACGCATAATCTTCGGCTTTAAAAAAAAAAAAAATTAAAGTTATAATAATATTCTCATGTTTTCATACATAAAGGGATTTTCACATACAGTTTCCTTATGACCTATTCAGGACTGTAAATAAAATTTCTATGGTAAAATCATCTGAAAATATTTCTTCTAGTTATTGAAGGCTGGAGCTAGAGTTTTTGGTCTTACTATTTTAGTATTTGCTCCGTCACTGCAACCCTTACCGCCTAGTGAGTGACCGCCACGCTCCGCTAGAAGGCCAGTTCAAGTTTCAGCCCCATTTTGACGGTAACCACATTTAATTAACTATTGACGGCACATCAAAAATACCATTATGGAAGATTCTAATTAGCAGAAGCAAAAATAGTCAGATTATGGGCTTTGACTAAAGTCTTTCAATCGACGGGCAAAGGTTAAATAAGGCGGCCCAATAAATAATGGATTCGTATCATGCTTATAGTTTATAACCGAGCACATGGCAAGCAGATACACGAACACGTGGCCAGACCATGATGCTGCTTGGCTCAGCCGCCTGCAATCTACATTGGCGACCCAGTCAAGTCAAACCCACAAGCTTTGACTGACTGGTGATGGTTTCAACGGTCAAACTTTTTTACTTTCTTCGAAGATGCATGGGGTGTGGTGTTTCTTTAGCCAAGAATGAGAAAAAATAAATTTAAAAAACATATACATATACGACCAACCCTGTCCCGGTTTGTCCAATACTTAAATCCTTGTCTTTTCTCAGACACCTATAAATTCAGAGTCCCAGCTTCTTTCTGTCTCTCAAAACCCAGTCCATGACCTCCTCCATTACTGATCATATTGCCAAAAACAAGGAAGACAACATGGACAGTAGAAGCCAAGATAGGATGAATAATAATAGAGCAGTAAGCTGGGGATATTCTGATCGAAATGGAAATGGCAGTGAAATAGTACCTAAGTTCAGATCATTCCCACCTTCTTCATTGCCTCTATCTCCTCCTCCAGTTTCTCCTTCTTCTTATCTGTCTATCCCATCTGGTTTAAGCCCATCTGATTTCTTGAGCTCGCCTCTGTTTTCTTCCATGAATTATGCTGTGAGTTTTGACCTAAAAAATCACGCTTAGTTATTATATGATATCTATCCTGATTTCTTAAACTAAATGATGGGTCTTTATTGTGATTTTCTTGCGCAGAATCTGCCATCTCCGACGACCGGAGCTTTTGCCGGTCAAGCATTCAACTACATGAACGATTCTGCTAATCAAAACCAGCAGCTAGGAATGAAGGAGGAAGACAACTTTAGTTCTGATTTCTCTTTTCAACCTGAAACAAAGCCTACTGCTGCAATATCATCATCCATCTTCCAGTCTTCTTTCGCAGTGGTAATTTGACATAAATTCATTTCATTTTGGTTCTTGCGTATATAGTTTTTTTTTTCTTTTTATTTTTATTTTTATTTTTTTTGGGGGGGGGGGAAGAATTTAGAACAACCTTTGACTTTGACTTTTTAATTTTTCTCCTATTCTTTTATTATTTATCTGCTCGAACACCGCGAATTTTTTCCATTTGTTAATTTCAGGAGCCGACAACTGAAAAATCCAAAGGGACGCTGTTTTGGATGTTTTTATATATGTATATAGAATAAATTTGGGCAGTAGTTTGCTGTTCATAGCAGATAACAGTCTCTCGTTTACATAATTACTGTTCGTATAAGAAACTGTTGCGGACTATTGTAAACAGTAAACTGCTGGCTAGCACTGCTAATGTATATATACACAAATTGAAAAGTGCTATTAATATGGCCGCCATCAATTGAAATCTGGAATCCGTTTTGTTGCGCACATCTCAGGTTAATTGAGGCGACTTTTAGATTGTCCAAGCGTCACGGCTCACGACTGTAAAAATTTCGTATAGATCAGGTTACAACGACCAGACGAAGTCACGAATGGACTCGGTCAATCTTTTCGGCTGTTAAAAAGGCGAGAACTTCTTGTCGCGATAGCATCGTACGAACTGAATCTCCAAACTGACCTTAGGGAAAGTACTTTTTAAGGCGACTTTTAGCTTGTTTGTCACCGGGATAATTTATATTCGTGACGAACTTAAAGCTTCATTACATATTTTTATATTTCACTCGATCTAAGAATTAGTTGTAACGGCGATTCACGTTTCCTCGTGATTCGCTATTTTCAAGGCCACATCTTTTGCTTGATCGCCCATTTGAGAATTGAGACTTCTTCTTTTTTTCTTTTTTTTTTTAATAAAAACAAATTGTTATTTCCTCAAATTTTACGTGTTAAAATGTCATATGCTAGCCAGGTGTTGTGATCTTATTTTTATCATATATTTGTGCTAATGTGTTATTATCTATCAATTTTATTTTATTTTTATTTTAAAAATAAAAGTTTATCCAATGGTTTTATAGGCAAGAATAAGTTGGATGAGAATGCAATATATATTGTAATTCTAAATATATAAAAAAAAAATCATTATTTACATCATCACATGTCGCATTTTATTTGTCAATATGTTATATTCATGATGGAAATTCATCTTTGTTTCTTAACGAGTGTTTCATATCTATGAAAAGACAACATGGATTACAGGAAATTCATCTTTGTTTCTTGTTGAGTATGACACTAAACAAGTTTACCAACTATTTCAAATGCTTCTATGCATTCATGATCATGGAAATTCATCTTTGTTTCTTGAGAACTAAATATGATTCCTCTTAAACAGGAGGAATCCATGAAAAGACAACAGGAAGCATGGAATTTCAACAAACCTACCAATCAAACTGAATTTTCATTGGAGAAATTAGTTGAAGTAAAATCTGAGTTTGCACCCATGAAGAGCTTCACAACTTCAGAAATGGCTACAACCCAAGAAAAAATGCAGAGTAGTTCGGCTCCTTTGTCCAGCCACGACCAATATACTCGACCACCTCAATATATAAGAGAGCAAAGGAAAACAGATGATGGATACAACTGGAGGAAATATGGACAAAAAAACGTCAAAGGAAGTGAAAACCCACGTAGTTATTACAAGTGCTCGTTTCGAGGCTGTCCCATGAAGAAAAAAGTTGAGACATCCTTGTATGGACAGATTACTGAAATAGTATACAAAGGAAGCCATAATCATCCCAAGCCTCAGTCCAATAGAAGATCATCATCTTCTCAATCAATTCAAATGGGAATTCCTGATCATTCATCTGTAACAGTTGGAAATACACAAATGGAGTCTGTCACAACACAGGAGGATTCTTCAGCCTCAGTTGGAGAGGACGAGTTTGATCAAAGGTCTCCAACCAGTAATTCGGCAGGAGATGACGATGAGAATGAGCCTGAGGCCAAAAGATGGTACGTCATTAGTTTGTTGGTCTTGAATTTGTTTTTGATCATGATGAAGTTTTGGATTCGGTTCTACATGATGATACTAATGATCTCTATTTTGCAGGAAGAGAGAAAATGAAAACGAGGGGATTTCAGCTTCTGGGAGTAGGACTGTGAGAGAACCTAGAGTTGTAGTTCAAACAACAAGTGAAATTGATATTCTTGATGATGGGTACAGATGGAGGAAATATGGACAGAAAGTAGTCAAGGGAAATCCAAATCCAAGGTATATATATTGATCTTCTTTAAAGAATTACTATAATCTTGTTGATCATTTCATGACGGTTTAATTAAAGAGAAAATACTCTAGTCACAAATTGACTATATAAAAATAATCTTAATTACAAACTGATGTGGCTTGATCTGGTTTATCAAATTTTAAAATTATTTTTATTATAAAGCAAATTTGATAGACCATACAAGTCATGTTACTTGTGTAATCACTTTAAAAGGGAACTGTTTGGATTTGGCTGCTAATTCTGCAATTTGTCTCTCTATATCTGTAGGAGCTACTACAAATGTACTTCCATAGGCTGTCCAGTGAGGAAACATGTTGAGAGAGCATCTCAAGACATGAGGGCAGTGATCACCACTTACGAAGGAAAACACAACCATGATGTTCCGGCAGCTCGAGGCAGTGGGAATTATGCTGTGAATAGACCTCAATCCAATGTCAATGGCAGCAGCTACGCACCCATGCCAATAAGGCCATCAGTTATGGCCACACATATAAATCAGACAAGTTACTCCAATTCTTTCCAGAATACAAGGTTGCCAACATCTGCAAGTCAATCACCATATAACCCACAAATGTTGCAGGGCCAAGGAGGTCATGTCCCATTTTCAGGTTACACAAACCAAAATCAAGCTGCCTATATGGATCAGACACAACGGTCGGAAGGGCGAAACGCGTTCTTCGACTCATTCTTTTCCGAGGATTACTAACTTTGCATTAGATCAAAGAAAGCAGACCAACCAATTCAATTTTTTATTTCTTTTATTTTATTTTTTTGAATTTTTTTTAGGTCTATTCTCTTAGAGGATTAGCTGTGTAAAATTATTAGGGACTAGAATAAGCAAGAGTTAGTTGCATTTCCATTTCTTTTATAACGATTCGAGGACTATTTTTTAAGCTTTAGAAAGTTCCCCATATTGGTTGATTTTGTAAAAGAATGGCAGAGAAAACAAGAAGGGTGAATAATCATAAAGGTTCTTTAACATGTACCATTCACTCTCTGGTCTTAGAAGAATTCTTTTGGTTACTGAGCTTTTGTTACACATAAGTACATATCCTATATACTATACAGTTTTTTATCTTTTACAATTTTTTTCTTTTTAAACTAAATGAATTCTCTACTCATTATTTATATACTAAATATTTTATAAAAGAAGAAGAATCAAAAAAATATATGGTGTATAGTGTGTAGGCTTGTGTATAGATTTTTTATTGATTACTTCACTTAAACATCAACATGCTTTTCTTTCTTTCTTTGTTATTTTTAACAGTCCATCGATTTTTTGTGTTTCAGATAAAATTATTTATGATATTATCTTTCATTATATGACCGACCAAAGCGAGCGCCACTTATAAAGTGATCACTGGTTCCTTTCACAACTAGATGTGAGACAATCCTAATAATCTCTCTCTCATATATCGGACTTTAGGTTAAAGTAGCGAAGACTCATTTTTCTCGTGAATTGTTGGGTTAGGACTATTGATAAATCTAGATTCTAATATTAGTATGGGGGTGTTTGGCCAGTGTGTGGTTGCACACCTACACATCTTCCTCAAATAATATTTTAATTTTTTTTTTTCAAACAGCTGGTGTGCAACTTCTTTTCATTTTCCTATTAGTATTAAGTGGTCTTGGGCTTTCTCAACCCCAAAAACTAATTGATTAAAAGATGATAAGATTTTTTCTTATGTACATAAACTGACTACCCATTACTTTCAAAACTGATGTAGGATAACCCTAACACCTCTTTCATAAATTTCTATGCCCAGCCACCAAGGATTTTTCCATAATGGAACAATTGCATCACCTTTCACTATGCATCCTAATCAAGTTTTTCCACCAATTGGTGCCCATCCAGTGTATAAGCTATCCATCATTTGATTGCAATTGATAAGAATATAAAGTTTGTTCGACACTGACATTAAATTCCATTTAAATTGGTTACATTTAATCATTGCGATGTATGTGAATGAAAAAATATTATAAAAAAAAACATTTAATATTTATGAAAAGGACCTTTTTAGTTATTTTTAACATAATTGATGAAGATTATAGTATTTAATATGAAAATTAAATGACATGCATGGTACCAACCAGAACAAAGCTCTATATAACTCCTATCCATTTATTCAAATAAACGACTCCTGGAAATGAAATAATCTTTAACTCAATCATACACACAATAAAAAAAATTATCACTCAATCATCATACACATAATTAGCGGGACCATAATGGATCGAAAATCATATCATAAGGAATATTATTTCAAGTCACATAGTCATAGCAAGATTATAAATCTTTTTTCCTGTGTTTCTTGTACATCTTTTAGCAACTTATCAAAAAAACCTAGCATATAATAATTTTTTATGAAAAATATTGTTTTCAACATATATCGTTAGGGGCGGGCAAGGGCCCATTTGTGGCCCATTGAATTCGTCAAAATTGTTCCCGTCTCTCAACCCTAGTCTCTCAGGCCCGACGTTATCCTCCATCAGTCCCATTCACTCTTAACAGAACAATAACCGTATCGGGCTTCAACTTGGCGTTCATGGATGATATACATTCTCTCAAGGAAAGAGTTAAATGTGTTTAAAGAAGTTTTTTTTTTTTTTTTAAAAAAACTAATTTTTTATATATCAATTATTGATATATATATATATTGAAAATTATGAAATTCAATTTGTATTTTAAAAGAAAACTAATAAAATAAATCATTTAAATAAAATTATAAATATTAGTAGAAGAGTTATTCTACATACAGTCCTCAAATTAGGACTATTCATGTAATTCCATATAATTATATTTAAATTTTTTAGAAATTATAATAATTTTTACAATAATATTCTTTTCAAAATAATGTTTTTTTTTCTTTTTGTTGCCCAGATGACTAACACAAGAGGGGGGGTGAATTGAATTGTATTTAAAAAAATAACAATTATAAATCAAATATATAATATAAAATATAAACAAAATATGAAATAATAATAAATATAAAGAGTAAGGGTAAGAGAAAAGCAAACTCAGTATGTTAACGAGGTTCAGCCCCACTGCCTACGTCCTCGCCTCAAGCTACCTCTTGAGGATCTCCAAATCCACTATTCAATCTCCTTTAGGTGGAGATAGAAACCTATTACACCTTTGAGCAGCACCGCTCCAAAAAATCCGTGTAGAACACCTTCTACACTTCCAATCACCTTACACTTGGTGATTTAACTATTCTCCGTGTAGAACACCTTCTACACTTCCAATCACCTCACACTTGGTGATTTAACTATTTCCCGTGTAGAACACCTTCTACACACACAAGGGTTATACACACCCTTTTACAAATACAAGAGTTGATAGTAGGTAGACTATCAAAATACACTCCTCAATGAGTGAGATAGAAACAATACAGCGCAACCTATATCTCTCTCAACAAGAACAAGAATTAAGGCTCAAAATTTTAGAAAAGAGAGAATGAGAGTTTTGAAGAAATGATGCAAAACTTAGTAATAGATGTGTAAGCTCTTGTTGTGAATTTTGCAAAACTCAAGTGAGCTATTTATAGGCAAATGAGTTTTCAATTTCAAATTTGAAAAGATTCCCATGTCAAAAACATCATCATTCCCTTTTCAAAAATTTCAAATCTAATATTTTTACTTTTTGCATGTGACAAAAGGAGCACACTTTACTTTTCAAAAATTTCAAACATAATCTTTTACTTTTTACATATGATAAAAGGAGCACACTTTACTTTTCAAAATTTTCAAATAAAGACATTTACATTTTGTATAAGTCAAGAAAAGCGTCCACCACTTTTGAAAATATTCAAATAAAACATGCATATGTGAAAGATGACAATCAATCATTTTAATATTTTCAAAGTTCAAACCTTTAATCATGTCATGCACATGTGAAAGATGACAATCAATCATCTTTCAAAATTTTCAAATTTAATTTTCAAAATATTCATGCATATGTGGAAAATGTATTTTAATGCTTTATGATAAAATATTAATTTTGAGCCTTAATCCTGATTTCAAATTTTTTAATAGATTTACAACATTACTCTATGATTTTAATATGAACTTGTTCCCTTCTTGCTCATGCTTGCTTCCTTGATGTGCTTGATTATATTGTGTAGACAACTTGAGCTTGAGACTCATTTATTCTTTGGATTCATTTGTTATCATCAAAATCCATTTGTAGATTTACATGAAACTTGAAACCTTGGGTTCAACAATCTCCCCCTTTTTGATGATGACAAATGCTTGATAGAACCTGAATCCTGTATTAATACTTAAGCTCCTCCTGAGAATGTGCGTTAGTTTTTCAAGCAAAAATATAAACATAATTCCAAGCATATATAACAAGTTTAGCGATTTAAACAATGTTAATGTTCTAGTCTAAAATTTCTCCCCCTTTTGGCTTCGTTAAAAAGGAATCATAATTAGATCAATAAGATATATTCCTGCAATAACCAATAGATAAATAAAACGCTGCGTTAGTAGAGACTGTAGAGAATTCGGTGCGTAGCCACACGTGTTCGACAAAACTTGCAAAGGCTGGAGGCCTAATTCCAGTTATTCGGTGCGGAAAGAGATTTTGTAAAGAGTTGAATAATTGAAACCACCCGTGCCCGACAAAACCTGCAAAGGCTGGAGGCGTAGCTCTGGCAATTCGGTGCAGAGATTTGATCCGCTTGATGTTGCTGAAAAATGAGATATTATCATGATTTGTAAGTTTGTCTTGTTCTTATTTCCGTTTCTATAAGAGCAATCCTTAACTTTATCTATTTCGCATCAAGTTTTCTTCTCATCTTTGCAATTTGCTTGCATTCTCATTCTACAATATTTCAATGGCTCGTAGAATTCCCTTCAGTGCTTCTCTTGATCAAGATTTGAGGTATCCTTCACCTCAGTCTTAATCTATTTCTGCATCTGTCGTGGGTACCATGAAGCAATAAGAGACTGATTTAGCTAATAAATCAGATCATGACGCCATTTACGAGCTTGTGGGTCTCGGAACTCGATACTCATCATCTATCGTTGCGTTTTCTGCTCGGTTGCAGTCCAAAACTCGCAAAATTGAGAAGCTTAACGAGAGTGTATCTGTACTTCAACGACTTGTTTATGAGTCAAACAAAAAAATAGTAGAATTAAAGCAACAGAATAAGGATTTGAAATCCTTGCTTACCTCTTCATTTCGATTGCCTAATCCTTTAGACAAGGATGGCATGATGATTTATGAGGAGCAAATGCATTTGAATGATGAGGTTAAACGTCTCAAGTTTCTGTAGGTCATTTAAGATAATGAAATAAAAGTATCTAGCAGATATCCATGGCATGCATCATTCCTATTTCTCTTCTAATCATGCATAGTCTATCTTCTGGTAGGGGTTTTGTGAAAATGTCTGCCAATTGATCATGTGTACTAGTGAATTCTAATACAATATCGCCCTTTTGCACATGATCTCTAAGAAAATGATATCTAATTTCAATATGTTTGGTCCGAGAATGTTGTATTGGATTCTTTGAAAGATTTATAGCACTTGTATTATCACATTTGATTGGAATATGATTGTGCATAAGTTTAAAATCCTCAAGTTGTTGCTTCATGTAAAGAACTTGAGCACAACAACTACCTGCAGCAACATATTCTGCCTCAGCAGTAGATAGTGCAACAGAATTTTGTTTTTTTACTAAACCAGGAAACTAGTGCACGACCTAAGAAGTGACATGCTCTACTAGTGCTTTTTCGATCTATTTTACAGCCAGCATAATCTGCATCTGTGTAGCTGATTAGATCGAAAAATGTGTACTTAGGGTACCATAACCCTAAGTTAATTGTACCACTAAGATATCTAAGAATGCGCTTAACTGCAATTAAATGTGATTCTTTTGGAGATGATTGAAAGCGTGCACATAAGCACACACTAAACATAATATCTGGTCTACTGGCTGTCAAATATAATAAGCTACCAATCATACCTCGATATACCTTCGAGTCAACTGGTTTACCGGTTTCATCTTTATCAAGTTTAGTGGATGGGCTCATTGGTGTTCCAGTTTCCTTAGCACCTTCCATCCCAAACTTCTTCAGTAATTCTTTAATATATTTCGATTGATTGATGAATGTCCCACTTTTTGCTTGCTTAATTTGCAATCCGAGAAAGAATGTAAGCTCTCCCATCATGCTCATTTCAAATTCTTCCTGCATAGACTTAACAAAAACTTGGCACATATTTTCATTAGTAGCACCGAATATTATATCATCAACATAAATCTGAATCAAAAGAATATCATCATTTTCGTATTTAATGAAAAGAGTTGTATCAATTTTTCCTCTTGAAAAGTCTTTTTCAATCAAGAAACCACTAAGTCTCTCGTACCACGCTCTAGGAGCTTGTTTGAGTCCATATAGTGCTTTTGTGAGTTTGAAAACATGATTTGGAGAAATATGATTTTCAAAGCTTGGAGGTTGCTCAACATATACCTCTTCATTTATAAAACCGTTTAAGAAAGCACTTTTAACATCCATTTGAAAAAGTTTGAAATCTTTATAACAAGCATATGCAAGTAGCATTCGAATAGTTTCTAATCTTGCGACTGGTGCATATGTCTCATCATAATCGATTCCTTCTTCTTGATTGAAACCTTGGGCTACAAGTCGAGCCTTATTTCTAGTAATGACTCCGGACTCATCTTTCTTGTTTCTAAAAACCTATTTTGTTCCAATAATAGTATGATTTTTTGGTCTAGGAACAAGTGTCCAAACATCATTTCTTTCAAATTGATTAAGCTCTTCTTGCATAGCTAGAATCCAAGATTCATCAAGAAGTGCTTCATCAATATTTTTAGGTTCAATCTGAGATAGAAAAGCAGTATGATTGCAAATATTTCTAAGAGATGATCAAGTGCTTACACCTCGTGAAGGTTCCCCCAGAATTTGTTCCACTGGATGATCCTTCACAAATTTCCATTGTTTGGTTGCATCTTATATTAAATTTTGATGATCTTTTCTGATATCTCCATGTTGGACTTCCTCTATTGTGTTCTCTTTGTTGAGATTGAGACTTTCCGTATTATTTATACCTCATGTTTCTTTATCAATAGATTTCTTGGAGAGTAGAGAATTAGATTCATCAAATACTACATGCATAGATTCTTGTACAGTCAAAGTCTTTTTATTGAATACTCTATAAGCTTTACTATTAGTAAAATACCCGAGAAAGATACCTTCATCAGATTTTGCATCAAACTTGCCTAAATTATCTCTGTCATTTAAAATAAAACATTTGCATCCAAATACATGAAAGTAACCAATGTTGGGCTTTTTCTCATTCCAAAGCTCATAGGGGGTTTTATCTAATTTAGACCTTAGCATAACTCTATTTATAACATAACATGCAGTACTTACCGCTTCAGCCCAAAAATAACTAGGCAAGTTGTTCTCATTGAGCATTGTTCTTGCCATCTCTTGAAGAGATCTATTTTTCCTTTCTACTACCCCATTTTGTTGAGGAGTTCGAGGAGCAGAAAAATTATGCACAAAACTATTTTCATCACAAAATGTTTCAATATTTTTATTAACAAACTCTTTTCCCCTATCACTTCGGATACTTGAAATAGTATAACCCTTTTCATTTTGAATTCTCTTGCATAACTTGGTAAAAGCATTATGTGCCTCATCTTTATGAGTAAGAAAGATGACCCAAGTATATCTAGAGAAATCATCAACAATAACAAATGCATAATATTTTCCTCCTAAACTTGCAACTCTATTTGGTCCAAAAAGATCCATGTGTATCAGTTGCAGTGGTCTAGTAGTGGAAATATGTTTCTTGATTTTAAAAGAAGTTTTTGTTTGTTTACCAAATTGGCATGCATCACAAATTTTGTCTTTAAGAAAATTTGTCTTTGGTAAACCTCTCACAAGATCATTTTTTGAAAGTTTGGAAATAAGTTCCATATTGGCATGACCTAGTCTTCTATGCCATAACCAATTAGTTTCATTTTGAGCTAAAAAACAAATCGCATCTTGTGAGGTAATTTCTTCAAAATCAATTGTATAAACATTGTTACTTCTAAAAGCAATAAAACAAATATTACAATCATAATCATTCAATATAATGCACTTATCCATTTTGAAAGTAACTGTAAATCCTTTATCACATAATTGACTTATGCTTAAAAGATTATGTTTTAAATCTTCAACAAGTAGAACATCTTCAATTATAAGAGAAGACTCATTACCAATTTTATCTATTCCCACGATCTTCCCTTTCGAGTTGTCTCCAAATGTCACGTGTCCTTCTTCCTTAGATCTAAGATCAAAGAACTTAGTCTTATCTCCCGTCATGTGTCTTGAACATCCACTATCTAAAAACCATTTATTTTTGTTCGTGGAAGACTTCATGCACACCTATAAAAACAATTAAAATGATTTTTCTTGGTACCCAAGTTCTTTGGGTCCTTTATTTATTAGTATTAGAAGAAACATGATTTTTAGGTACCCATATGGCCCTAATAGTCATTGTATGTTTTCTTCTAATAGGACAAGCAAAATAATTATGATCATTTCTATTACAAAAATTGCAAATAGCATGTGATATATATGAAGAACTTGAGTGATTATAATAGTATCATTTTTTAACAAAATTATTTTTATGAAAAGAATTTTGAATATTGGACTTTGATTTAGAAGTATTATCAAAGAAGTTTTTATAAGGTTTGTATTTTTGTTTTGGCATATATCCCAAGTATGCCTTGTCAAAAACACATCTTTGACTACCAAGAAATTTTTCAAAATTTCTTTTTCCATTCGTAAATTTTTCAATAATATTTTCTAAATCAATTTTCTTTTTCTTCAACTCAAAATTTTCATCTTTCAAAATAATACTTTATTTTCTTAAAATATTAATTTCGTTTGTTAAAGAAATTTTTTTTTTTTTCAAAACAGTATACTTGATACCCAATTTTTCAAATTCCTCATATACCTCTTCTAAAACATTTTTCAATTCTTCATATGAAGGATCTTCAATATTATCAAGATTTGTTACCTTAATGTCATCTTTAGCCATAAGACAAAGATTTGCTGATTCTCCATTGCTTGCTTCACTATCTGAGCTACTTGAATCATCATCCCATGTAGCTTTCATTGTTTTTTTGCCTTTGTTTCGATCTTTCTTTAGCAGAGAACAATCTGACTTGATATGACCAGGTTTATTGCATTTATAACAAATTAAAATGTCATTTTTACCTGAATCTTTCTTGGAAAACTTTTTTAAGGATTTCCTTGGAGGAGTTTTATTTTTCTTTAAGAATCTCTGAATTCTTCTTGTTATCATCACAACTTCTTCATCTTTGTCGTCATTTTCCTCATTTTCATCACTTTCACTTTCATGAGGAACAGCTTTAAGTGCCAAGCTCTTCTTTGACTTTTCTTCTTCTTCTCCTCTTTTCAATGTGTACTCATGGGTGATAAGTGACCCGATGAGTTCATTCACTTCGAGCTTCTTGAGGTCTTTAGCTTCAAGAATCGCTGTCACTTTTGATTCCCAACGTTTTGGTAGAGAGTTGATAATTTTTCTTACTATCTCCACTTTGGAATAAACTTTGCCAAGAGCTGTCAAACTGTTTATGATGTTAGTAAAACGAGTGTACATACTAGAAATAGATTCATCATCATTCATCTTAAACATTTCATATTCATGAGTAAGAATATAAATTTTTGATTCCTTGACTTGAGAAGTTCCTTCATAAATAACTTCCAAGTTATCCCAAATTTCCTTTCCTGTAGCACAAGTCATTACTCTATTAAATTCATTACCATTGAGAGCATTATATACTAAATTCATAGCAGTTAAATTCAAAGTATAAAGTCTATCGTCTTCACGATTAAACTCTTCTTCTTCCTTTTTGACCTTTACTCCATCAACTACTTTTGTTGGAATATAAGGTCCATTTACAATGCATTTCCAAATTTCTCGACCTTGAGTCTGAAGGAATATTCTCATTCTAACTTTCCAGAATGAGTAATTGTCTCCACAAAAGAGTGGAGGCCGACTGCTAGATTGACCTTCACCAAATGAAGCTGCAATGTTAGCCATAAGATCTTAACTCAAAAAATAGTTAATCTTATAATAGAGCTCTAGCTCTGATACCAATTGTTGCCCAGATGACTAACACAAGAGGGGGGGTGAATTGAGTTGTATTTAAAAAAATAACAATTATAAATCAAATATATAATATAAAATATAAACAAATATGAAACAATAATAAATATAAAGAGTAAGGGTAAGAGAAAAGCAAACTCAGTATGTTAACGAGGTTCGGCCCCACTGCCTACGTTCTCGCCTCAAGCTACCTCTTGAGGATCCCCAAATCCACTATTCAATCTCCTTTAGGTGGAGATAGAAACCTATTACACATTTGAGCAGCACCGCTCCAAAAAATCCGTGTAGAACACCTTCTACACTTCCAATCACCTTACACTTGGTGATTTAACTATTCCCCGTGTAGAACACCTTCTACACTTCCAATCACCTCACACTTGGTGATTTAACTATTTCCCGTGTAGAACACCTTCTACACACACAAGGTTTATACACACTCTTTTACAAATACAAGAGTTGATAGTAGGTAAACTATCAAAATACACTCCTCAATGAGTGAGATAGAAACAATACAGCGCAACCTATATCTCTCTCAACAAGAACAAGAATTAAGGCTCAAAACTTTAGAAAAGAGAGAATGAGAGTTTTGAAGAAATGATGCAAAACTTAGCAATAGATGTGTAAGCTCTTGTTGTGAATTTTGCAAAACTCAAGTGAGCTATTTATAGGCAAATGAGTTTTTAATTTCAAATTTGAAAAGATTCCCATGTCAAAAACATCATCATTCACTTTTCAAAAATTTCAAATCTAATATTTTTACTTTTTGCATGTGACAAAAGGAGCACACTTTACTTTTCAAAAATTTCAAACATAATTTTTTACTTTTTGCATATGACAAAAGGAGCACACTTTACTTTTCAAAATTTTCAAATAAAGACATCTACATTTTGCATAAGTCAAGAAAAGCGTCCACCACTTTTGAAAATATTCAAATAAAACATGCACATGTGAAAGATGACAATCAATCATCTTAATATTTTCAAAGTTCAAACCTTTAATCATGTCATGCACATGTGAAAGATGACAATCAATCATCTTTCAAAATTTTCAAATTTAATTTTCAAAATATTCATGCATATGTGGAAAATGTATTTTAATGTTTTATGATAAAATATTAATTTTGAGCCTTAATCATAATTTCAAATTTTTTAAGAGATTTACAACATTACTTTATGATTTTAATATGAACTTATTCCCTTCTTGCTCATGCTTGTTTTCTTGATATGCTTGATTATATTGTGTGGACAACTTGAGCTTGAGACTCCTTTATTCTTTGGATTCATTTGTTATCATCAAAATCCATTTGTAGATTTACATGAAACTTGAAACCTTGGATTCAACACTTTTCATCTCTATACATCAATGGGCCAAGATTGCACATACATTCTCCTACTATAAATTACAAATAAAATTTATCTTAGAGTATGTTTGAAAATGTGTTTTAAGGATTTAAAAGTGATCTTAAGTAATTAAAAGTACTTTTAAAGAAAAATATATGTTTAGATGATAACAAATAATATTGAAAACTCAAGCTCAAGTTGTCTACGCATGAAGGGAGCTAAACACATTAAGAAATCAAGCATGAGCAAGAAAGAGATCAAGTCTACAAATGAAGCTCATAAATTATTTTTGTACATCTCTTGATAAAATTAGAAATTGGATTTAGACTCCAAATTACTCTTTTTTCTCATAAAATATCAAATTACGTTTTTCACATATGCAAAACATTTTTAAATGTCTTAGTTTTGAAAATTATGTTTTTCACATGTGCATAACATCATCAAACAAAATAATTTCAAAAATTATATATATATTTATAAAAACTTGAATTTATAAGATGATTGATTTATCATATTTAACATGTGCATATTTTGTTTGAAAGTCTTGAAGGGAAGTTGTGTATTTTTTTTTGACAAATGCAAAAGGTAGATGATTTTGTTTGAGAATCTTAAAGGGTGGTTGTGTGTTTTTTTTTTTTACAAATACAAAAGGTAGATGATTTTGTTTGAAAATCTTAAAGGGTGGTTGTGTATTTTTTTGACATATGCAAAAAGAAGATAATTTGATTTGAAAAATAAATCATACTCATTTTGTCATGTATGAAAAGTAAAAGATTTGATTTGATTTCTTTGAAAAATGAATAGAGTTGTCTTTGACAAATGCAAAAAAAAAATGTTTTTATTTGAATTTTTTGAAAAGTGAATAGTATTCTTATTTGACATGTGAATCTTTTCAAATTTGAAATTGAAAACTCATTTGCTTATAAATAGCTCACTTGAGTTTTGTAAAAATCATAACAAGAACTTACACATCTATTGTTAAGTTTTGCATCATTTTTTCAAAACTCTCATTCTCACTTTTCTAAAGTTTTGAGCCTTTATTCTTATTCTTGTTGAGAAAGATATAGGTTACACTGTATTGTTTCTATCTCACTCATTGAGGAGTATACTTTGATAGTCTACTCACTATCAACTCTTATATTTGTAAGAGGGTGCGTATAACTCTTGTATGTGTAGAAGGTATTCTACACGGGAAATAGTTAAATCACCAAGTGTGAGGTGATTGGAAGTGTAGCGGGTGTTCTACACGGATTCTTTGGAGCGGTGCTGCTCAAAAGTGTAATAGGTTTCTATCTCCACTTAAAGGAGATTGACTAGTGAATTCGGAATTTTCAATGAGTAATTTGAGACGAGGACATAGGCAGTAGGGCTGAATCTCGTAAAAATACTGAGTTTTATTTCTCTTACCCTATTATTTACATTTCTTACTGTTTTATATTCTGTTTATATTTTATATTGTGTATTTGATTAATAAGTGTTAATTTTTATAATATAACTCAATTCACCCCCCCTCTTGTATTAGTCATCTGAGCAATAATTATTTATCGTTAAAATTGGTTATAAATAATATTTTTATCGTAATTAATTGATTATAAAAATGGGTTTTGAGTTAAGTAATAGTAGCCGTATACATGCCATTCAATTCAAGGACACTAGCATTCTCCCTCCCCACGTCGTCCCTGCCTGATAGTGAATGCTGTCCCACACATCATGTAGGTGGGAATGATTTTCTCTTATGGAGTTTCTGTGTGTGTGTGTGTATATTGTCACTGCTGCTAGGTCCCATTCATAATACAACCCTACCAATCACAGCGTGTATTTATAATCATTTTTTTTAATGTGATATATATTGTCAAAATTGATACCTACATTAACACGTACGTACGTACAAAGCTGCATGAGAGATGTTAGCTGTGCCGCTGAACAGCGCCATGCATGCACCGGCCGGCCCCCTCATTGATCACGTGGTGCATGCCAAAAATATTATTGCCATCTCTTTAATTTTGCTATTTCAATACTTAGAACAATTAATATATGTGTAGAATTAAATTAAATGGTGATCGATATATCATAATATCCATTAATATTAACATATTGTGAAATTAGAAAAATTCTTTCCCTCTATATATTGTAATTAGTTTCAAGAAGTTTAAATTATAAGATGAACAATATTGTGCCAAATGTAGATTAATAGGCTTTTCTTTAAATATATATATATATCTTTGTAATTAATTAACTGCATAATATTTAGGACGATATATTATAATTAATTAGCAAGCCATCTTTAATGTCTTGATGTTGCAATTAATTAATATTCTTTTTAATTAGTCCTGATCTCTCTTGGTAATTAATATCATGCAAAAAAATAAATAAAACTACTTAGTGGAGAGCTTTTCAATATGAACGAAATAGATTATGTTTGGATGTCAAGAGTGTTTGAGAGTGTTCGAGAATGTTTATAAATAAAAATAAAAAGTAAATAAAAAGTAATAAAAAATATTAAATAAAAAAATTAATGAACAGTTAAAAAAAAGATAAAAAATAATAATAAAATAATAATAATAATAACAAATATTTGAAAATATTAAAAAATAATTTATGGCCGAACCTAGCTAAGACTCAAAATTACAACCTGGGTCGAGGAACCTTGAATGAACTGCAATATTATGCGTGCGGGTACGTAAGAAGCAGTAACTCTGTTACGACGGGTAATGATCAGAAGGTACCTCATGATCATCGTGATGTTACAATTACTTAAAATCAGATGATCAATCGTGTCAATTAATAATATTGTCATGTTGCTATATTATATTCCAAGTAAAATTATTGACGAAAGTAATCTAATTAATAATTTTATTTTCTAGCTAACGAAAGGATCATAATTTATTTATGATTTTTGTGGGGAAGAAGAGGCCTGGTTGGATTCTAGTACTTGATAAATAATTATTATGATCGATCACATGCTTTCACATGCAGCTACAGTATCATGTTTTGTTTGTTTATATATATATATAATTTTATTTTCTAGAGTATCATGTTTTGTTTGTCATATATATATATATATATATATATATATATATTGTTTGTATTATGTGCGATATTATCGGCTGCATGGCTGGAAATTGTAGGACCTCATGAGAAGCAATTATGACAATCTAAACAACCAAGTACTTCATGCGATCCAACGGAGGACCTACATTCCCTTCTCCCCCTCCAAAAAAAAAAAAATGAAAAATTAAAAATAATCCCTATTTTTTAAAAAAATTTAAAATAACTGTTAAATTTTATTTATAATTTCATATATATAAAAATTGGTCCCCCCCTAAAAAGTTATAATTCTTCTTATTCTCATATGTTTTTTAAAATTTTATAAAATTTTAATATACATAAAAATTTCTCTTTCTAATTTTTTTCCTTATAATCTTTAAATTTTGTATAATTTTCATGTATAATTTATTTTTTAGGATGTGGCCACACTGAAATTAAATTAAACAATAAACTATTAATACTTATCTCAATCTTATATTATACACTATTGAATTTCTTAATATAGGATCTAAAGTGAGAATACCAGATTAATCATTTAAGATTAATAATTTATATGGATAATAGTAGAGATGATTTATTATTTAAACTTCATCGAGTAAGGAAAAATTTATTTAAAGTTTTATTTGTAAGATTTTTATATGCTTAATGTGACACCAAAATAAATAGATTTTATATTAAATTTGATCAACTAGTTTAGATATTAAAATGAAAAATGGTATTTTAGAACATCAATTGATAATTTATGTGAGAAATTTTTTTTAATATTTTATATTTACAAAAATAAGAATGGATGAATATTACTCTCTAAGATAAACTTAAAGTCTATTTTTACGTTGTTTGACAAATTATCAAAATTTAATTTTATATATGCTTTATGATTTTGTAATGCTTTTTGTATTTTATATAATGATGCATCGGCCTTGTCCCTTCATTACAATTAAAAAAAATTAATCTGATATATTTAAAAGAGACATAAATAACTAAAAATCTCTAGTTATTTTTACATATTTTAAATGCATCAAATTAATTTTTTTAATTTTTAATTCTTTGTAGTGCTTTATCAAGTACTTTGCAAAGATAGAACGTCTTAATTGCTTGAATTGCTATATATAGGTGATATAACATCATGTATAAAGCCCAATAAATCAAGAAACATAAAATAATGCCCAATAAGAGGTCACAAGATGAAATATGCCTTTCTAAGTTTATGAACTTGATCATGTTACGACAAGGCCAGCTGGACCAAATTCTCATCATAACTTGCTTGCACAAAATCCAGCCTGACTACTGATCATCAAGTACTGATCTAGTAATTTCTCTTAATAACAATATTGCTATTAACAATTAATTAATAACTACTATTTTACCATCATTCATAAATTATTTTTAATATTATTAATAAATAACGCTTAATTGGAATATTCTTAACATCCAAACAAGCCTAATTTGCATGATGGAAATCTAAGAAATTAGCTTTTGAACCTTAACACTCTAATGGCGACTATTCATCAAACAACCTCTTGAAAATCTTGCATGTGAACTACTTAAGGCGTCGTTTGGATATTGAGATCACGAGATAAGACATTTGTTGAATAGTTTGCAAATAATGGTGATATTATTTGTGTTAAAATATTTTATGAGATTTTTGGAAATTAGAGAGAAAAATTATTAAATTAAAATATTGTTATAATCAAAATTCTTAATTTGTTTTATAGTTTAAAAAATTGTATTATCCTTTGTGTTATATGCCCACTCCCTTTTGTTTTTTTACTTAATGATTAACAAAATATTGTTTAATGACATTGCGAATTTTTTTCTTTTTTAAAAAAATATTTAAGAGTATTTAAAAAATAATGTAAAAAAACAAAAGGAAAAAAAAATACCAAGTAAGCACAAAAAGTGGACCTTCCATCGACTATATTTATAATATTTAGATATGGAGATGACAAGATGAAATAGTATGAGATAAGACTATATTTTAATCCAAACGGGCCTCAATCGAAAAAGATGATAAAAAAGAAGAAAAAATATAAACACACAACATATTTTATAATATTTTACTCAATAATATTATAAAAAAAATAGTATTTTTGTAAACTATTTTATACAATTAAAATTATTTTATAAAAATTATTTTATTTTATAACATAATATATTGTAAAATATATTATATATTTATTATCTTTCGAAAGAGAAAAAGAAGAAAAAGTGGATGATGGTGAGGACATAGTTGGATTGGAAAACTATTTGTCTCTATTTTGAGATCTCGGTTTGCATTTTAACATTTTTTTCTTAGTTTTTTTTCACAAGAGTTTTAATTTTAACATGTTAAAAAATTATATAAAAAATATTTTTTTACATGATTTTTTTAATATTTTAAAATATTTTTTAAAATTATAAAAAAATTATAATATTATTTAAAAATATTTATTTAAAAATTATGTAAAAAAACTAAAAAAGAATAAATAAATAAAAAAAGAACCGAGATGCACTAAAAATTCTAAAATGAGGATACCTAACATCCCCAGTTGGAGTATGATGATGTGCCCACATGATACACTAGCTCAAAGGGAGACAATATGAAAGTTGTTTGCCGTCAATAATGCCGTTGAAGTCGGCTGCAATTAACGGATGTGGGCCTCCTTAAACCTACTTTGGCGACTTGGGGCCTGCGTGTCAAAAGCAAAAGTCGTTAATTTATCGGTGCTGTCTCTAAAGAGTGGGATCAGTACAACTACCGATTCTTCCCATTTTTGGGGTGGCTCTTGAACCAACACAAATTCTCTCTTTTCCCTACAAATATTCCTAGTTACCTCAAACATGTCTGTTTCCTTTGTTTTCTTTTAATATTTAAATATGAGATCAAAAAAAATTATAAATAATAATAAAATAATTAATTAAAATATATTAAAATTTAAAATAAATAATTAAGATAAATTATGAAACAAAATAAAATAAGATGAGATGAATTTACAAAACAAACTATCTCTTAATTCACCGATTATAATACTTCATGATAAGTGCTAATTACAAAAAGAAGACGTTATTTTATCTAGTTAGTTTGACATTTTATATTTTATAATTTTTAATTTTCTAATTTAATAATTAAAAAAGACATTTATTAATATATTGATATTTTTTTGTATTTTTAAAAATATTTTAATATGATAAAATACAAATAAAAAAATAAAAACTAAAAACAAAAAAGTGACTAGCAATATCAATAAACGATGTTACACAAGTGGCAGAATAGTATCATCGTTGCAATAGTGTTCTAGCCACAAATAATTATATAGAAATAATATAATTAATGCGATTCTGTAATGAATTTAGTGGAGGGACGGCAGCCGCCCCCTGTCCCACCACTAAATAATGTGAATGACCCCACCACTATTATATTAAATTTGCATAGTAACTTGCATAGTGACTTGCATAGTAACTTGCATAGTAATTTCAAAGCCTATAAATAGGGGCTTCAGTTGTAATGAAATTCATAAGAAAATATAGAGAGAAAGAAAGTTTCAGTTTTTAAGAGTTTCAGAGAGAATTTCTTATTTCTCTTTTGCAATAGTAGTTCCTTTCTTTAAGTTTCATAACACGTTATCAGCACGACGGTTCTGCCAATTCTGAAGCTAGTGGCCTTATTCCTCTGTAAGTTTTTCAATATATTATTTGAAATCATTGATATATTTTATTGATGATTATCTGTGTGAATTTATAAATATATTTTCTGAGATACGCATATTTATTATTTATATGTGTAGAAAATGGCAAATCTTACAAAATTGGAATTTGTTGCTCTTGATATATCTGGGAAAAATTATTTATCCTGGATACTTGATGCTGAAATACATCTTGATGCAATGAACCTGGGAGAAACTATTAAAGAAGGAAATCAAGCATCCCTGCAGGAACGTGCTAAAGCAATGATTTTCCTTCGCCATCATCTTCATGAAGAATTGAAAACTGAATATCTCACTGTAAAAGATCCCTATATTTTGTGGAATAATTTAAGGGAGAGGTATGAACACCAGAAGACTGTCATCCTCCCAAGAGCTCGTTCTCAATGGATGCACCTGAGGTTGCAAGATTATCAAAGTGTTAGTGAGTATAATTCCGCACTTTTTAAAATAAGCTCAGTGTTAAAATTATGCGGTGAGAAAATCACCGATGAAGATATAGTTCTGCACCAACTCGAAGGCATTGGAATGGCATTAAACATGTCCTTCGTTACCTTCATGGTACGGTTGATATGGGATTATTTTATCAACGTGGTTCAAGTCCAGAATTGATTGGGTATGCAGATGCAGGTTATCTTTCAGACCCACATAGAGGTAGATCTCAAACTGGATATTTATTTACTTATGGAGATACTGCCATATCATGGAGATCTGTTAAGCAGACACTATCTGCTACCTCTTCAAATCACTCAGAGATCATTGCTATTCATGAAGCAAGTCGAGAGTGTATTTGGTTGAGATCAGTTATTCAACATATCCAGGAAAAGTGTGGACTTTCTATGATGGATAATAGCCCAACAATCTTATATGAAGATAATACTGCTTGTATCACTCAAATCAGAGGAGGATATATCAAAGGTGACAGAACCAAACATATTTCACCGAAATTCTTTTATACTCATGAACTTCAAGAAAAAGGTGAAATTGATTTCAAGCAGATACGATCTAGTGATAATCTGGCAGATTTATTCACAAAGGCGTTACCAACTTCCACATTCAAGAAGATTGTGCATAACATTGGAATGCGAAGACTCAAAGATCTTTTGTCATGCACTTTTCAGGGGGAGTAAATGTGCTGATTGTACTCTTTTTCCTTCGCTGAGATTTTGTCCCACTGGGTTTTCCTCTGCAAGGTTTTAATGAGGCAATCTTAAAGCACTTGTGGATACATAAGAAGACTGTACTCTTTTTCCTTCGCCATTGGTTTTTCTTCCCACTGGGTTTTTACTTGGCAAGGTTTTAACGAGGCAGATTCCTTATGAGTGGTCATTCAAGGGGGAGTGTAATGAATTTAGTGGAGGGACGGCAGCCGCCCCCTGTCCCACCACTAAATAATGTGAATGACCCCACCACTATTATAATAAATTTGCATAGTAACTTGCATAGTAACTTGCATAGTAATTTCAAAGCCTATAAATAGGGGCTTCAGTTGTAATGAAATTCATAAGAAAATATAGAGAGAAAGAAAGTTTCAGTTTTTAAGAGTTTCAGAGAGAATTTCTTATTTCTCTTTTGCAATAGTAGTTCCTTTCTTTAAGTTTCATAACAGATTCAACATATAGAAATAATATAATTTGATGAAAATTCTGACCGTCCATTAGAGAAAAGGAAACGATTTGTAAGAAAGACCCTCCCAAAAAAAAAACAAGAATGTTAAAATGTCTGAAATAAAAAAATAAAAATAAAAAAGTAAAAATTACCCTAAGGCACTGACGCACCAAATGAACAAATTAAAGAGTTATATTAGCATGACTTTGTAGTCACTACGAAAAAATAGGTTTTTTACGATGTTAGTATTCATAGTAAAAAATAGAAAAATATGTTTCGATCAATTATTTTTAATAAAAATAGTCATTTTGAATGCAACAAATTAATTATTTCTATTCCTTTTTCTTATAATTAGTATATATACTTTAAGGAGAAAGTTCACCGCGCGATAATTTCCTAAATATGAACTTAATATTTAACACCCTAACATATGATGTTCATACGTACGCCCGCCCGTGCCAAAACTATTATGCCATCCCTTTAGTGTGATTAGTACATTGTTGATGGTGGTGACGCTTAAGAATAAATATTGATACATTATTATTATTTTGTAATGAAACGAACGAAATAAATTAGTGCGACGGCTGCTGCCCCTTATGCCACCACTAAAATTATGTGAATGACCCCATCATTATTATTTTAAATCCTATATAGTGACTTGCATAATAATTTGCATAGTGATTTCAAAGCCTATAAATAGAGGCTTCAGTTGTAATGAAATTCATAAGAAAATATAGAAAGAAAAATAAAGTTTCAGTTCTTAAGAGTTTCAGAGAGAGTTTGTTATTTCTCTTTTGCAATAGTAATTTTTTTCTTTAATTTTATAACACGTTATCAGCATGACGGTTCTACCAATTCTGAATTTATAAATATATTTTTTGAGATACACATATTTATTTTATTATTTATATGTGTAAAAAATGACAAATCTTACAAAATTAGAATTTGTTGCTCTTCACATATCTGGAAAAAATTATTTATTCTGGATACTTGATGCTGAAATTCATCTTGATGCAATGAATCTAAGAGAAATTATAGAAATATTGATCCCAAAAGTAACAATATTAAAAGGGATAATAATATACCATATCACTAGAAGTACAATTCAGAAATGGGTAAAAATTCCTAGAATAATTCTTCAAAGAAAAGTGAAGAGGTGTGCCATAGATGTGAAATGACTGAACACTGGTCACGTACATATCGTACGGCTAGGCACTTAACTGATTTATATCAAGTTTCTATTAAAGGAAAGAATAAAGTGTATGAAACAAATTTAGTAGAACCATCAGATGATTTATTAGATTCAGTAGATATAGACGTTACTCATCTTGGTGTCTCTAATTTCTTTAATCATCCTGAAGGTAGTATTGAACACTTAATTGGAGATGGAAGTGTTCAACTCAACTAATGTATTTTCTTTCTATCTATAATAAAAGTTTTGTATATTTTGTAGAATCATGGATCACATTGATGAGCTTTTTATCTCTGAATTGAATGATAGAGATATATGTCTGACTGACAGTACTATAACTCACACAATTCTCAAAGAAAAGAAATATTTTCAAAATCTAACACTAAGTAAAGTCTATGTCCATACCATATCAGGTTCATCAGATTTAATTGAGGGCTCCGGAAGAGCTTATATTGTGTTGCCTAATGGTACCAAATTTTGTATTGATGATACTCTATTTTCTTCACAATCTAGAAGAAATTTATTGAGTTTCAAAAATATACGTCGTAATGATTACCATATTGAAATGACCAATGAAGACAGTAAAGAGCATCTTCTTATTACTAAAACAATATCGAGCCAGAAGCTCGTATTAGAAAAACTGTTTGCTCTATGTTCTGGATTGTATTATATAAAAATGAGAACAATTGAATCATATGTGGTAATGCACCAAAAGTGCATTGACCCTAAAATATTTATGACTTGGCATGATCGCCTTGGACACCCGGGATCTATAATGATGAGACGAATTATTGAAAATTCGCATAGGCATCCCTTAAAGAATCAAAAGATATTTCTACCCAATGAATCTCCGTGCTCTGATATTCTTAAGGTAAGTTGATTATCAGACAATCTCCCTCACAATTCATTGTTGAATCTCCATCCTTTTTACAAAGGATTCACGGAAATATTTGTGGGCCTATTCATCCATCAAGTAGACCATTTAGATATTTTATAATTCTAATTGATGCATCTAGTCGATGGTCACATGTTTGTCTGCTTTCCATTAAAAATGTTGCATTTGCTAGACTTCTTACTTAGATAATTAAACTACGAGCACAATTTTCTGAGTATCCAATTAAAACTATTCGATTAGATAATGCAGGTGAATTTTCATCTCAAGTTTTTTATGATTATTGCATGTCAATAGGAATAGATGTTAAATATCCTGTTGTCCATAAACAAACACAAAACGGTTTAGCTGAGTTTTTGATCAAAAAGTTTCAACTAATCGCTAGACCTTTACTTATGAAATCAAGACTACCTGTTTTTGCTTGGGGACATGCTATACTTTATGCAGTATCTCTAATTCGCATTAGACCATCTGCATATCATAAATATTCTCCATTACAGCTTGCATTTGGTCAACAACCAAATATTTCTCATCTTCGTAATTTTGGATGTGCTGTATATGTTCCAATTGTACCTCCACAACATACAAAAATGGGTCCTCAACGTAGACTTGGGATATATGTTGGTTTTGATTCTCCATCTACTATTAGATACCTTGAACCTCTTATAAGGGATATGTTTATAGCACGTTTTGAGGATTGTCATTTTGACGAATCCAATTTTCCATTAATAGGTAAAGAAAAGTCAGTACCTGAAGTACGATAAGATATTATTTGGGATAATAAGACCCTGTCTCATTTTGATCCTCCTACAAATGAATGTAAACGAGAAATTCAGAGGATTATTCATTTGTAAAATATTACAAATCAATTACCGGATGTATTTACTGACACTAAATGTGTAGTAAAATCTTATATTCCTGTTGTTAATGCTTCAGTAAGGATTGAAATTCCTGAAGGACAAATTCTCAAAGCAGCAATAGGTGAATCTAAAACACGCCTAAAGCGTGGAAGACCTATTGGTGCAAAAGACAAAATTTCCAGAAGGAAAAGAATATAAAATGAATTTGATATTCCTGAAGAACACGTACCCACAATACATACTACAAATATAATTGGTGCTCTTAAAAAGTTCAAATCTTCTATTCCAGAACCTCCTGAAGAGAAAACTCATTAAGAGTATAAATCTCCTGAAAAGGGACCTTCTGAAGAGGTGTGTCATGAAATGTTTTCCCCTGAAGAGAAACATGTACCTGAAAATAATGAGATCTCAATACATTTCATGAAAACTGGAGAAATTTTGAAAAAAGTGGAAACTGTTGTCGACAACATATTTTCGTATAAAATGGCTCTTAATATTACCAGAAGTAATGAAAAAAGTGAGCCAAAAAACGTCAAAGAATATCGACGTAGAAATGATTGGCCAAAATGGAAAGCAGCTATTGAAACTAAATTAAATTCGCTAGAAAAACGATAAGTATTTGGACCTGTTGTCTAAACACCAAAGGGTATAATACCTGTTGGATATAAGTGGGTATTTGTACAAAAACATAATGAGAAAAATGAAATTGTGCGGTACAAAACACGGCTTGTCGCACAAGGTTTCCTACAGAAACCCGGGATTGATTATGAAAAAACATACTCTCCCGTTATGGAGGCAATCACATTTAGATTTTTGATTAGTCTGATTGTTACAAAATGATTAGAAATGCGGTTGATGGATGTGGTCACTGCATATTTATATGGATCCTTAGATCATGACATATATATGAAAATTCCTGAAAGATATAAAATGCCTGAAGCATCTACAAGTACATCCAGAAATATGTATTCAATCAGACTACAAAGATTTTTATATGGGTTGAAGCAATCTGGACGCATGTGATATAATCGTTTAAGCGAATATCTATTGAAAGAAAAATTTGAGAATAATCCTATATGCCCATGTGTTTTTATTAAGAAATCAGAATCCGAATTTGTCATTATTGTGGTTTATGTTGATGATTTAAATATTGTATGAACTCCTGAAAAGATCTTAAAAAATGCTATATATTTAAAGAATGAATTTGAAATGAAAGATCTTGACAAAACAAAACTTTGTCTCGGCCTACAGCTCGAGCACTTGCCAAATGGAATTTTTATTCATCAGTCCATGTATACTGAGAAAGTCATAAAACATTTTTATATAGACAAATCTCATCCTTTGAGTACTCTAATGATTGTTCGAACACTTGATGTGAAGAATGATCCATTCCGTTCTTGTGATGACGATGAAAAAATTCTTGGTTCTGAAGTACCATATCTCAGTGCAATTGGAGCTTTGATGTATCTTGCAAATTGCACTCGACCAGATATTACATTCTCAGTTAATCTGTTTACAAGATATAATTCTGCACCAACTCAAAGGCATTGGAATGGCATTAAATATGTCATTCGTTACCTTCATGGTACGGTTGATATGTGATTATTTTATTAACGTGGATTAAGTCCACAATTTATTCCAGAACCTCCTGAAGAGAAAACTCATGAAGAGTATAAATCTCCTGAAAAGGGACCTTCTGAAGAGGTGTGTCATGAAATGTTTTCCCCTGAAGAGAAACATGTACCTGAAAATAATGAGATCTCAATACATTTCATGAAAACTGGAGAAATTTTGAAAAAAGTGGAAACTGTTGTCGACAACATATTTTCATATAAAATGGCCCTTGACATTACCAGAAGTAATGAAGAAAGTGAGCCAAAAAGCGTCGAAGAATGTCGACGTAAAAATGATTGGCCAAAATGGAAAACAACTATTGAAGCTGAATTAAATTCGCTAGCAAAACGAGAAGTATTTGGACCTGTTGTCCAAACACCAAAGGGTGTAATGCCTGTTGGATATAAGTGGATATTTGTACGAAAACGTAATGAGAAAAATGAAATTGTGCGATACAAAGCACGGCTTGTTGCACAAGGTTTCCTGCAGAAACCCGGGATTGATTATGAAGAAACATACTCTCCCGTTATGGATGCAATCACATTTAGATTTTTGATTAGTCTTGTTGTTACAAAATGATTAGAAATGCGATTGATGGATGTGATCACTGCATATTTATATGGATCCTTAGACCATGACATATATATGAAAATTCCTGAAAGATATAAAATGTCTGAAGCATCTACAAGTACATCCAGAAATATGTATTCAATCAGACTACAAAGATTTTTATATGGGTTGAAGCAATCTGGACGCATGTGATATAATCGTTTAAGCGAATATCTATTGAAAGAAAAATTTGAGAATAATCCTATATGCCCATGTGTTTTTATTAAGAAATCAGAATCCGAATTTGTCATTATTGCGGTTTATGTTGATGATTTAAATATTGTATGAACTCCTGAAAAGATCTTAAAAAATGCTATATATTTAAAGAATGAATTTGAAATGAAAGATCTTGACAAAACAAAATTTTGTCTCGGCCTACAGCTCGAGCACTTGCCAAATGGAATTTTTATTCATCAGTCCATGTATACTGAGAAAGTCCTAAAACATTTTTATATAGACAAATCTTATCCCTTGAGTACTCTAATGATTGTTCGAACACTTGATGTGAAGAATGATCCATTTCGTTCTTGTGATGACGATGAAAAAATTCTTGGTTCTGAAGTACCATATCTCAGTGCAATTGGAGCTTTGATGTATCTTGCAAATTGCACTCGACCAGATATTACATTCTCAGTTAATCTGCTTACAAGATATAATTCTGCACCAACTCAAAGGCATTGGAATGGCATTAAATATGTCCTTCGTTACCTTCATGGTACGGTTGATATGTGATTATTTTATTAACGTGGATTAAGTCCACAATTTATTGGGTATGCAGATGCAGGTTATCTTTCAGACCCACACAGAGGTAGATTTCAAACTGGATATTTATTTAATATGGAGATACTACTATATCATGGAAATCTGTTAAGCAGACACTATCTGTTACTTCTTCAAATCACTCAGAGATCATTGCTATTCATAAAGCAAGTCGAAAGTATATTTGGCTGAAATCAGTTATTCAATATATCCAAGAAAAATGTGGACTTCCCATGATCAATAATAGCCCAACAATCTTATATGAAGATAATACTGCTTGTATCACTCAAATCAGAGGAGGTTATATCAAAGGTGACAGAACCAAACATATTTTACCTAATTCTTTTATACTCATGAATTTCAAGAAAAATGTGAAATTAATGTCAAGCAGATATGATCTAGTGATAATCTGGCAGATTTATTCACAAAGGCGTTACCAATTTCCACATTTAAGAAGATTGTGCATAACATTGGAATGCGAAAACTCAAAAATCTTTTGTCATACACTTTTCAAGGGGAGTAAATGTGCTGATTGTACTCTTTTTCTTTCGTTGAGGTTTTGTCCCACTAGGTTTTCCTCTGCAAGGTTTTAATAAGGTAATCTTAAAGTATTTGTAGATACATAAGAAGACTGTACTCTTTTTCCTTCGCCATTGATTTTTTTTCTCATTGGATTTTTCCTTGACAATGTTTTAACGAGGCAGATTTCTTATGGGTGGTCATTTAAGGGGGAGTGTAATGAAATGAATGAAGAAAATTAGTGCAACGGCTGCCGCCCCCTGTCCCACCACTAAAATATGTGAATGACCCTATTACTATTATTTTAAATCCTGCATAATGACTTGCATAGTAATTTCAAAACTTATAAATAGGAGTTTCAGTTGTAATAAAATTCATAAGAAAATATAGAGAGAAAAAGAAAGTTTCAGTTCTTAAGAGTTTTAGAAAGAGTTTCTTATTTTTTTTTTACAATAATAATTTCTTTCTTTAATTTTATAACATAATTTTTATTTTTAATGTGATAAATTATTAAAGAATTTTGAAATAGAAACGAGTAAGGCACGGCACCAGTTGTGCCAAGCTGTCAACCCAAAACAATACATGTTATGTGGGAGAAGGTCTTTAAGAACCCATGTGAAGTCTTTACCTGTGTATAGATGGGTCCAAACTACTTGCCGTTTCGGCTTTATTCAAGAAGGAAAGATACCACCAAAAAGCTACTAACGGCTACTTGCGCGGGTGGTCCGCCTACCATAACTGGATGCGTCGTGGCTCACTGTGCACGTGTCGTGTACGTCAGTGCATTTCCCAAAAAAAGCTCGTGGGTTGACCGACATTTCCGGTGCTCTTCTCTCATTTCAACGATTTTTTTAAGTTTTTGTTATTTATTATCTCTATACATTATACTTTCTTTTATCTCTTTTAAATTATATTTTCAACACAATTTTAAAATCTATTTGAAATTGCGTTTTAAATCTTAAAAAATCTTATTTTTAAAGCAAAAAATACCATATCTGATAATTTTATAAAAATTTCTTCAATTAATTAAAAAATTAAAAATTAATTTTTAAAAAAATACCAAATCAAAATTTTTATCAAAAAACTCATATAAATAACTATATATTTTGAAAAAATTATTATAATTAACTTTAAAAATGTTTTAACTACATATTTATCAAAAAGTAAATAGCTTTGAAATATATAATTTTTTATTTAAGTTAAATTTTAATTTATATTTTTTTACCACAATTCTAAACATGCACTTAAAGCTATATACCTTATAGATTTAGGATTTATAACTTAAATAATAAATTCTATACTTCAAAAATTATTTACTATTTGATAAATATATATCTAAAGCAATTTTAAAATTAGTTAGAATAATTTTTAAAAAACATACTGTTAGCTGAGTTTTTTTATAAAAATTCAATTTAGAGCTTATTTAGGTTGCATTTTTAAATTTAAAAAGTGATTTTAAGTAGTTAAAAACATTTTTTTAAATGAACATATTTAATAATTTTATAAAAAGTATTTGTCTGTTAAAAAAACTAATTTAAAAAGTCGAAAATCAATTTTTTTAAAATGTATTAAATTAAAACTTTTATCACAAAATTCACATGTAACTATATATTTTGGAAGAATTTATTATAACTAATTTTAAAAATACTTGAGATATATATTTACCAAACAATAAACAACTTTTAAAATATAAAATTTATTATTTAAGTTATAATTTATAAGTTCTAAAACTATAAATTATATTTTTCATCGTAATTTCAAATATGTCTTTAATACTTTTTAAAAAAGTAGACTTTTGATTTTTTCAGATGATTAAAATATTTTTTTTATATAAAATTATCAAATATATCAATTTTTTAAAAAATAAATTAAATAATTAAAAATATTTCTTAAACTTTAAGGCTCGTTTGAATTTAAAGATAAGATAAGTTAAAATAAGTTAAATTTATTTTTTAATATTATTATTATTTAAAAATTTTAAAAATGTGTATTGAGATTTAAAATTTTTTTATAAAAATTTATATTTTATATAAAAAAATTAAAAAAATAAAGATAAATTTCAAATCCAAAACGAACCTAAATAAAACTCCAAAGATAACCTAAATATAATCCTGTTTCCAACTTCCCTATTTTGTGCTGTCCTCACCGTCAAGTCTGCATCAATAGCATCATCGGTTGGAAGAAAGGATAACTTTGAATATTATATTTTATAAAGAATTAAAGATATTATAATTGGTAGGTGATTCACACTTGTTACAACAGGTCACCAACTCATACCTCCAAATAAATTAATAATAAAGAAATATTTCTTCACTGTAGCAGATTTTTCTAGAACTGCTTTATTCCAATTGGATTTCTTCTTTCCCCACACTTCTTATCCTTAACTATAATAACGATATAGGATTTGGAGGTAGAATGGTAATTTTGATATTTAGAAAGAATACCCGAAAAATATAGAAACTATAACAAACAAATAATACCGGCCGTCGCTATATGTGATCTTTTTATTCTCTCAAGTGGGGAAGTGGGGAAAGTCAGCTGTCGCTATTCAAGGCTACCCTATCCGCTCCATTTACGCGTGGTAACCGCCTATTTCGGTCACCCCGCCGCGTTCTTCTTCATTCAACGCCCCCCCGCTTTCATCTCCATCCTGGATTTCTGTTTTCCCCAATATCTCTTTCTGGTGTGCGAGAGCGAGTGCAAGGAACCGCCATGTTCACCTCACCATAAGAGAAACCGGCGTACGTACGGAGCCACCATGTTTTCCCGTTTTGCCCCCTCTTCTTCTATCTATTTTCCATTCTCTAACAATCTCTCCCTTACAAGATCCTTAATCGGCGCCAACCACACCTCCGCTCGCTTCTGTTCTCGCTAATCTCCATTTCTTGCTCTCTTTCTCTGTTCGCTTTTTGGGTTTTGATTCGTTTTCTTCGGTCTCCAAAGAGGGTGCAATATTAGCAGTCATGGAGCCACTCATGGGCAAGTCCGGCTCTCTTAGGAACACTCTGGTGCGGATGCTCTTGTTCGGCGTTGTCATCATAGTCTTCCGATTCGCCTACGTTGTTACGATCACCGGAGAGTCGTGTAACGGGGGCGACTTCTGCTTCTTCTCCTTACCGGAGACTTTCAATTTCGTTACAGCCGGTACCGGCCCTGAAGCCTCAGCCATCGTCGTGAACGACGCCGTCCGGCAGACGAACAGCGTGGATCTCTACACCAGCAAGGATTGGATCAAGGCCGTAAATTTCTACTCCTCGGTGTTCCAGGATCTGATATCCGAAGGCCACGTCTCGCGAGACTCGAAGTCTCTCTGCGTAGAGACGCCGAGCGGACAAGACGTCTACTCTCTGAAACAGGTCGGGGTTAAGGACTCGGTCGGGATTTTCAAGAAAGCTAACCGGCCTCTGGTAATTAAGGCCCTCTTAAACCGAGTCCCATTCGGCGACAACACCTTCGACTTTGTGTTCTCCGGTGGGGGCAATTTTAACAAGGTTTCCCGACCGTTGGAATTGGCGTCGGAGATCGAAAGGACGCTGAAACGCGAAGGGTTTGCGGTGTTCCACATAGGAGCCAAAGATACGTATAGTTTCAATTCTTTTCTTGAATTATTCAATTCTTGCAAGTTAATTAAATCACGCGATATACACGGCTTCGATTCGTCGATGCCTCGTTTACGCGAAATTGTTTTGAAAAAGGAGGTCAAGTTTCTTCTCGGTCGTGTAGGGGTTGCGAAACCCAAAACCATAAACGAAAATTCGGCGAATAAATGCTGGGTTCCCGATCATAAGCAAGAACTGGTCCGGAACGCCGAGCGGTTGATCACGGAGGAGCCATTAAAGCCGTGGATCACGTTGAAGAGAAACATAAAGAACATAAAGTATTTGCCGTCAATGGCTGATATTAGCTTTAAGAATAGGTATGTGTATGTTGATGTTGGGGCTAGAAGTTATGGGTCTAGCATCGGGAGCTGGTTCAAGAAGCAATACCCGAAACAGAATAAGACCTTTGAAGTGTATGCCATTGAAGCCGATAAAACTTTTCACGAAGAGTATAGCTTGAAGAAAAGGATTAGGCTATTGCCGTATGCGGCGTGGGTGCGAAACGAGACATTAAAGTTTGAGATTAATCGGGACCCAGGCAAGAATAGCAGTGCTAATGGTAGAGGGATGGGGAGGATTCAACCCATTGGTGGTGGCGGTGGTGGTAACAATGGTGGTGATGTGAATGAGATTCAAGGGTTTGATTTTGCGAATTGGTTAAAGCAGACGGTGTCGGAGAGGGACTATGTGGTGATGAAGATGGACGTGGAAGGGACTGAATTCGAGTTGATTCCGAGGTTGTTTGAGACAGGAGCGATTTGTTTGATCGATGAGGTATTTCTCGAGTGCCATTACAATAGGTGGCAGAGATGTTGTCCTGGTCAGAGGAGCTCCAAGTATGAGAAAACTTATGACCAATGCTTGGAGCTGTTTACTTCTCTCAGGCAAAGTGGTGTTCTTGTTCACCAGTGGTGGTAATTATAGGTAATAATTAGAAAACAATTTTTCCTTTATTTTTCTTTTACACCTGAAAAAAACCATTGTAGTTTATATGTTTTACGTGTGTTCAGAGATTTACTTCAAATGTAAGAGGGTTGCAGCTGGAAATTAACGGAAATTTCATTTGTTCAATATTCTTCTTTTGGCCTCAAGAACCAGTTTATGAGAGGAACTTGGATTTCGAAGGTGCTTTTAGCTCTAAATTACAACATTAGATTCCATTTCGGTGACGTCTAGTTTTGCTAGTCACGTAATTTTACTTGTTAAAGTTCTTCGCCTTTACTTCTCATTTTATTTTAAATAAACTTTTTTAATTAATATTAGTAAGTCATGTAGCACCAAATGCTAGTACCATATCAATGGGTGCAAAGTGAAGGGTAAAACTGAGGTGGCATAGTCATTGTTTTAAATACCGTACTGTATCGATTGGTAAAAAAAACTGACATTTTGTTTTGGCCCATTTTTTGGCCGTACTATCAACCAAAAAATATCCGGTACGGCCGGTACCGGCTGTACTAGATTTCGGTCTTTGAGGTTTTGTTATTTTTTTAAAAATTTTTTTAATATGTGTTAACCTCAATTTAGATTAAATTAATTACATATATATAATTTATTTATATATTGACTATTATTTTGAAATATAATTTATAATTATATTTATATATATAATTTATTTATGTATAAATTATTCTGAAACAGTACACGAAACGATACTAGTATCGAAATATTTATTTTCAATGACTTGACCGATATTGATACGGGTACGGTATTCAAAACATTAGACATAGTAGTATTGCTCCTCTAACTATCTATTTGAATTAGAGATGATCCAAATTAATTAATTACAAGAAAATCGATTATTTGTTATTATCAGTTAATTCTTATTAAAATGATTATTTTTTTGTTAAAATTAGTATTTTTTTTTTTTTGCAAATAATCATTATCATTACAAATAATTTATCATAAATACTCAATTTTCTTGTAATAAAATAGACTAATAGAGAGAGATAAGATACATCATATTAATCTTACAACATTTAATACCTCACTTACAAGATTTTTGGCAAAATGAATCCCGCATGAATATGTTATGTCTCTCTTTACATTGGATCGTCTAATTTAGTTAAGAAATAGAGAACTCAATTGCATACGCATGGATGATAATTTTATTTTGGGTTAACTGCAAATCCAATACTTTGAATTCTTACATTTATACAAATTGAGCTTACAATTTCCAACTTTTGCAATATTGATACCTGAACTTAAAAGAGTTGCAAGTCTTCATTAGTTCACCGGTGACTCCCTAACTTATTTTTCTTTATACAGGTAAGAAGAACTTATTAATCTACACAATAAGCAAAACTGAAGTACACAGAATGTGTACAAGAAAAAAAAAACACTTAATTACAAGGTAAGTACAGTGACAAATAGCATTTAAATTATTAAAGCTGGCCTCATTCACTATAATAGCCAAAGCCCAAAGTAATATGTATGAAAGAAAAAATGTCTAAACTCTCCCATCAAACGTTTCTTGTCATTTCAAATAGGCCACATTAAACACAATCACATCATCTTCTAAACAGCCGCAATTTGATCATTGCCCATGATTCTTTTCCAACATGACAACAAGGTGTTGTTTGTATTTGTAATTCAATTATTACTATTTATCTTTATTTTATTATTATATTTTTATATTTTTTTTTATATAAAATATAAATTTTTATACATATTTTTCAAATATTAATATATTTTTTTTAAATCTTAAAATAATAATAATATTAAAAATAAACAACTCATCTCAACTTATCTCATCTCCGAATCCAAACGAAACCTAAATCTACTGCCCTCATAGGCATTATCCATGGAGCCAAGCTTTGTAAAAATTTCATCTCATAAAACTTTAACCACATCACAATAAATAAAAATATGATGCACCGATTTTTCATTTCTTATATACATAAAAAAAACCAATTCATTATCATAATGCTGCGCTTTCTTAACTTATGGATAGTCAAAAAATTTCCATGGGAGGCCAACCAACCAAAAAAAGCAACCTTGAGGAGTACTTTGCTTATTAAAATTCACTTCTAAGGAATATCAATAGAAGAATGGGTCGACATAACTTTATAAAGAAAAACTTATCCTCCCAGCCAACCTTTAAATTTAGTGCATATAATATACTATAAACTTCAACGATGTCCCCCTCCCAATTTTGAACAACTCTAATAAACCTTATAGACAACTGAATAACTAGTAGAAATGTCTATATCCAATGCAATCTCTAAAGAGAAGCGAAAGCATTCTTTAAAGTAACATCAACACACCGTATATCATGTCAAAATCTAATTTGTGCTCTCCTTCCCATCTCAAATATGAAATTTCTGAAGAGATCTTTCCATTCCGGATAAATCTTCATATTCCCACACCGTACATGCCTCTTATTTTGGTTGAGCACCAACCTACCCAAATGCTCTCATGGAAAATGTTATTATGTCATTTGACTTTGTCTTTTTATTTTGACCGCTCATATATTTATTTATTTAAAAAAAATGTTAAAGGTTAAGAAAGTTATTATTAATATATTGATATTTGTTTATGTTTTTTATATTTTTAATCATGTTTGAAAAAATGTTTGAAACAAAAAACAGATAAATAGAAAAAGTACAAAGTACATTAAAGGCACACCAAACAGGCAAATTAAGGGAAGTATAGTAAGACTACTCACACTCTCATATTTGACATCTATAACATTCCCCTAAATTAGACATCTATTTCTCGATGATACTGCTACAATCACTTTCCTAAAAGTGTCTTATTAAAGAAAACTCTTAGTTTTCTAACTCTCAATCCTCCACAAGATTGTGAATTTTTTTAAGTTTAAATATTAATATTGCAAAGATTGAAAACTGTGATCTTGATTTGTTAAAACTGTGGCAACCCATATTTTAACTTTATAATTAACCCTTTGAATTTTTTACAATTAGAAACCAACAATTCGGTTTAAAGTAATTTAGATTCCTAGTGTGCTTCATAATTATAGGAAAATTTTGGATTGGCAAAATTCATCTTATCTTATTATATGTAGGCCGAAACGACTATAAGAATAGGTTTTTGTTAGGGATTCAGCATTGTGCATTGTAATACAAAGCTGGTTCCTTTGCTTACTTATTGCATATTAGGAATTGCGGTGAGAAATATAGTTTATAACTTTAAGGCTTATATCTTATAATTTAAATAATAAGTTCTATATTTTGAAAGCTGTTTGTTGATTGACAAACATGTATCTAAAACACATTTAAAGTTAGTTCTAACAATTTTTTTAAAATATACAATTATTTGCATGAATTTTTTGATAAAAATTTTAATTTAGTATTTTTTGAAAAAGTTGACTTTCAGCTTATTTATGTAATTAAAGTATTTTTTATAAATTTATCAAATATATTATTTTTTTCTTTAAAATAACTTTTAATTGATTAAAAGTACTTTTTAACTTTCAAAACGTAACCCCAATCTAACTCTAATTAAGGACCTGGGTGATGGCTTCACTTACAAACATGAGAATAGAATACAACGTCATGTGTGATCTAGAATCTGAGTATTCATATGGGATTTGCAGCTCGTTGAATTCTTCAACTTTCCACCAAGTACATATAATTTTTAATGACTTAGAAGTGTTAAAAACACTTATATATTAAATAGGATATTATTTTAAATGATTGACTGGCGTGGACTGAAGAGGAAAACGATGTTAATCTGTTTTTATAAGAAAAAAAAATTCAACTAAATAATTATTAAAAAATAAAAATTCAACTATTTCGCTTAAAAGAGTTTTATGGACCACAATCATAATGAAAAGTAAAAGAGTGTTAACTTGGACATGGAGTCATGGGCCCATGTCATGTGTAATGCGGCCCAAAGAATAAATCGAGCTAGTATTTTGAAAGAAATGTTCGGTCTATGCAAAAAATAGATCAGACCAGATCAAATTAATTCGATCCAATCTTGATTTAGTCAATGCAGTCCAGTTCGATCTTCTTACACTCTTAAAAACAGGCAACTAAAAAATATGTATTAGTGCATAGATTAAAACACAAATATACTTGTATGTAGTATTGGTCGCAATCACAAATATACTTGTATGTAGTATTGGTCGCAATCATTTTGTGGAGTTACATCATCAATTTGTTTTCCCTCGTGCAGCTGGTCAGCAAAAAATGATCATTGACTAATTAATATTTAGAGAACAAACCCATGACATTATAATTAAGAACGTGGAGTACGCCGTTTTTCACTCTTAAATCTCAATTGTCTATTATAAACATGTTTATTCCAACTAGGCAACTACATTTAAATTTTGATTGGTTAATTTCTCAACAAACCTTGTCCTTCTATATACAAATTCTGTTTTTCTAATCCCTATATAGACGTATGACGCTCATCACCCTAGAACTCTCTTCCTTTCCTCTTCTTCGTCCAATATTCAATGAGTCTCTTAAGAAATTTCTTCCTTCTTGATTTTTTGGCTTGTTTTTTATAATTTATTCTGTATTAGTTGAGTTTTTGTTATTTGTTTAATTTGCTGGGTTCCATATATAAATATAAATATAGATACATGGGAGCCGGTTGTAGCATTAAGACTGGAAGGTATGGAGGGACGTCCAATGTGGAAGATTATGATCGTGTGGATCAGAAGATCAGAGACAAGGTTCATTTTGAAGAGGATCATACACAAAATGAAGATATTGGGGCGCACATAAGGTTGGAAGGACCTTCTAGGTTTACATCAATGTACACCCAACAAGGAAGAAAAGGAGTCAATCAAGACGCCATGACAGTTTGGGAGGTACCTTACTTATACAGCCACCTACATATATATATATACATCACTATTTTATATATATATATATCTTAATCTATATAGCATGTTTCAATATTGTAATTCTCAAACTAAGTATAACAAGAATGGAATCACGCTTTGTACAATTTGAACCTATTTGTGTGAATTTGCTTTTCAAATGGAGATGAACCAATGTTTAGGATTTTAATTTAGGCTTCGTTTGTATTCAGAACTTATATCAACTGATCTCAAATTCATTATTATACTTTTTCAAATTTTAAAACAATAATAATATTAGAAATTAATATTTCAATAATATATTATTCACCTTTTAAAACTCAGTATCACAACTCATCTTATTTCGTCTCTAAATCCAAACAAAACCTAATCATGTCATGGTGATGAATCTATCTAATACCCAATTGTTTTTAGGAAAAATTAACTTTATATTGATCATGTATATGTATCCTGCTTTGAAAGATAACTACCATTAATGTTGCATCATCTTGATCACCACCAATTTCTATCATTCCTTCTCTAATTTATGATTAGCGTTAGTAACTAAAACTCAAATATTACATGAATTCAGGATTTCATTGGTGAGAAAGAAACGTTATTTTGTGGTGTGTTTGACGGTCACGGTCCCCACGGCCACAAAATTTCACGCCATGTACGGGACAGTTTACCCTTGAAGCTATCTGCATCACTTAAATACTTACAGCTTAATTATCACACCAAATTTGGAGATGTTGATTCCGATGTTGGAGATGACGAAGATGATGATTATCATAATGATAACAACAATATTAGGGACATTAAAGATATCCATTACAATTTTCATAATAGTCACCATCTATCTCTCGCCTCAATAGAGGCCAGCTTTGTCAAAGCTTTCAAGGAAACCGATCAAGAACTTTGTCAAGATTCCTCTATAGATACCTTTTGCAGTGGTAGCACAGCTGTTATTGTACTTAAACAGGTAATTTTTTAAAAGTTTTACTATAGAGCGAGCATCTGCTATTTGAGAGCATCTATTATTTGAGAGTATCTATTGCACATATGAGGTGGCAGCTTAAATAAACTGACCAATTTATTCTTAAGCAAATTTGTTTGCTTAAAAAAAAATTGGTCAATATATTTAAACTATCTCCTATGTGTAATGATGCTCCTAAATAATTATTGCTCTCAAGATTTTCTTATTTTTTAGACAAAGCATTTTGTTTATATCTAATTCTCCGGTCATGAATAGTTCTTTGTGTATGGATCATATCTATTTGCTTTTCCAATTTTTAGAGTCATCATTTGATAATCGCCAACTTAGGAGATTCTCGTGCTGTTCTTTACAATAGAGGGGACAATGATCAACTTCTTCCCATTCAGCTCACAGTTGACATGAAACCAGATCTTTCAAGTAGGTCTTTTTTTTTTCTCCCTCCCTTCTCTCCTTAAACCATGATCAACAAACTAGACAACTAATTTTGAATTTTGACTTATTAGGTGAAGCTGAAAGAATCAAGAATTGCCAAGGTAGAGTTTTTGCAGTAGATGGTGAGCCTGAGATTTATAGAATGTGGATGCCTGATGAAGATTGCCCTGGTCTTGCCATGTCAAGGGCCTTTGGAGATTTCTGCCTCAAAAATTGTGGTCTTATATCGATTCCTGAAGTTTCTTACAGGAAGCTCACAAACAATGATGAGTTTGTGGTTCTCGCAACTGATGGGGTAAGAATTTATAAAAGCACAATTCAAAACAAATTTATTGTGAAATCATCATTTGTCTCAAAATGTTAAGTTGATAGGAAGAAGTAGATTTAATTATATATATTATATCTTAACAATTCTCCTCGCATGTGGGTCAGACTCTCTCTTATTGGATAACTCAATACATAAAATATTTAATTAAATGGAATAGAATATAGAGTCAGGGTTCGAACTCAAGATATCTACTATGATATTGTATGAAATCACTATTTGTTTCAAAAACTTAAACCGATGAAAAGAAATATATTTTATTATATATTTTATATCTTAAGTAAACCTACAAGCAACAAGATTAATTTGAGTATACATGTGATCTTTCTTTATACTAATTAGTTTCAGATGAATCAACAACGTCATACGATTCGACATTAACCCAAACATGTTAAATCTCCCAACATCATTGTTATTATTGCATATAAAAATATTCTATCACTCGTAAGAGTTCAACTTAATTTCCAAGAACTAAAACCATTGGTTTGATTTATTTTTGTAGATATGGGATGTGTTAACAAACGATGAAGTTATAAGAATAGTTACTTCTGCAAAGAGGCGATCGACAGCAGCCAAATGGTTAGTACATCATGCAGTTAGAGCTTGGAAGAATAAATATCCAGGTTCCAAGGTTGATGACTGTACAGCCATATGCTTGTTCCTCAAAAACCTGCCTACTACCTGCTCATCAACCGAGCTTGTGAATGAAATTATGAGTCCCAGTACTGATATTGTAAACTGCTCACAACTTGATAGTTCTAAGACCATTACATGTGAAAATGATAATGAATCTGCAATTAGTAAGCTTACTGTAATACGCTCAAAGAAAGAATTGGGTGTTGTTGAAGGATCAGAAAATAGACGAAAAAAGTCACCATCCAAGGTTCCTAGGTTTGCCTGCTTTATGAGATGTCAAAAAGTATCAATATCATATAATTAACTTCTTTAATTATGGTGTTTTATAGATAATTTTTGTGTAATTAGAAGTCTTCTTATATCTCTTTTGAATTGCATCACTGAAAAATTCACATCACTAATTAACAAATAAATATAATCCTTGCTTAGGGGAATTAACAACTGAATTTAATTTATACTAGCAATAACTATTGAAATGATATGTTTGAAGTTATTTTATATGTTCACACATAACCGGCTAATCATTTAAAACATGGCATCTTAAAATGTCAATGAATTTTAAAGAAACACTCAATTTTGTTCTTATAAAAATCGGGATGAGTTTGTTCCTACTTAGGAACTTCTCAACACGCCTCCTTATACGTTAGCCGGTATTTTCGATACCATCATCGTGAGTAGGTCTCAAGAGCCAATCATCAATTATAGGTTAACCTGGCTCTGATACCATACTAAAACACCCATATAATTTGACATGCTATGCAATCACTGCCTTTTATACATGCTTCACTGATGCACATGATCAAAAGCTCACTTTCTCTAAAATAAAGAGAAAATTATTTCTAATAGTTACCAAATAAAGATCCAGGCAGTCAAATTGGAGCTTTTGAAAGTTTTTGAAAGTTTCGGAGAGAGAGAGATTGCCTCCTTTTGAACTCTATATTGTGAAGCCGTATGTATGCATGTGCATGTGACCAGCCTGCAGCAAGTCTACAAGGAGTGGCAGCTTGAATGGTGAAACATTATTCGGTTATAGCATAATAAATAATCCGTAGATCCAATAATAAAGATTATGGGCTTGATTTCATCTTTCCATCTAAAAGTTTAAGGCAATTGCGATCCGAGGTGCCAGATCGAAAGGATATTAAATGTAGGCAGGAGTAAATACCTCAACAATTGCATCTAGAAGAATATTACTTAGTCCTCTCAATGTTATGGCTCAAAGTTAATGCTAAAGAGTATTTTTATTTCTATAATATTTTTTTTAACTTAGTAGTTAAGAAATGAGTATTAGTGAAATTATATACTTTTCTTTAATAATTAATGATGTTAAAGAAATACTTTAAGTCTTTAAATAATACCAAAAACTATAAAACTGTATTAGTCATGTCCAACGGCAAATGTTGGTGGCCGCTAGCACCATCCTTGCAGCAAACTTATGTATAGATTTTATATATATATATATATAATCTATACATAAATATATATATATTCATTAAATATTGAATATATATAAATAATAAGTAAAGAAAAAATTAATTTACAAAGAAAAAATTCAGAAAAATTTTCTAAAAAAAAAAATATATGATATGTGATGTGTGGGTTTATGTGTAACATTCTTCATATATATATATATATATATAATAATATATATATATTATTATATATATATATCACAAGCATATGTTAACAATTGTCACCGACAAAAAGTAATATTATTTATTATCTATTTTATAAGATATTTTTTCATTATTTTATAATGTAGTATTAAATAATTAAATAATATTTATTATATGTTATTTGTGAGCTATCATTTAATATTATATTATAATAATAAAAATGATTATAAATAGATGGAAAATGATAAAAACATTAATGGTTGAATCCCACTCTCTTTTTTTTTTTCTTTTGATTTAATGATTAAGAAATTTTTTCTTAAAATGTTTAAAAGTATTAAAAATGATGAAAAAAAATTATAACTGACGAGATTAAGAACAAATCCCAATAGCGTGAGCCGTAGCAACATATAAAGAGTTTCGTATGTAGGTGTTGTATTGACACAAATGATCCGATTATAGAATATAAAACGACTGCTATGCAAGTACCTAGGGCTGCACCGAGATAAAGTCATCAATTTTCAGAGCCGCCGGCGTGTCTCTAGCGGCCTGGATTCTTACAATTTTATTTATTTCTTTCTTTTTTGAAGCTCTGTATATTGAGTTTGGTGGCACCACCAAGAGAGTCAAGAACACGTTCATCCCAATCCACTCGGTTCATGGGGAGATGGAGCAGAATATGGCTGGCCCAAAAGATGTTTTGAAAATCCCAAAGTATTCGGTTTCGATAGTATCGAACCCAAAAGATGAAAGATTTAAAAATTCTGACAAAAAATTTTTAAAAAAAAAAGGCCAACTTGAGCGCACTCAATCTAATAACATGTTGATTTGTTAAAGTTTTCCCGAGTGTTAGCTGGTGAGCAAATAAAAGATCATTGTGTTTGAGAACTTATTATTTTTTTTTTTGATACAAATTGGAAAGAGAGACATTAGAGTGCGGTCAGATTACACTCTAATGTTTTAAATATGATTAAAAAATATAATAAAAAATATTTAAAAATATAATAAAAAATACAATAAAAAAATAAAATGAAGATAATTTAATGAGAGTTTTCGGTCTAACCCAGCCCCCGCCACCGCAGCAGTCGGTGGCGATGGGCGACACTGATCTGAAACGGGTTTAAGACTGCGGTGGGCAAACCGGATGTCGTGATAGTACCCCATTAAAAACCGCCCTACATCATGCCTTGACACCGTTAGTGGAGGGTCAGGACAGTCACTTGGCTAGCCTGTATGCATGCCTTGTCTCAGGCCTTAACATGCAGCAAGCAACTGTAGAGGCTACTGGCTACGCACAGCCAGGCATGCGCCCTTGTGGGCATCATTGCACACTCCTTTGCGCGCACACTTGCATGTGCACCTGCGCACCATGACCCGCACACCTCAGTGCGCCCCAGCACCACCTAGCATGGCTAGTGACGTGCCCTCACAGGCACATCATTTAGCGCGTGGCGCCAGCCTACGCCTTACAAAGCAGGCTAGTGGCATGCCCACAAGGCATGCCATCTAGTGCATGGCTCCAGTCCATACCTTGCAGAGCAAGTCAATGGCATACATACCATGCATGCCATCCAGCGCGCGGCACCAGCCCACGTCTTGCAGCCCACAACGCCCAAACTGCCAGTTTGAGCCATGCATGACCATCACCCCAGCACTCAGTCCGGGCTAGGTAAGACCACTGCCCAAGCCACCTGACTGGATCACACTACCACAGCATGACATTACCCTGAACACATCATCAGGCCTAGGCATATCACCATGCCATGCATATCATCAGAGGCCACGCAGCCAGATTGCCATACAGCTTAGCCTTGCCGTGGACCATGCCACATTATAGCCATCATGGACCTAGCATGCCACGACTTCATCACTTGGGCACCAGCTATTACTTGTTTATTTATTTTATTTATTTATGTATTTAGTTATTTTAATAATTATCTTATTTTGCTAGGGACCCATTGAGGGTTTTCAATTTGTTAGACTCTATATATAGAACCTCTAGATCTTCATTTCACATCTTTTGAAGAATTGAAAATTGGAGTGGTTTCCTATGCTTAGGTCGACCACCTAGTGTGGTTTGGATTTTCGATGATTAAGCACTTGGGTTTCAAAGGTGCAATTCGTTAATCCCTTTGGAGAGAAATACATCGTGTAATTGGTGAATTAATGTGTTTCACATATATCCTTTATTTATCCAATTATTTGAAGTATTTCTTTCATTTTGGTGTTCTTGTTAATTAGTGTTGTTCTTGAGTCTTTAGAGTTTGTTGGTTTGTTCTTTTGTTCGTAGAGTTATTTGGAGTTCATTTCTATTTGTTTGTTTATTGAAAAAATTACAAAAAGAATATTTAAGTGTCTTGTAAGAGTGTCAAATTCACACCACTTGTGAATTTGAGAATTGTAGTGTGAGTGTTCTTGAGTTTAGTAATTGATGATTGTGTTCTTGATTTCAATTGTGTTGGTGAGGCCAAATCCACACCACTTGTAGATTTGAAGAAGTATGTGTGTGTTCCCTAGAGGATTTTGAAACCCACAACCATTGTGAGTTTCGGATTACTCAAGTGTGAGTAAGTGTGAGTGTTGTTGATTGGAGAAGTGTGGAAGTGTTGAAAGAATTGAAGTTGTCGTACCCTCGGTGGCTTTGAAGGAATTGGCGTGTTCTTCATTGTTTGAGTGTTCAATCTTCATTTGGTTGTTCACTTGATTAATTGGTGTTTGTTGTAGCCACATAAAACCCCTAGCCTATCCCACAGCAACACCACCCCAAAATCCTAACCCACTACTCGGCTATAAGCCATGAAACCCTAGTCCATCACTTGACAATTTCGCCCCTCACCTTTCCAACCCTAGCTGGCCATCAACTATCCAATTCTTTCCTATTTTATCTCACATTCAAACCTAAATTTTCTATCCAAAAATAGCCAAAGTCGACCCCCATCCCTATCTCCATAACCGGCCACTCCCTTCCATTTGAATTCAAAATCATTCAAATTTAAATCAAACCACTTTCCTAATTTATCTTATTCGGCCATCACCCTTTTGTCATTGTCGAAACTCACCTTTGACACATCAAAATTCCTCATTTAATTGGTCATTAATCAAATATTGATCCAATCAAATCTTCCCTCCACATCATTCCATATACTCGGCCAAACCACTTGCCATAACCGAACTTCACTTGCCACCTTATCCATCATAACCTCTCATATTTCTCTCAACCAAATCAAATTAAATTCAAAACTCTATCCTACCAACCAAATCCATTCCATAACCGACCACTACCATAATCCTAACATCCAACCACATACATCTTACCATTTCAAATCATTTTAAATTTCAAACCATTTCAAAATCAAACCTTCCACCTTCCACATTCCTTATCTAGCGTACTCGACCACAACCACCATACCCTAACCGAGATTCACCCATTGCTACATCACCAAATTATCCCTTAATTCTCTCAAGTGATTGATCAATTAACCAATTGATTGAATTAATCAAATCTTATCCCAAAATAAAAGCAATACTCGGACAACAACCCTACCTCATTGCCGCCCACTCATCTTGTCAAAACCCTGATTCCTACATTTTAGGAATTATCCAAATCATCTCAAAATCTTATCCCACCTAACTCTAACCATCTTGGCCAAAATCCATTTTCTCAAACCCTAGTCAATTGACTTCCAAACCCTAACCTAATTTCAATCTCAAAATTCCTCATAGCCTCTACTAAAATCCTAGCCTAGTACACCATATGACCCATAATCCTTACCAAAGAGACCTCAATACATAGGCCTACCCAAATGACCTTACCCTAAACCTTTTCTACCCTAATCTACTACTTAGACCACCACATCTCCCTTCCCATTACCATAACCAAGACTTCCATAGCTTAAACACTACCTTATTGCTCCATACACTTAACCCTCCAACCTCATTGTTGTGCTCCACTCTATCCTACCTTAGCCAAGACGAACTCAATCCATTGCCCTTAACCACCTTAACCTCATATCACTCATTCATCTATTGTTGGTGCACGCGAACCATCACCAAGTGAAAAAGCCTTACTCGGTCATTGAGGAGCAACAAGACGAGGAGGACCGACTTAGTTGAGTAGAGACACAACCGAGATCCCTATTAGGTCGCTGGGGATTGTCATCGCAGAGGTGGAGTTGTCGGAACCCGCTGGTCCTGATAGGTTGGGCGGTGTAGCCCACCGCCACCGGCGACGGTGGCGGGGTCTGCAAAACACATGGGGCCAACTAAACCCCATCTTTTCTCAAATAGAAAATGTAAGTTTAACAATATTATATATAATTATGAAGTACGTAAATAGTATATTGTGTAATCACCTTAAAAATGAATAAAATTTACTATTAAAAAGTTAATTTTTTTTTTAATGTGAAGTCTGTATTTATTTATTTTTAAAAAAATAATTGTATAATATTTATACATCTATAATTACAAATATTAGTTTTAGGGAGGAGGAAAACCTTAAATCTCCACAATACATCTAAAAATTAAAAGAAAAATATGAAAGGGAAAATGGAAACCAATGAGAGGTTCTTACCAATATTTTCTTCACCAAGGACTGCTAATTTGACCCAAAAATACTTCTTTCAAATTTGGAGTGGACCTAACATCATTGGAAATGCTGACTTTACAAATCGTTCTAGTTCTTAGAGAAAGAGAAAGTACAAAAAAAAAAGAGTAATTTCGATAATTTTATATTATTCAAGCGTTGCGTATTATTTTTTTAAAAGAAAAATGAGGTTTATCATTACATAATTAATTTTTTTAATGTAAATTTTGTATTTACTTTTTTTTTTTTATAGAGTGTATGGCACTTGAGCATTTTATTATTATAAATATCATTTCTCTACTAAAAATCTTTATAGACAGTTTTTAAGGCTTAGTTTGAATCGAAAGAGCATCTTATTTCAATATTCAAAAAGCTACAGACAAAAAAACTTTTAACACTTTCAAATTTTCAAATAGAATATAAAAAATCAAATTTCTAAAAAAATAACAATATTAAAAAAAATTATTCTAACAATATATTAACTTTATAATATTTTTATTTAACTATCTCCCTCTCTATTTTTTAAAATTTATAAAATATTTTAATTTAATCGATTAACTATTATTTATATTTTATTTTATCTTACCTCAATATTCGAGTATTATTCATTTTTTAACTTTAGCCTCTCAAGCCGTAGCTCCATAGTCCATTGACTCCATTCAACTGGTTGCATTAAAACTATCCTAGATAGCAATCCCTTGGGTAACCCTCGAATACACGTTGGTGTCATTGGTGATAATTAGTAGAACACCACACGTTAAGAAGTGCAGAGCGCTTTTAGTACAATTTCAACAGAGCTAAAGCTAGACTGCAACTTTGCCCCCCCGATCTGCAACACAAGGTAATGAAATTGGGCAGTGTTATAAGTACCGCTGAAGTCAAATTTTTTTTTTTTTTTTTTTTTTTATTTTAAAATATTTTTAAAAAATATAAAATATATATATTAATAAACTAATGATCATTTTTTTAATTATCAAATAAAAATATTTACAAAGATTATATATAATAGATAAAGTGTCAAAATGAGATTTGAAAAATTAAATAAAAATATTGTAAAATTAAATTATTTTTTAGAATATAAATTTATTTTAAAAAACTTCAAATAAAATTATTTTTTATGTTTTGTTTAAAAATTAAAAAAAATTATAATAATTAGATTCAATATTAAATAAAAAAATCTAAAAATTTTCAAATTAAAATATGTTTAGTTTTGTAATATTTGGATGTTTAGAATATATGATGCTTTTCTTGCAGAAGCTTTAATATAGGCACTTACATATATAAAAAAAACTAAAAAAATTAAGCAAAAAAATTATGTCATTCTATATTATTTTATTTTCTTGAAAAAGAATTAACTAAAATAGACTTGTATCTATAAAAATTATGCTTTCCAACTTCCTTTTTTATTCCTTCAAGAAATTCATAATATAAAGTTATAAATTGTTTTAAAAAAATATCAGTTGCATCCAGGAGGAACCTGGGTTTCCAGGTTTCACAATACCAAATTGCATTCGGGTTCTAGCCCAGATATGAAATTAGGATTCCCGTCCGAATATATCTAGATTTCTGTCCGTATAGATCTGGATTTCCAGACCACAATCGGATGACTACCAGTCAGCCCATGCAAATGGCAGGGGCTAGCATGAAACAGCATACTTCAACACTATAAAAACTTCCCAACACTTCTAGCCAGTAGGTTCATAATTCACAGACATAAACGCCAGTCCAATTCAGAACCTCTACCAGAAATACTCCACAGAGTAACCAAGCCAGATTAAGATTTGTCCAAAGAATACAATTAATCACATCGACAGTGTGATAACAGAGTTATGATAAGATCACGTCATCAACATTGGACAACACACCACACTTTCCAATCCTCACTCCCCGACCCATCATCATGTCTCTGGAACAACCTTCAATCATATATCTTCTTCCTTCACACTCATTTCTTCTTTATTTTCTTTTTTTCTTTTTCAGGAATGTAATATCAAATCACAGCAAAACCATCCAAAATCATACCAAAACCAAAAAAGCAAACAGAGTCTAGTCAATATCTCTCACTTTTGATAACCCCAATAACACTCTGAATAAAAGACTCCACTGAGAATCAGTTAAAAAGATGGCAAAACCACTAAAAGCAATCCATTTCAGTACCAGACACCCTGCAAACGTGCCTCTCACTCTGTACCAACGACTCATCTCTTTTGTCAAACACCTCTTGGCTCTTTACCATTTTTTCAAGCCCAATCACCAAAGACAAAGCAAACTCCGTCCTTTACCAACACCCAATGTCTTGGTCCAGACTCCAGACATGACTACAGATAGGGACAAACAGTTTTGTGCAACTGATATAAGCAAAGTTTATCAGCTTTTCTTCTACAGTAAGCAAATATAATAACCCCAACTTTTTTTCTTTTTATACATTACACTAGTACTATCAAGTAGAGGTTTTCAAAGCAAGTACACAACTCTAAAGAGAAAACATTAACAAAACCCTTCAAAATTAAAGAACATAACAAAACCAGAACAACCTTAATATTTTAATTAGCACAGGAAAATGGTACTATGGCAGTGGATTTGCGAACAATGTATCGATAAGCAGCAACTTTTTTCCTCCTGGAGGCAGTGTTATCTACGGAGAACACCATTTTGCCTGCTTCACTCGATGTGAAGGAGTTGTGAATTGCTTCTGCCGAGGCTGAAATCTTCCTTGGCTTCTCCACAGCAATAATGTAGCTTCCTTCGGCACTCGGTACGAACTCTGCACTGTACTCCAACTCCCACCCGCCCACCACTATGTCCCATGTTATCGTTGCGCCCGCCTAATAATCCAACAAAAGTTCAATCAAACCCTTAATTAAAGTTCTCACTTTAGAGGTTATATCCACTGAATTTACATGGAAATTGTTCAACTTTGAATTATGTTCGATTTAGAAAAGTTATATGGGATTGCAAAAAATCAGTAATTTGATATGGGTTGTGAACCTCAATTCCCTCGATCTGGATATTCACTTTCTCTCCGCCTTTGACGTGGAACTCGGAGGCTGGTTTTGGGGGGCCGTTCTGCAAATCACTGGGTCGACTCAGTCCACCATACTGAACAGGGACATCCTCAGGCCTAATAAACCTGTCCAGAAATGAAAACCCAGCTCTGAAAACTTTAACGCAAAGTACGGCAACGGTGAAAGTAAAAAAGAATTTACAGCCCTTCCCCAAAACAACGCAAAAAAAGACTACGGAGTGGTAAATATGAAGAAAAAAACAAGATGATAACTCTAAAAATAGACCGGGAAACGAATAGCCATCTCGAAAGCCTTACTCTTTACGGAAAATGCTGAAGTGAAGAACCAAACGACACCGAGAAAGATTACAAATGAGCAAACCGGAGAATAGACAAAGAATCCGGTATATGGCATGAAGAATACCGAATAAATAGTAATAATAAAAGCATGATGAGCTAATGAAAGAGATTTACTTGTAGAGTGTCTCGGCCACATTCCCTTCCTTAGAGATTACGAACTTGCTTTTTGTTCGCTGAGTTAGAAATGGGCTGAACATCGAATATAAGACGCTGAAATACCATGGAACATTGATAAAAACCTGAGCCCAAAAAGGTAGCATGAGAGATTAGTCTTCCAAACCCACATCAAACGCTTTAAATTCATCAGGAAATCGAATAGAAATACTACCTTGCGAGCGACCAACTCGGGATAGTTATCCTGAAACAAAGAGAGGATGTGATTAGAAGCGACCCTCAGCTCTCTCTTTGGCATGTCCTTGAGATCAGTAACCTGGATGATAGAGTTAACACCGCCGGGCTTAAAATGCAGAAGGTTGATCCCTCTTTCAAGCACCTGAACTCTCCACCTCAAGAACTTCTGGAGTTTCTCGTCGTCACCAAAGATCCTCTCGTACATATCCTTGTCTCTGAAAACCCCGTAGGCATTATAACAAACAGGGTGTCCGTCCCGGTCGTAACCATGCATATAGGCCACCACACCCTCAAGCTCTTTGAATCCGAGCTCCTCCTCTACAACACTATCCGCTCCAAACTCTCTCCTCCATGATAAGCACTTGAGCAGCATGCTGAGCGCGTCCGAGACCCTGAAGTCTCTTGCGCGCAGAAACTTCAAGAGAACCACATCTGCCTTCTCGTCACCTCCCAACAGAGGAATGCCCCACATTGAGGCGTCCGAGGCATCAGAAGCCAAGAGCTTGTCCTTGAGCTCTTGCAGAGCTTTCTTTTCAGAGGACTTGAGGTTGGAAATGAAGTAGGTGTCCTCTTTGAAGGAAGAAGAGCGAAGCGCGGCGGCCTCCATGAGCGTGGTTACGAAGCTTTTTTTGTAGGGTTTAGGGGATGCCTCTGGAAGGCCTTGAAGTGGGGTATTTTGGATGGAAATGGGTGATGAAGTTTCCATTAATGGGGTTTTGAGCAGGACCCAAAGGATTGTGTTTGCAATAATAATGCAAGGTACAGAGCGAGAGAGAGAGAGAGAGGAAAGGAAACCGGCGAACTTGGGCAAATACTTGAGTGTGAATTAAGGTTTTTCTGGGATCAGAAGAAGCTCCGCTTCGATTCTATGTAAAAGGCAGAGCTTTTCTCTCTATACTGAGAATTGCGAAAGGGACGGCCAACGGAGTTACAGAGGTAGGAAATAAACAAACAAGCAAACAGAGTAGTGGAGGACAGACGAGAGAGGAGAAGAGAGAGAGAGAGATTTGAGCCGCGATTCTAGTTTGAAGTTTAAAAACATCCAAAAGTGGCTTAGAAAATCAAACGCGACAGAGAAAAGACAGCATTTTGAAGGTGAGAGAAGTGCGGCTCCCACACGCTCTATCGTAAAGGCGCTCTGGATAATTTCTTATCTTTTACGAGGAGAAGTTTGTATGGTGAAAATATTTTATTTTATATTAATATTATAAATTTTTTAATTTTTATATAAAATATAAAATCTAATTTTTTAATTTTTAAAATAATAATAAAAATAGTAAATATTTTACTAATTATTTTATTAAAATTAATTAATTATAATAAATAATTTTCTTATAATAAATTTTTGTCTAACAAAGTAATCAACATTTTTGTCAAGAAATTTTTTTTTAAGATAATGTTATATATAGTCTAAAAAATTAAATTTTTTTTTCAGTCTAAACAAGAGTAAAATTAAAAAATCTAGTTTAAAAAATCAATATACAAAATAAAATTAAGGAAGAAATAAATATTAATTTTTTATATAATTTATTTCATAAAAATATTTTTTTAAATTTGATTTTTATCAGATTTAAAAAATTTTAGAAAGTCAAATAATAAATAAATAGATTTCAAATAATAAATAAATAAATAATAAATTTGATTTTAGTTCTTCTATTGATTTCAAATAATAAATAAATAGAGAACTTTATATTTTAAAATAAAATTATTTATAAATAAAAAATTATAAAAATTTATTTTATTTAATTATAAAATTAAAATATTTCTATATAAATTATAATGTAGTTTATATTTAATAGATTATAAAATGATTTTTTTTTTATGAAAATAGTTTTACCAACCATCAACGTTAGTTTCGTTTTCAATTTTCTGACCTCATGTGGGACCCCTTTCAGTTCTCTGTATTCTGTAACACGCCTCCCCTGACTCGAACTCGGAGCTACAAAGTGGAATGGTCCAAAGAAACGAAAAAGAAAACGTGAGAGAGAAAAATCTGACAAAGTAAACCTCAAGTTATTAAAATAAAAATAAAATAAATAAACTGGGTTATCTGAAATCATTAACACGCTGATCTTCTTCAAGTATAAGTGCTTTCTGTTCGGGTCGTGGTCCTTGTTTGTTAAAGCTTTTTTGTCGCAATGCAGGAAAAAAGAGAGTTACGTTAGTAAGCTTAATCATGTTTATTACCCTAATGTTCTTTCTTGCAGTTTACTCTGATAATGGAGTCTGATCTTTGAACAGACTGGCTGGACCATTTTGATAGAATTCTTGCTTTCAACACAATATAATCGATGGGGACGATAGATGGAATTCGTATAATTTCCTATGATTTTCTCGGGAATCAAACATAGGACAATTTTGTATAATTTCTTGGGATGTGAAGCATGTTCGGTAATGTGGACAAAAACCTTTTGTCCTTTTGATGTCTTTTTATTTTTGGCTCTAACATCTAACCACCAAAGAACTGAAAACTGAAAAAGAGAAGATGCATACAAAACTTGATACTCATCTTACCACATTTTTGTTTAGATTCAAGTAATTTGAAAATATATGAGTTTAATTTATTTTTTAATATTATTATTATTTTAAAATTTAAAAAATATATATTAAAATTTAAAAAAATTATATAAAAATTTATAAATTTATAATAATAAAATGAAAACGAATTGCTCATCTGAATTCAAACGAAGCCTCACAGATTAGATGTGATGGTGATAGATATAAAATAAAAGTTATATAAAATATTATTTTTAATATTATTATTATTATCCTAATATTTAACACATTGCCCTGATTTGATGCTAGTTTTATGAGGTTGAGATAGAGATTGAGAATATCAAAACACGGACTTTAGAGACATTGAAGGGGACCTTTCGGCCCCACTTTTGAGGGAAAGCTGGAATATTTGCATTGGATTCTAAAATCAAAGAAGAAAAAAGACGTTAGTTTTGTGTGAGCAAGGAATTCATGACAATTTTTGGGGATCCGACCAAAGGTAACTAGGCATGGTTCATGTGCTCAACTTAGGACCCATAAAAATCATTTTAGCCACCTAAGTTCTTTAGCTTTTTACTCCTAAAACCCCCGTATGTGGGTCAATGACTCAATAGGACTCAATAAGGCTTAACGTTGATGGGGTTTTATTCTTTGATTATAACAAGGCAGGTGTGGAGGCAATTTTGAGAGATTCACTCGGGGAGATAGTATTGCCATTGGCCTTAGTAAAAGTGAAGAAACAAACCTAAAACCAGAAAACATTGAAGCTCTTGCACTGTTTAGGGATCTGCAGTTCAGTTCTAACCTGGGAGTCCAATCCTTAATCATTCATCGGCTCACTAATGTTGCAGCACATAAATTGGCTAGGAACGCTTGGATTTTACAAGATCTGCAACTTTGGTGGAATGGGCCCCCCTATTTTCATTGAAGATGTTGTCTTTATAGATAAACAATCATCTAATCAGGTTTAAGACTTATGGTTTGATGCAATAAAATGCTTCGGATTTTCCATCCAATTAAAAAAGGACTCAATAAGTGCGTATTCTTTGCAATTATTTATTCTAAAGTCGTCTACAGTTATTCATCTTGAACCTGCTAGATATAGCAGTCAGCTATTCATGAAGGTAAGTCTTTTTTTGTTAATTTTACTCATGCGTAGCGCAATGTCTGGTTATGAGTTATTTCAGTTGGGGAGTTTTGTCGTCGAGCGCTTGGAGGAAGGAAAAATGGGTGATTTTGATTTTATAGGATTTCATTGTCGAGAGTTACGGCTGTCGTTTTGGTGGGTTTTCTCGCCATTAGTCATTGTTAGAGTTAGGGTTGGTGAAGGGGAAGGACGAAGACGAAGCCATTTTTGATTGGGTGTGCTCTTCTAGGATTTAGGTGTGGAGAAGACGAAGACGAAGAATATTTCAGGGACTGGTATTGATTTTCTAAAGTTTAGGTTTTGGGGAAGACGGAGGCGGAGGATATTAATAGACTGGTTTAGATTTTCTAGGATTTTGATTATTTTAAATGAATATTTAAATAAATAGAAAAAATCAAATATAAATATATAAAAGATATAGAAAAATAAATAAATTAACGGAAGAAAAATTATAAAAATAAATAAATAAAATATAAGCTTTGTAGAGCGGTAGTAGAACCACCGACACTCCTATCTATTTTTTAATATGAAATATGTTAAGAATTTTTACTTTGAAATCTTTATTTAAAAATTCTTATTTAATGTTTTTTAATGTTTTTTAATTTTTTAATTTTACATAATTTTTATATAAGTGTTTTAAAATAATTTTGTAATTTTTTTTATATTTTTTAAAAATATTTTAAGATGTTAAAAAAATCATGAAAAAAAATTAAAAATTTAAATGTTTTAAAATGTATATTTTATTTACATAATTTTTTCAACATCTTAAACCATTTTTAAAAAATATAAAAAAATCACAATATTGTTTTAAAATATTTATATAAAAATCATATAAAATTAAAAATTAAAAAAAATCCCAAGTAAAGATCCTTAAGTAGAGATTCTAAAATAAACATCTATATCATTATTTTTTAATATACCTAATAGTATAATTTTTTAAAATAATGTTTAAATAGGTTTAAACCTATTTAAACATTTTCTAAAATTATAAAAGTACATTAAAAAAGTACTTCATCATTAAGTTAAAAAAATTTTAAAAATTATTCAAAAATTGTATAAAATATCGGTCAAAATTCTTGGTGAATCTACCGTTTTTCAAACATTATACGAAAGATAATGCTAGGAGGGACTGATACTTTAAACGATCAGTCAAAATGCTTTTTTTTTAAATACTTTTTAACATCTTTAAATATTAAAAAATACATAAATTTATTAATAATTTTTTTTAATCATTAAAGAAAAAATATATGTTCATTATGGATAGAAATTTATTAATAAATTATTAATAAATTTATTTTAATCATTAAAATACATAAATTTACTAGTCAAAACTCAAAATTATGGATAGAAATATATGTCCATGTATGATTTTCCGGAATATGAAATTCTGATCATACACGCAGATTACAGGAATTCTCAAAATTTTAGGTCTCGTTGGAATTTGAAGTTGAGTTGAGTTTGTTTTAATTTAATTTTAAATTTAATATTATATTATTTTAGATTTTTATATAAAATATACTTTTTAATACAATTTTTTTTACTTTTAATATGATTTTTTTAAAATTTTAAATTAATAATAATAATATTTTATTTTTAAAATTTATTTTAATTCATCTCATTTAAATTTTAAATTTAAAAAATCCTAATACTTGTTGAATGGAGTCATTTATAACCTTTTGAAGGGAAGTGGTGTCAGGAATGGGCGATTAACATGATTTCAAGTACAGATTTAGGTTTCACATACTCATGGGAACTCGCAAAAGTTTGTGTTTAAAAACAAAAAACAGACGATTATCAAAGTATTTCTTCCTTTTAACTTTTATTGGTTTTACCCAAATCACTTTTGACTCGACCACGAACTTCACTTTAAAAGGGTTTCAAGTGTCCTAATTATACTTTTTTTTTTTTTTTTTTTTGCTGGGTTCTCCCAATCGCAATCCTTACTATTTTGTGTGTAGAATTAAATTCTATTTAAATTTAAAAATAAAGGGAGATAAAATAAAAGATAAAAATTAAATAAAATATTATTTTTTAATATTATTATTATTTTAAAATTTAAAATTTAAAATTTATTTATTATATTTTATATAAAAATTTGATAAAATAATAATAATAATATTAAAATAAAATTAGATGATTCCTGAATCCAAACCAAGACTTTATATTCTTCGTGCGTAATCATGTGTATTCCTATTACACAAAGAAAATACGTTTATTTTCCAAAAGTTGTGTTCTTAGGTAAATTTGGATCCTTCTTTTTAACTTTGTTCAACTTTTTTGGCATGAAGAAATGTGGGTTATTGGCTTTAAAGTTTCTGTTTTAGAGAGAATTGCCACTTCCAAAAGATCTGCAGATGGCAAATGCAGTTAAATTGTCTTATTATTTCAAAGTTTTGGCTTGGCTAATAAGCATATGTGCAGCTTTCTTCTCCATTAAAGCAACAAACGAACAGAAGTTATGAATGCAAAGCCATACGTGAGGGCAGCCCTATTTGGCTGCAATCTGGTCACCTAAATTGCAAGCATCCCCTCATGATCCCTCCAAAAAGAGATCAATGCCAAGAAAGAAGAAATTTCTCAAGGAAATTACCTTATCCTCCCGCTCCAAACCCTTCTTTCTTTCTTTTTTTTTTAAGATTTTGTCGCATCTCTCAAATGAATTACAGGATGTAAAACAAAGAATAAGTCAACAGTAGCCGAATACAGTCACAATAAGGTCAATTATTATATGTGTGTGTGTATATAAACCAAAGAGATAGTCTGTCTGCCGTCTGAAAGGAATCTGCTTTTTTACTCACACCAAAATAATACTAAGGCCTGCTTGAGAATCTTCCAATAATATCATATTTCTAACCCCCTTTTATGTCCCACCATAACGACTAAACTCAACAACATATAAGGAATACAGCTCATTTGGATCAGATCAAGTGTCATGATTTTGGTCAGGGGAAACCAAGGAAAGTATCAAAAGCTTTATCTTTTTCTTCCTTTCTTTGTTTGCTTAAGTGGATTAAACTTGCCGATCTCGAAACAAGATGCCACATCATTTTCTTACCCAACCATAATTATATCGTTGAAAACATTAAATTAGCACCTTAAAGATGAGAATTACAAGGCATGTTTGTTTATCTCGGCAGTTATTGACACTGTAAATCCAGAAGTGTTTGACATTAATTAGTATAAAAGAATGACCATCGACGAACAATAATCAATTGTAAATTGGATGATTATATATAAATTAAAGTGATTTTATGTGATCTGTCAGATATTTTTTATAATAAAAATAATTTTATAATCAAATAAATTATATTAAACTATTTTAATTTATAAAATTATTTTATGGCTATAGTACCATTTCTCTTTTCAAATAACAATGGATCTAAGATTCTAAATCACTAGTACTCAAGGACACATGCAACATTAGTTTAGGCTAAACTGATGTGAAATCGGGACAAATACACATCTGTATGGGCTGACCAGAGGTGAGACATATAATAGAGAATTAAATCCATCTTAAAAGACAAATACATGTGCTGACCAATGATTACACCTGCATGATCCATCGTCTTAGAACGTTATATTGATCCATTTATTTATTTATTTTTTTAAACGTCATATTAATCTCACCTTGTAATGACAACGATATATGTCCCTGTCTGATAATTGACTGATCTCAACAAACCATTAAGGTTCTGCTTTGATTCGGAGATGAGATGAGTTGAGATGAGTTTGGTTTATTTTTTAATATTATTATTATTTTGGGATTTGAAAAATGTGTGTTGGAATTTAAAAAAGGTGTATAGAAATTTGTGTTTTGTATAAAAAATTATAAAAATATAATGATGAAATGGAAGTGAGTTGAGATGAGCTCATCTCAACTCACTTCCCAATTCAAGCGGGGCCTAAAATTTATGCTCGGTATCGATCTAACATGCATGGCGAGGTTATTCTTTCTAAAACACTCTCTCTCTTTTAAAATTTATTACAAAAAAAAAATAATATTTATAACAGATTATTTATTTATGATGAAGATAATTATTTATTATAAAAATATATACTCATTTTAATAAAAAATAATTATTTTAATAATAAATAATTAATCACAAATAAATAATTTTTTTATAATGATTTAAGCAACTAATTTCATTCATTCTCAGTCTCGACTCCTCCTCCCTTGCCTTTGGACTTTAGGTTCGGTATATTATTTGAATCGAGTGAGCCCAAATTTCAGCTTTCTTTTTCATGCATCGTGTTCTCAACCGGATTCAACTGCTGAGTTATATAATGAACAAACTCTACAAGAACAATTAACAAGAAACTAAACCAAAAACTCATATATCATATTATTTTTATCGTAAATAATTTTTTTAATTATAATTAAAATATTATAAATATATATTTTTTTATAATATAGGCATGAATGCATACCAATTATCTTAGTGCTGCCTTTTGATGTCTTAATAAAAAAGTCAAATATAAGAATATTCATATTCATCACATCAAATGATCATTAAAATTTGATAAGAAGTATATATATGATGAGATGTACACACTATATTCATCAAATTCTATATTAAATTCATCATTAGATTCGTTAAAATAATAATATAATAATATTTAAAAAAATAAATATATATATATAAGAAGAAAAAAAAATATAAAATAATAAATAAAAAGAATAATGAGTAAACAGGAACTCTTCAAATATGAAAAGTCTCCTTACTTTTACTAGAATAACTCAAAGTTAGAAAATTATATTTTGATAAGATTGATTGTGAGATTATTTTAAATATAAATTATTAGATATGTATTTAATTAATCATTTAATCAGATTAATAAGAATACTCTAACCCAATTGGCACACAAAATCTATGTTGCCATGATTGCTACAAAAGAGTAAATACATCACAATAGCTGATGAGTAGGTCAAAGATGATGAATGTGAGACAGATACAATGATGCCAAGTAGAGTTAGGGAGCTTGAGGAAATGACAGAGCAGCTTGACTTTCAGGCCTTGAAGCTTTTAATATGGTTCTGTACTGACATACTGTATTATTGAGGTTCAGAAAGGATACAAATACAAATATAATTATTTTTTTATATTTAATTTTTTAAATTTTAAATTTTATTTAATAATTAAAAAATAATAATAATACAATTATATTTTTTACTTTTTTTTAATAATTAAAATTTTTTAAAAAATATTTAAAAGAAAATGATAAAAAAATCTGATAACACTATAAATTATAAAAAAAATTATAATATCCAGATTTCTCTGAAAATTGTCGGAAGTTGTTTTGAAAGACAGGAAATTATCAAATTACGCAACGTATAATGTGCTAGTCCTGCTTATTAATAAGAACTTGTCAGTATGGGTTACTGCCGCGTACGTTTCTGATCATGTGAAAGCACTGCTGAAATTTTGAAAAAATATGACGCCAAGATTTGGCTCTGTCTGCAACGCAAATTGAGTAAGAATTATTTTCTTATTATTTATAAGTTATTTTATTATTATTTACATATAATATTTTTTCTGATAAAATATTATATTATTATTTATAACATATTTATTATTATTTATAAAGTATTTTGTTACTATTTTTATATTATAAATAATGATAGTCTTATCATCTTTTTATAATTCTTTTATTCTTATAAAAAATCTCTTTTATTTAATGATTAAAAAAATAATTATTAATGAAATTATATATTTTTTTAAAAATTTAATGATTAAATATGTTAAAAATTTTAAAAATTTCAAATATAATAATAAACAAATAGCAGTAAGATAGTAAAGCATCATTACCCATTTATAATAGGAGATACTGTTAGCATCAAACACTTTATTTTATTTTTGTTTATTTATTTACTGCAAGTAAAGTCGCGGGACTCACAACTGTGCACTTCGTGTAAAAGAATAGAAAATGAGAAACTATAGGTGAAAATGTGTGTATAAACCTTTCTTGTAGCATTTCTCAGATTGATAAAATTGTGGCATTATTTTGGTTTTAGAGTTTTTAGAATTAGATTACTCTTTTAAATTTTTTAGGTATAAAATTATATTTAGATCTTGTTTGAATAATGAAATAAGATTAGATAGTTTTAATTTTTTAAATAAAAATTAAAAGTTGAAAGTTCAATAAAATATTATCGAAATATTGTTTTTTTTAATATTATTATAATTTTAAAACTTGAACATTTTGAATTATTTATTATATTTAATATAAAAATTTGTAATAAATATAATAATAAAATAAAATAAAATAATCTTTATATCTAAATGGCGCCAATAACTTTTTTAAAAACAACAAAAATGGTTCTTAATTTAATGGATAAATCATAATAATATTGACTTGGGGACAAAAAGAACCAACTTTCCGCTTTGGGGATTCTGGAACTCCAAACCTCATCTTTCTCGCGACCAAACAAAGCATTTTCACCTAAAGGGGTGGGAGCGCTTCCCCCTCCCTTCCTTCCCCTTTCACTTATCTATTTTTTGGTTTGTGTTATTTTTTTCTATTGATTTTCATTTCAAACACAAGGTAGAGTTTGGTATTTTCTATTGGCCTATGACAACCACATGCCGATTAGGAATTTCGACTAGCGTCGATCTACTAGTCAGCCAAAATATCTATCATAAGGAACGGTACATGTTCTACACGTGCGAATAGTTAGAGAATGTACATATTCCACGCACCTCCTCACAAATGCTCCTGATGCTACTGCACGCAACATTTTTGGTCTATATGATTTTAGTGGGTTCAAGATCTCTTATCCAGCTCCTCCTAACGTGGCGCGTGTTCTACACGAGCCACTATAACTATGTCTGTTTCAGTGTTTTTATGTTTTATGTTTTAATCCTTTTTTTTTTTTTGATTGTGTTGTTGTTTAGGTTAGATAATAATAAGGAAATAACTACTCTTGAGTTGTCCCGCTCCTCTCTTGGATGATTGTGGTGTTGATTCCCTCTCATTCTTTAGAGGATAATGTTATTTTCTTTCTATTTGCAAAGTGTCGTACTCTCAGACAATTCAAATTGAATTCTCTATGGGTTTTTTTACTTTAGAGGTTATAAAAATTAAAATAATGTCCATCACAAATAAATTTGTGTGTAGGAGTGCTCTAAACAATTGAGTAGTTTCACTTATAATCTGATTTTATTTTGTATTAATTAGGTTACAATTGTAACTTTAATTTATTAGAATGAAATAAAATCTTTCCTATATATATATATATATAAATTCAAGTATAAAAAAGAAAATGTTATATAAACCTAAAAAAATTTACTTTTCTACATACCGATTATTGATATATTAAGTCATAAAATTTGAAATTTGAAAGTTTATTTTTAAAACAAAACTAACAAAATGAGTATTTAAAATTTATAAGTAAAAACGCAAGTACATAAAGCATTATTCTTTTAAAATTTTAATGATTAAAATAAATCTGATGCTGCATGCAACATCCCTACGAATTGCAGACATTAGACAATGTAAAAGTGTGAGTATCGCTGGCATTACTCTGGATGTCGCTACCATGTCGCTCAACATGTACTGTTGCCTGTTGGACGTGTCTTATATAAATATAGTGTATTTGCAATTTTTATTATTTTTTCTTTTAAATTTGTTTAAACATCTTCAAGTATTTGTAAAAAAATATTCCAATTCACTATCAAGTATCAATCACTTTCCTTAGAAATCAGAAAGTGCATAACAAGACTATTGGGGAACCTGAATCTCTCCACCACTTGTTCCTCAACTCTATGTACTCTAAAATTCTATGGAGACATTCCAATTGGCCCATAGATGCTTCCATTTTTTTCAATCAATCTTTCTCCACTTGGATCAAGAATATCATCAATCCTTTTAGCCACCTTTATATTCCAGAAAAGATCAACACAGATTTCAAGTTTTTGCTATCCTGTCTATGAACAACCTTTAGTTCCTTAGAAATCAAAAAGTGCATAACAAGACTATTGTGGATCCTATGGCTTTTGTAAACTCAATTCAAATGATTTTTCAGCAACATGTTAGAGCTTGGACTACCTTGAACAAAGAATCTAACCTTTTTCAAAATTACTACCCTTCGAGTTTCTTTTACATCAGATTTGACACAACTGTTTGAGATCATGGTAGCATCTTTGTTTCTCTCAGTTGGAATGACTTAGGAGGGCTCTCTTTTGTAAAAACAGATTTCAACACCAATGTTAATCCGAATATAGGTTGAGGTCGCAACAGCTTTAATGACAATAAAAGAAGCATAAAGTTGGAACATGAGCAATATCATCCTGAAGGAGATTCGAGCTTTACAATCCAAGCTATCACAATAATACAGAAGCTCAAGATGGAATATTAACCTCATCATCTCTGATATCAAGCATTGCCTTCATATGTTTAAGGATTGGAAAGCAATGAAAATTCATCGATCTTATAATCGATGTGCGCATAACCTTGCACAGTAGTCATTAGCAACGCAAGTCTTTGACAACATTCCCTTGATCCAAATGCCTCATTCTCTTTTAAATTTTTCTAGTGGTAAAGATTCACCTTGTGTAATATCTTTGTAATAGACTTAGTATTTTATTTATAATATATTTTAACTTGCGAAAAAAAAAAGTATCAATCACTTTTTTAACTATTAAAAATACTAAAATAATCTAGCGGTTAAACAGAGAGAGTAAATTCAAGGGGCATAATATCATTTTCCTTCTATATATCGAGGGCAGACCCACGCTAGCCATAAGGGAGCCATAATCTTCACAAGTTTTTTTAAAATTTCAAAATGTCCTAAATTTTATTTATAATTCTTAGATATATATATATATATATATATATATATATAATGGCCCTCTAAAAAATTCATAATCCCAATTATGTTCTCTAAAATTCTAGTTTCAATATACCTAGATATGCCTCTCTTTAGTTTTTTTTTTTTTTCCTCTAGTTTGCAAAATTTTGTATATTTTATTTATTTTCAAGGATGTGAACTCACTAAAATTAACTTAAACTAAGTTTAGAAGAAATATATATATATATATATTTTTAACAAGGAAACCTCTTTATTAAAATATACTCATTTTTGGCAAAGGAATACCACTGCAGATCATATTAGCCAAGCCAAAACATGCCCAGCCAGCAAAACAAAACCAACAAAAAAAAACAACATTAATATAGATTTATTAATATGAATTTTAAATTTTTTTTATATATAATATTAGACTTATTAATATATACTTAAAAGTAAAAATATAAGAAAAATCATTTAAGCTTGATGATTTATATAGAAAATAATTATGAAATTTTATATTATAGGTTACATTGAGCAAGAAAATATTTATTTATGGTTTCAATTATATCATTATATATTTAATGTGATATAAAATATCTAAATTTTATATGAAATTTAATAAATTAGCTTACACACTAGAATAAAAGAAGACATTCATCACTTGATAGTTCCTATAGAAAAACAGATTCTAAATTTTGTTATAAAAATAATAATTGATGAGTATTTACAAAACATTATAACAATAAATCTGAAATATATATATTAAGGATTGTTTTTAAAATTTTATTTTTTATTAATGTAGCAAATTATCATTTTTTTTATTTCACATAAATATATTATGAGTAATACTACAATTACACAGTCCTACGTATCTTTTATAGAATTAATGAAGTGACAATAATATCATGTCAATTAAAATATAATAAAAGAACACGATGAGAGGAAAATGGAAATAACATGAATAGTAATGAAGGAGGAACCGTCTTAACCTAAAATAAATAGTTAGGTCAACTGATGAGTATAAATAATATTTTTATGTGGCGTATATGCAAAATATACTCAAATTATATACAAGTAACATTTTAGATATATTATATTATATTAAAGTTGGAGTCCTAAAAAAATTACCTGTGTACCGCCACTGTATATATCACAAGATAAAATAATGTAAAGGAAAATGCTATTTTTATCGATAATGGGTTCAACACGAGATTGATTGTGTTATATTTTTATTTTTATTTTTTTTTAATAATTGAAAAAATATTTTTTCTAATAATATTATGATTTTTGTAAAAAAATTTAAAAATACATAAAAAAAAAATATAGGTATTGGGATCATTGTCTATGGACGGATCACCACCATGGTGTAAAAATGCCTGTTCTATTTGTTCTACCATTGGTAATCGGATATCAAACATCTATAATGTCTTTGGTACAAATGTAAATATTATGTCAGCCGATTGATTTAGGCTTGATTTGCTTTCAAAATTAGGACTGTACAAATAACCCGATTTCCGACCCGACCCGTATTTCGATTACTTTCGACCCAAAATTCCGACTCGATAACAGTTAGAATAAAAAACGGATATATCCGTTATCGATTAAAACCTCTTACGCTTGGATCGTTTTCATTCTCATTCAATCCCCATCTCTCTCTTTTCTTTGTCTCTCTCGGTCTCTTGCTTTCTCTCCATAGTAATGTTGTCACTGTCACCGGATAACATTCCGGCGGTTACGGAAGATGACCACGAAACCTCTGGTAGCGGAAAAATTACGACGGCAAGGCCGCCAAAGCACATTGTTGGGTTTTGCGCAACGTTCCCTCGATGAGCTCGCTCTCTGATTCAATTTCGGTTGTCCGAAAAAAAGAAGGCTCAAAAGACTCGAGTTCATCGTCAGATCAGGTTAATCAAGTTTGGTTAATCGATTTTGGTTAATGGAGTTCATCCGATCGTTCGATTCACTTCTTAGATCTAGGGTTTATCTCTTACTTTTCTTGGATTTTGGTTATTAGGGTTTTGCATTCTTAAATTCTTGTATTAAGGTCAGTGTTCTTGGATTATGCCGCTTGTTTCAAAAAAATAAAAAAATTATCAAGTAATCAAGTTGGGCTTGGTGTTCTTGGATTTTTTTTATTAGGTTTAGTGTTCTTGGATTTTTTTTTAAAAATTTATTGGTTATCAATGCCTGAAATCGAAGAGAGGGCTTGTAATTTTTTGCTTTCATTCATCAAAAAACAGTTCCAATAATGTGTTTGTCTACTGAGAAAATGAAATTATCGGATAAATCAGGTGAGCAGTTAACGGAAGGGCATCATACACGGGTCGGGTCGGAAAATGCCCGATAGCGTTTCGGTTCGGGTCAGAGAACAGCCCTATTCAAAACACATCTAGGTTCGGTTTGGATTAAAGAGTGAGTTAAGCTCATCTTAATTCATCTCCATTTCATCATTACATTTTTTCAATTTTCCATACAAAACACAAATTTTAATACATTTTTTAAAAAATTTTAATACACATTTTTCAAATCTCAATTCAATTTTTTCAAATTTTAAAATAATAATAATATTAAAAAATAAACTAAATTCATCTAAACTCATCTTATCTTCTAATTCAAATGAGACCTATTCTTATCTCATCTAATTATTACACTTTTTTTTAAATGTCAATACAAAATAATATTAATAATTTAATTTTTTTAAATTTCAATACAGAATCCATATTAAAAGAAATATTATAACAATATTTTATTTAACATTTTATTTTAATCTTAATTTATCTCAATTTCATCTTTGAAAACAAATCAAGCCTTAATTGATTGATTTGGGAACTTGCCTTTGTTGCCATGCCTTTACCCCCAACCCATCTCAAGATGAATAATAATATGCTTATATCTTATTTTTAATTATTTTATTATTTTTTAATTTTTTAATTTTTTTTCTTAATAGTTAAGAAAGTGATTAGTAAAACTATATATTTTAAAATTTTTTTCTTAATAATTAAGGATGTTAAAAAAATATTTAAAAGAAAAGAAAATACATTATGAATAATAAATTAAGTGATAAATAGAAATATAAACTTATCATTACCCAGGAGATTATTATGGCTCATATATTATATTTATCTCTTTAAATGGTAAAAAAGAGTTTAAAGCAGTAAATGATATTAAAATAAGAATAATCACCCGCCCTTCAAAATTCAAATAAGATGTTGCAAATTGCAACCCTCTCTAGTCTCTTCAGTCTGCAGCATTGGAATTTGGGCCTGCCCTACCCTTGAGTAAGACTGAACTTTAGCTTCTTCCAATTAAAAACAGCATTTTGTACACATAAGATTATTGGGCCCTCATCTTATATGGAAGTGTTTAACGGCCCATGAGAGCTTCTTTTTCCTTCTGTTTTGTTAAATATTTTCATCCCATTAATATTTCAATATTGCTAAGCAGAAAATTAGAGCAATCTAACGAATAAAATGAAACAGGAGAGACAAGCTTAAGGGAATCCATGTGATGTAAAAGTAAAACACCAACTTACGTATTACTAATCCAATGTTTGTTTATATAATTTTTTAATTAATATTATAAAATCAGCACTAATTAGTACAATAAAAAAATAACAAAATTATTTCCATAAAGATTTTGAAATGGATAAATTAAAATACTTATAAATAAAGGCAAGGTCTGCTTGTGTTTTTTTTTTTTATCAAGAAAATAATAAAAAATTAAAATTAGATAATATGATGAAAACAGTTTACTATTTATCTAAAATGTTCTCATTTAGATTAGAGTTTTCTTGGGAATTGCCAATCCCCGTGTAAAAAGTAGTCCGCCACTTTCGATGGCGGTGGGCAACATTATCTACTAAAGATGATGGGCTGCAATCAAGGCCGAATATGTTGGAAATAGTCGGGCTGGTCTCCAACGTTTCTCTTTAGATTATGTGTAGGATATTTCAAATCATTTTTATTTAAAAAATAGACTTATAATTCAAAATTGCTTGGCCCACGTGCCAAATAAGCCGACGGTAAGAAAATACATTGGACAAGAAAGGACTATTTTTATGTATTTTTCGGATCCGGTTCATACAGATACCATTCATTGCATGGTTCATCCATCACCCCCGGTTGATGCACTAGTCTAAGTCACTACTCTCGATAAATAATTCTGTTACATATCAGTAGTGTGTTAACACATCATTTAAAAATGTAATCTATTTTAATTAAAAAAAAACTAAAATATCATTTAATACCACATTCTATAATCATATAATGTTAAGAAAATAAATTATGAATATATTTTTTTTTTAGATACTTATAGATATTGGTATCAGTCCCATGAATTTGTCCACTCAAAATTATCGTTAAGGTAATTGCACTTTTTTTTTTTACTTTTTAATATTCAAAATTCATAACTTTAATAATAATTACTTCTTTAATCATTATATAAAATATAAAATATTTGAACAGTAAGGGAGCAAATTCATTCAGTCATTTACTATTTTCATGTATATATATTATAAAATTTAGAGGAATGTTAGATATAAGTTTTAGATGTATAAATCATGTAAGATTTTTTTTTTCTTTTGTAAAAACATAAATTTAATCAAGAAAAAATAATTTTTTTTTATAATAAAATTTACTTTTCAATAAACGATTTGTCCGAGGCGAATGCATTTGTATATAAGAATTGCTACGTATAGATATTTTTGCGTAAGAATTTGTGTAAGAAAATTTTTTGGACAATTTCTTATTTGTACATTAAATAATTTTAATATTAATTTATCAATAAATTCTACCATCTATATTTATAAAGTAAATGTTTTTCTTATATAAAATGTGCGTAAGGGTGTGTAGAACCTCACCTGCATAGCTTTCTTTCATGAAAAAATCTTAGAGTCGGTCCGACTTGTATCTACGTAAAGCCAGCCACCTAATAGCATTACGCTACATATGCTGTGCACAATAGAAGAAACACACCCGCGATGCACAAGATCAAAGAAAATCCTCCTCCCCTTGCGCTTCTTTCCTCTCTCAAGCCCCCCTTTCCTCTCTAAGAAACTGACCTCCTCCTCCTCCTCTCATTCCCCCGCTGGTTCTGTGACAACATTCCAATATTGTACTGACTACTAATGATTTTTACTTTCAATAATACTAAAAGAAATAAAAGGAAAGAATAATAACAAAAAATGAAGGAAAGATTATCATGTGCTGCCTTACATCACTCAAACTAAAATAATCTCTAGAGCTGCAAAATTTAATTGATGAAAATTGATGACACAAAGATAATTCCAAAATGAAGATGATTATGAAAAGAATAGTTCCACTTTCACTCATCCTAAACGTGCAAACTAGATGCCAAAAAGAATTAGAAAATCCTAGAGATTGAAACAAAAAATCAAATAAAAAAGTGGGCGTTGGAAATCGCATAGAAAAAAAATGAAACATCAAACAACAAAGAAAAATCTTTAGGAAAATGTCTTACATTACTTCCATTCCAGTGATTTGCTACGAGAAATTGCGATTTTAGGGATGGGAAGAATCTATTAAATATTTTAGAGATTGGTTAGCATTGGAATCATCTGCTTGTTATGTGCGTAATTATAATGTATAATTAAAGAAATATAGATAGGTACTTCGAGGGAGCTGACCTCCAAACACTTGACAATATTTTGATAAAATTTGGATGCCTTTTCATTGATAGTCATTACAATACTTATAGACATTCAAAATAGATTAATTCAACTTATAACTATTCTGACTTAACCATTAACCGACTTGACCCACTATCAAATAACCATCCCACTAACACATGATAAGCCTACAAGTGACCCATTATAAGTCCACGACTCCAAACAACCAAATAACAATCCAACGAAAAATAAATTGAATGGCCCAAGAATTAACCCACAGCCAATTGACACACCCTACTAACATAAGACTCAGTCAAACAATAAGACTGAGTTATACAATATAAATAAAGTAAATAATACTAAAACACCCTTAAACATTTTGACAATGACCATATTTAAGTTGTCCTTGACATCAAATCGAAACCTTCTTGAATCATAACACCACCGAAATGATTACTGGTGTGGAGATGTTGGAGCGGTGTCAGAATATGTCTCGGCGTCAGAAGTTGTTGGGCGAACTTGAATAGAAATGGGGGAAGTCAAAAATGGGACTGGACAATTGGAAAAGAGGCAGAATTTGGGCAATGAAATATTGATAGGCTGTGTATATGGGTTGGCTTTGGGTAACAAGTGACGTGGAGACAAATAAGAGTATTCTTATTAGATTGACTAAAATTTTTCTTAAAAAAGTATAAATTTATACACATATCAAATTTTTTTTTGTCATATTTGATAAAAAAAATAAGGAGAAGAAAATGAGATAATGGAATAAAAGTATTTGTTGTCTTTGAAAATGAATAGTAAACCTTCAAATTTGAGAAAATTCTTGGTCAATCTAATGAGAGTACTCTAAGTGGGAGGTTGTCTTCCTATGTTTACAAGCTGAACCAGTTGTAAGCGTCCCTTGTTTTTATTATTAAAACGAGCCTATAACCTACGTAATGTGCGAATTATAATTTATGCTAAATTTTACAACTCTAAACAATTCATTATACATAATCATTACATAATTTTATAAAAATCTAAAAACCACTCTACACAAATATTATCCAATTAAGTTTACAATTTTATAAAAACTTTAATTAATCTACTTTTATAAAACTTGAAACAAAATATACTTAAATATAAATTATTCAAACTTCTCATCTCAAACTCTTTTACAGAATTAGTTGAAAATACAATTAAAATTCTTTAATTTTTTTAAGAATTATAAAATTAGTTACATTTCTATTTTCAAACATATGCTAGACCATTTTACTAAAACTATTGTGCCATCACGCTTAGCATATCCAAAAATAATTAGTCATATTGCATGAATGTGCTTCCAAAGATTTCGACTCCATAAACGCAGAAAACCAAGTACACCCTAACACAAACACAGACAACTAAGTCACCAGCACCTGAATGTGCTTGCTTGTGAGCAAAACATGACCGATTCCACATCAACCCCAACAATTATTTTCCAATTAATCAAATTCAAGTCCAAGATATACCTATATGTGCTTCATTCCGCACAGATGACCACTAACACTTTGATCCATCAAAGTAAAATTGTAGCTTTTATTTGAACCAATCACGAAGTTTTTAGTGCATAGGGGAATAGTTGGATTTTGCAATATATAAAAAGAACAAAATTACCCCACGAAAAAGATAAACCCAGTTTCCAAGTCAAATAAAAAAACATCGACTATTGTTACCAAAAATTCAATGAAGTAACATAATAACTCGCTCTATTTACTGGTAAACATAACAATTAACTCAAAGTGATTTTAAAAAGCAATAGTTTTCACTTTTCATCCCTATTCGCTAGTAAATTCATCCCGAGACTTTGCTATAATAGTTACAGTAACAGTTCATATTATCAATAGCCACAAAATAATACTAAGATTCAACGAAATTATATAAATATATAAGTTCCTTCCAATTACTTTTTCAAATGCCATGCATTAAATATCTGCCCATTCCCATTCATATTCTAAAAATTATTAATAATAATAATAAATTAGTGGATTTGAATGACATTTACATCAATATTGAAATTTCCGAATAACAATAACAACCAATTATAATTTTCTTGTTAAGTAAAAAAGAACAATTAACTATAATTACAATAAACTATGCAATAAAGAACACGAATGACGTATCCATCAACTCTAAAATGTTTACTAATCAGCAAGATCTAATCAAAATTCTCTAACTCAAACGTTCAAACGTCAATAAAGGAGAGACATTCCACCACACAATTCTTACTAATAGTTCCTATAAGCAACATAATTATTTACAATAGTAACATACATTTGGGGATTAGCCAAAAATCCAATCAAAATGGCCAAGAAGCCAAAAAGATCCACTTCATAATTCTCAAACTTATATTCAAAAATAAGAAGAAATGGATTTTTATTTAATTTGAGTAACATCCTCAGCAATGTTGAGACTTTCGATCTCTGTTGGGGATTTCACAGACTCAGCCTTGCAAACGACAGAGCAATTTGGAGGCAGCCTTCTACTGCAAAAATTCTTACTTCTCAGCCTCAAAGGTATAGTTTGGCCCACCGAGGCTTGTTTCAAAGTTTGAGAAAAGTTTGCAAAGATCTCAGATTTGGAGTTGCAAAGAGAGGGTGTCAAATCTTTTTAACTACATGGTTCAACCACCACATCATTTCATAATAAAAAGCACTTGGAAGGGGAAAAAAAGTAAAAGTAAAAAAACATTAAGACATAATTCTTAAGGCTAATAAGTTTAGTTCTCTATTATTACACCTACAATCACCCCAGTTTAAGAGTAAATGAATCATCTAATACGGTAGAAAATCATGATAAAAAATGCAAAGAAAATGATAAAAATAAAATTACCCTTCTCTTATCAACTTGTTTTTTTTTTTTTTTGAACTGTAATTTCTTCTGCATTATTGTAACATACTGCTCCTAACCTTTCAAAAAATAAGCAAAAATCTTCTTTTTTATTTGCATGTTTGGTAATCAACTGCAAACTCCTTTGAACTGTTATAAAATATACAGCAATCCAAAGATCTTAATAGCAATTTATAAGTTACTCTTAATCTCCGCATGACAAAAATACAATCCACAACAACAAAACTTATTGCCTTGTTCCAACTTTTTTCTTGACTTTTTTCTTTACTTTGCAAGTAAATGTCTATATGTAATAAGTGGAACACTCAAGTAAGGGATTAGGTTTTGAAAAAAAATTGATAGTTCTAGGTGAAATGCGATTTTTCAAAGTTCGAAGTTTTCCCTTAAAAATAAATTTGGTGCACCGCATTTGAAATGTTTATTAAATAGAATCATAAATACAAATCAACATCATCCATTTTAAGCATAAAATAAGTTTAGAAATAAAAATAGGATATCAAAACTGTAGAGATTAGTTACCTGCCTAAATTGTAGAATGTAAGAAAACAATTATCAACAAAAATCAACAGAGGGCTAGCAATGAATTAACCCCAACCCATTCATGTAATATTACTAGCATAGTGATACCAATAGTATTAGTTGTTTTGATCGAGAAGTAAAAACTATGCCAATAATATTAATTAATAATCTAACTCCAAACATTCAGGCAGAAAGTTACTATTCACCAGTTGTGGAAATAATGGAAGCTTGCATAGTTCAAATTAACCTAATCTAATTTAATCGAGAATCTATTTGTCTAGATTTACAAAATAGATAAGAAGTAAAATAGAGGTTTAGAAACGAAAATGGGACATCAGAATCCTATAAAGATCAGAACAAAGAAAAGCAATCTACTTAATATGAAAACCCATGTTCCAAAATCAATCAAATCTACAGGAAATCCAAGCTTGCCCCAACATTATCACATCAAAACCCCAATAATAGAACATATCACCAAAAAATTATATCAACTATTCGAATCAACTCAAATGATTCTTTACTACTCGTGGACTTCACAAATACATGTGAAGTAAAATTTTATATATCGATTGCACATATATTTGTATTTGGAATAAAATGATGTTTGAATAGTTAATATAACTATCATAAATTATATTAACCATTCAAATCAACTCATATCAACTATTTGAACACCAATAACAAAACATATCACCAAAAATTATAGCAAACCAAGTTGAAATTAAAATTAATAAACGTCCAAGAATTGTGACTTTTGTTCAACAGCGTATTTTCAGTTCGAACCAACTTCCGATTCTTCCAAGAAAAGAAGTATGAAATAGAAGTTAAATAAATACCTTTATCCGAGAACTGCATAAGACATCAACTTTAGGCGACATAGGGCTCTTGTACTGTGCATTCTTACTTCTCTCTCTCAAAATCTCCTCAATTTCCTTGCAATACGATATCTTGACTTACCCACTTCTCCGATCTTGGTGCTTAGCCTTCTTGAATTTCTTGAATAAGTTTTGCCACTCATCTATGCACATCATCGAGAACCCATTTTCCCTCATCTTCAAGAAAATCTGGTCTCAGACTACGATGCACGATAGCAAAATCAATGCAGAGGAAGATCTCGAAAGTCACCGACGTCCAAGTAGAATTCTTTGCATTATAATGGAAACGTAATTGGATTGGCAAAAATGAAAATACGACACGTGAAGGGGGAACCAAGGAGAAGATGTCATGTAATCCACGATCAAGACTTTAGAACAACTTTCCTCACCAATCGGAGGGGCAGTAACAACCTTTTTGTAGAGCAATTTAAAGTAGTAAAGACGTAATTTCATTTAACCTGCTATTTTGTAATGTGATATTTTATTCATTTGTATATTATGGATTGGATTCTAAGTGGAGAAAGAGAAAATTAGGAGACGTAGCTTTTCAACCTACCATTTCAAGAGATATTTCAAACAATATTAATGGAATGGTCGCCTAAAAGTTTATTTTCCTTTGAAAAATGAGAGGGGAAGCTACATTCAGTGCACTATCCTCACATGAACAGTATCATGAACAGTGCATGACATTGTTCATGTGAGGGAGAGTGTCTTGAATGTGGCTATTCTCCAACATTACTCTTTTCCTTTCGACTTTTATGCGGTGAATGACATGTTAGGAAATTATGATTCGGCATTTTATATAATTAAATAGATTCGTCACGCTCTTTTTCTACAAGTAACTGCGACGCCACCGCCATTGGCCCATGTTTCAATTTAAACTTCGGCTCTCGAACCCTCTCGCCGTCTTGGTTCCCAACAGGTTTGCTACAACTCAGAGTGTGTCTCCGGTCTCTCTCTCGTATTTAGTTTACTTATTAAAGGAAACAATGCAATAAGTTTTCCGAATGGACTGGTTTCATTAGAAGCAAGAACTACCTTTTTATTTGGGCCTTTTTTAGTGGCGGAATTTAATGCTTTTTAGAAGCTTGGCCTTCTGGATTTTTGAGGTTTTCTTGCTTACTTTCTTTCTCTTTATCTTATTCTGTCATACTGATTGTTTTTTTCTTTAATGTCCGTCTTCTGATTTACTCGCCATTTGGTACTTCTGGTGTTTATCCATTCTACTAAACGTGTTATGGCCTCTCCATGGATGAATGGATGAAACGGCGCGCTCCATGATCCTCTGTTTTATGCTTAGTCCTTCCTCTGCCCTTTCATCCATGGAGAGGCCACAACAAAACGCTATTTTGCGGTTTCGCGTTTATGCATGTGATGTGTGTGATTATATTTAGTATTTTGCTAATTCTTGATATGATGATTTTTTCTAAATTTGTATACTCCGTTGGCGTTGGCTGATATTTTGAAAGCAACAATGCGATTCGTCATTCATACTAATGTGTTTTTCTTTATTATTTGAGATGTTGCTTCTTGTCGTATTAGTCAAGAAATGATTAACCATTATGACGTTCCGAGCCATTTCTGATTGAATCTTGATGAACTGCTTTAGTTGGATGCTATGTTTGTCAGGCTCGTGCTTCAAACTTAAATCCCTTCAAAGCCCTAACCGATTTGTACAAGTTAACACGAAAACCTGGGTTGTTGTTAGTAATGCGGTCATTGAGTTTCATTGTGTCCATCTAGCATACATCCTTTGTACTTGGATCGCTCCTTTTGCTTTTTATAATGAAGTTTTATTGCTTATAAAAGAAAATATCATCTGAGTTTCATTTCTCTACCCTCTAGCCCATTGATCAGTAATCTTATTATCATCAATTGACTATGCTTGGTGCAATATCTTGTTTTTTCATAATATTCTGGCCATGGTTAATCTCGAGTTTGTTTCATAATTCTTCATGGTTGATCAATATATCCGTAATTCTTCCCACCTTTTCTATTCATTGGCGGTAACTTGTAGTGTAACACAAATATGGCTCCAGAATGATTGCAGGGAGGAAAACTCAGGCGTCTATTGTTAACGAAGGTGTACCTTCATCACCAAATTTGGTGACTGGTTCTTCAGCCAGAAAAAATTTGGGGAAGAGTCACCTTGGCGGGGTCATATTTGGTTGCAATAACAGTACCATAAAGGAATGTCTCTCTAAGCAACTCTTTGGTCAGTCACCTGCCTTCCTTGCATATCTAGCGTGATACATATTTATTTGTTTTTTTATGTTCATTTATTAATTGCACTACAATTGTAACATCTATTCTTCCCTTATCTAAGCACCATTGCATCATGTTCAGTAGAACAAGTGAGGCACGAATTTTCTATCACTTACAGGCTAGAAATCATTATAATTTGCTAACCTCGTGATTATTGCTTCTTTGTCAATTTATACATTTTGGCTCCAATAACTCAGGAAATAGGTTCTTCAAATTTGGCAGGCTTACCAATGCTGCACTTTTCATATGTCAAGAATATTGATCCTGGCTTGCCACTGTTCCTATTCAACTACAGTGACAGAAAACTTCATGGAATCTTTGAGGCTGCTAGCTCTGGCCAAATGAATATTAACCCTTATGGCTGGACCACAGAAGGTTCAGAGAGAACAAAATATCCTGCACAGGTATCTGAAACTATTTCATGTGGTCTAATTATTTCAAGTTACAAGCTGGGTTTATCAACCATAATGGTCTAGCTCTGATATAGCATTGCATGCTTCATAAAGGTTCAGATACATATCCGCATGCATTACCAACCGCTGCTTGAAAATCAGTTTAAACCAATAATCATTGACAACTACTACTCTCATACCCATTTCTGGTTTGAGCTAGACAGTGCTCAAACAAATAGGCTCCTGTCCGTATTTGCTTCTTTAGTGGATGCTCCAAGTTCTTGTTTACCACATAATTCTGCAAAGCGGAGAACTATTTTTCGACCTCTTCCCCGGAACAATGCAGGAGAGGGAGGTGAAGGGTTGAATCCACTTGCTTTGGAAATCAAGAATTCTAATCCCTCAAGTCAGAAGTCGGATTCTACAGATGTTGCTTCTTCATTTGATGTAGACAGCCAGATGCTGGAAGCTCAATTAGATGCAGAGTTAGCCGAACAAGATGAGATAAAAGTTATATTGACTAAACAGAAAGAGTTGGCTCTTTGCCATGAACATCAAGACTTGCCTGTGTCGGGTTATATGGAAGATGTTGCCTTCATGAGTGGTATTCAATTGGAAGACAAAGGCTTTCAAGGGAAGCCAACAGGCGTAGAAGAGAATAAAGAGGATAATCCTCATTCGTCATTTGGTGTGCATGAGAAAAATGAAGAGAACCCCGATCCATCACCTTGTGGAGAAGAGAAGAAAGAAGGGAATCCTCATTCATCATCTGAGTGTCAGTCCACCATAACCCAGGTACTCGAGGATGTTAGTTATCTACATTTATAAATTCTGGTCATGGCATCTCTGTTATTGTTGAGTCTGGTTTTGTATACTACGGTCTGATATATTCTTAGGTGTTCATGTAGTTAATTCAAGATGTGCAAGAGCTAAAGGCTTTTAATGCAGGACAAACTCAGAAGTTTGGCATTTTGGAGCAGAAGCTGGTATTACCTTGCATGTTTTTCTAGTGTTATGATTTTCCATTTTCTACATCTGTTCTGGATAGACCCTTAAACTGAAGTTATTAGGCAAGCTTTTGAATTTAAAGATGCCTTTGTAAGGTTAAGTTAAAAAAAAAGCTATGTACAGATGATTTATAGCCATAGTGCGGACAATAGTGGCAGAAATTGATCGTGGTTATAAGTAAAAGAACAGTTATAACCCTAAGGTCCTCAGTCAAGTATAAATAATAATGATACTTGACAAGCCGCTTAAATTGGCTTGACCAAACTCAAATCTGACTTAAGCTTGTTCATTGAATGAGCTGTTCGTGAACATAGAATTATAATCTATTATTTATAATTCTTACAAACTCAAGTAGACTTGTTTAAACTACTATAACTTTGTATTTATTATTCTTAGTTCTACTACGATAATATTACAAAAACCCAGATTTGGTTTGTCAGCATTAATAGATAAAATGAAAAGATATATAAAGTCTATTATGTCAAAATTAAATGGCTCTTGAAAAAGCTTGATCTCTAACAAAAATGAACCATTCATGTACATAAAATGTAACTCAGGAATAAGCTTGACTAGATTCGTGTTCCAATAAAAAAATTAAACGACTAGAGTTTGACCACCACCCACTCACTCCGAATTAATTCATTTACATCCCTAATTGCAGTGTTGATTCGGCAATTAAATGAAATTTTTTAATCCCCGAACATTGAAGAAGCCTTGTGAGAACTTAGGGAAAAACTGGTTCTTTACATTTAGAAAGCTTTAATTTAGCAGTTGACGTGTACGTTTTGCCCTCTTCTCTTAACACGAGTTGAGTCTGGGTATTGGAATTTGCAGTTCATATGTCTGTATACTTGGACTATGCCTATTTATAGCAATCAATCTCTTATTAACTATAAAAAAAAAAAAATGTCTGTCTACACTTTTTCATTTTAAAGTAGAATTATAATCCATTTGTCTACAACTTTTGACTTTATGCTATGTTTTCTTTTTCCTTGCAACACTCATAGATGACGTGTATGCTCATTTTTCCATTTTGCTTCTTTCACGTTTGGATGAACATCATTTACCATGTTTGTTCAGATGGTGGCAGAAATGGAAATTCAGCATTTGAAAGATCATTTTGCGATTTTGGAACCTTTGTCCAATCCTTCTGTGGCATTTGTTAATGAGACGATAATTGATGGACTTGATGAGGTCCATCTCGATCCTAATGAGTCAATATTTCTAATAGGAGGATATGATGGTGAATCATGGTTGTCAGCAGTGAATTTATATGATCCCTCTCAGGATGTGATAAAATCTCTTAGGCCAATGAACTCTGTAAGAGCATACTCTACAGCTACACAGCTGAAGGGTGAGCTTTACGTATTTGGAGGAGGAAATGGAAATGTGTGGTATGACACAGGTATATGCTCCTACGACTAAGAAATGCTTCCTCTGCTGGCATTCAAGTTTTGCTAACATTTCTATCTTCTCCTGTGAAGTGGAGTCATACAGCCCAGCTAATGATCAATGGACCTTGCACACTCCACTGAATCAGGAAAAGGGTAGTTTAGCTGGAGCTACTATAGATAACAGAATATTTGCCATTGGCGGGGGGAATGGCATCGAAAGCTTTTCAGATGTTGAGATGCTTGATTTAGATATTGGAAGATGGATCTCAACACGCTCAATGCTACAAAGGGTAACAAGTGCTGTTTTTCTCAAGTCTCATGCGTGCTTTTAGCTTGTTTTTAAGTCAGAAATTACTTTTGTTGTTTAACTCAAGTCTCATGCGTGATTTTAGGTGTTGTGTGCCCTTGAGTTACATGTTTTTCTCAAAGCTTTATGTATGTGCAAACTGATCCAAAATTGGTCCTGGTTGTTTCTTTTATTTTCCAGCGGTTTGCTCTTGCTGCAGTGGAACTGAGTGGTGTGCTTTATGCTACTGGTGGTTTTGATGGGAAAAATTACTTGGAGTAAGATATCGCTTCTTTATTCTAGATTTCTCTCTAAACTTTGGTGGATGTATCTATATATGTTCATGTGTACGTGCATGAACTAAGATGCATTTATAAGAACGTGTCTGCATGTTATCAGCCTTGTAAAACACTCGAGGACATGTGGACACAGACCCAAGCAGTTTGTACGACATTAAAAAAGATACGGATGATGTCAATAGTTTAACAAGACTTTTCTTATCAAAAAGAAGGAAAACTGGATAAAATAACTGCATCTGGAACCTTTTCCTTATTTTTGTTAAATGTAATTTCTATATCTAGAGTTGACTGGAGTTTTTTACTGCATCAGGTCTGCTGAGAGATTTGACCCCAGAGAGCATTCTTGGACAAGAATTGCAAGTATGAACACAAAGAGAAGCTCTCATTCCCTGGTTGTTTTCAATGAAAAAATGTAAGGTTTTTCATTTTTAACTCGATCATATGCATGTTTATGGACTTCATTATGACGTTTACTTTTCTACAGATATGCTCTGGGTGGATATGATGGAACTACAATGGTTCCAAGCATTGAAATATTCGATCCACGTCAGGGTTTGTGGATTTGTGGTGAACCAATGAAAAACTCTAGAGGATATTCTGCTGCTGGTGTTATTAAGGATTCTATACATCTAATTGGAGGGATTAAAGGTTGCGGAAACATTGCTGACACAGTGAGTTACATTTTGCTATAGTTTCTCTCATGCATGATTCTTTTTTTTTTAACTGCTGATTTTTCTTGTAATATAAAACAGGTTGAAACTTACAATGATGGTCAAGGTTGGCAAGAAACCCACAAAAGGGCCGTTGGGAAAAGGTGCTTCACGTCAGCCTTTGTGTTCGGTCCTGATTCGGCTGGTGGTTACTCGTAATTGATCTTTGTTTAAACATACAGAAGAAGAAGAAGAATGGGATGGAACTGTACATACGACAAAAATGCCAGTTTTTGCCCTGCACCCCCCCCCCCCCCTTCTTCTTTTTAAGGTCCCATCAAATCTTTGAGTTTTCTATGGTTCAGATCGCATTTTGTTCTTACGGAGGATTGTGGTTATTATGATGTCAAAAATTGATAATATTTTTCTTGTGTTTCATGTGTTTTGAGCAATAGTTTAGAAGAATGGCAGTAGATTGTGGCCTCGCGTTCGGTGGTTGTAAGGGAGCTTTAACGGTCAGTGCTGTCAAGACTCGTCGCAGGCTTTGGCAGAGAGAGAACATTGAAAATGGAGAATATATATATCATCAAGACAACCATTGAGATATATAAACATTTCCGCATTTTGACATCAACTCACATTTGATTCACGGTCCGATGATTTCTCAATGCACAGATAGATGGATGCCTTTGATACACAGCAATCCGACCTAAGCATACAAGAAAAATAAATACTTTATTTATTGAAACATCTGGAATTACCAAAAAATAAAAATAAAAAATACTGGGCAAAAAGGTGAAAAGATATAAGCGGTTAAACTTACCATCACAGAATCCCACTAGTATTTAAGAATCCCACTACCATCAAAGCTAGTCAGTCTATTCGACGAAAATTTAAAGGCTGAGAGCAAGAGACACTTCTTTTTATCTTCTTCTTAAAAGCTATCCTGCCCATTCCTTCTTCATACTTATGACTAAGACTAAATTTCCACAAACAAAAAGTACATTAATTTTTTCATCACTCACCCGTCAGGAAAGAAACCACCTGGCAACCAAGTGCATATGTGAAAATTGAGAATAAAAGGAAACTAAATTATGAGGCTTAAAAACTTTAGGACGGAAAACATACATATCATATAGAAAAGATTAAATGATTTTCGTATTCGAGCTTCCTAAGCATCCAACTTTGGTGACATTTCCAAGGCAATCTTCAAGGGGTGAAATACCCAATGGGGGATTTTTTTTGTTTTTAATAAGTAAAAGATGAATAGTATTCACATAGATGAAATAAGCATACCCCAGGAGCACAGAAAGTATACATTCGAGCCCTTAAATACATTCTAGGAAGTGAAATTTTAAAATGAAATATCATAAACATTGTTCCCATTTAATACAATGGCTGAAAATCATAGCAATAAAATGTGAATAAAAAAATTATGCAACTCCACCATTGTGCGTTCATTCATTTTCGACCAAATACACTACATAATGTACAATAGAACCATCTTCCACACTGCTGCCACTTGAGGACAATCTTACATTTTCCTCCAACATTACAACAAATCCACCACCCTTTGCTGACATGATCTAAGCAACATCAACCCTTATAAAAACCTCATCCCACAACGTACTCGAAACCTCACAAAAGATAATCCATCGATTCTCCATGCTTCTTACACATATAATACTAATCCAACACAATACATCCTTTCTTTTTTAGATTGTCTGTAGTCAAAAGTTTTTCTAAGAGCAACAATCCATACAAAAAATGGTACTTTAGAAGGTGCACAAGACTTCCAGATGTTCTTTCAAGGGAAGGGAACATGCTCTTAAGATGTTAAAATTTTGTAGTATGCCTTCACTATAAACTTCTTATGATCATTAGCCCACTTCAACCTGTCCCAATGTGCCGTAGGAGTCTCCATGGAGTGTAGTAAGCTTAAAAAATCTACCATTATGGATAATTCCGAACAATGAAAATCCCTATTGAAGATGATATTCTTTTCATGAAAACCATGAGAGAATAACCGCAAATCAGCAACTGAAGCCTCCCTATTAACTGCAATGTGATAAGAGAGTTGGAAATACTCTATCCAAAGCAACTTCACCACGCCATCCATCCCTCCAAAGAGGGATTCAATTTGCCTTCTCTAACCACAAAGCAGATATCTCCCCAGGCCACTCCGTATTAAGAGTCAATCTCCTTCCACAAAGAACTCCTGCCAGATGATATCTTCCTAACTATTTCCTCAATAAGACTTTATTAAAAGTCCTCAAATTATAAACACCTAAGCCCCCATAAGAGATTGGAGAACAAACTGCCTTCTGATTCACTAGGTGACACTTTTTTTGCTCCCTCTTGCCCCCCCATAAGTAAGCCCTAAAGAATTTCTCAATCCTATTTACCACCCTTGCAAGTATAAAAAATAAGGAAAATAATGTGTGTAGGTTAGTAATGGTGTTCTTGATGAGGGTAAGGCGAACCCCTTTTTAACAAGTACACCTGTTTCCACCTAGCCAACCTTCTCTCAATCTTCTCCACCACCCCATCCCAAATGACTTTAGCCTTAAACGTTGCTCACAACGGAAGGCCCAAATACTTCATTGACAAAGAAGACACCATACAATCCAAAAGACTTGCTAGCATGGTAATATGTGGAACAGCACCTACCGCAACCATCTTGGACTTGCTAAGATTCATTTTGAGTCCCGACGTTGCTTCAAAACATTGCAAAAATACTCGTAAAGTTTGGACTTGGCTATTATCCGCTTCACATAAGAGTAGGATATCACAGAGTATCATCTGCAAATAAAACATATGAGACGTTAATAGAACCATTAGAGTCATGACAGAATAGTAGGTTATCATCCGCTTCATAGAAGAAACCACCCCCAACAGTGGCTGACACCATCCAACTAAGTGTCTCTATAACTATAACAAACAAAAGAGGAAAAGCAGCTCTCATTAGTGCAAACCCCAGGAGCACTCAAAAAAACCAGCAGATGTGCCATTAACTAGAATCGAGAACTGAGTAGTGAAAATACAGTGTCACATCCAGAAGATCCACCTATCTCCGAAACCATACCTCCCAAGCAAGTATAAAATAGATTTTCAATTCACATGGCCATACACATTTTTCATATCAAGCTTGAAAATGATGCCTGCATTTCCCCTCCCTCAACTTATGATCCAAACATTCATTTGCAATCAAAACCGAATAAAGAATTTGTATTTCCCAAATGAAAGCATTCTATGGCACAAACCCTAATGGGGGGGATTCTTGGCACACTATAGAAGCAAAAATGAGTTAGCTTCTCTGACTCTAGCTTTCAGCCATTCTTCTCTGCTAGAACATCAACTAGCCTAGCTTCCATGACTAGCAAGCTTACACTTCTTCATGATAATCATATAAAGCTGGTCTAGATCCTTTGGCCTGATATCGCTTTGTACAGCCTTCCAGATGAGCTAAATCCTAGGGTCTACAATCATTTGATACATTAAGCCTTGGATGTAAAATATCTCTGGTGCAAAGATAATATGTACATTCTTATTTATTGCCATGGTAGAATAAAACAAACCATTCAGTGTTCACCAACCATGGAGAGATGAACTTCCTTTTCTTGGCAAAGATATGTTAGCTCCCGGCCTGGACCACCATATCTTTTGATTGGTGGACCATCTGCAAATGAGCATTCCATACCTATACAGATTCTCAATGTGAAAGAAAATGCACTGGGAGTTCTGTAAAAGGGCACAACATATGCAAATTTCCTGACCTCATCACTGCTTCCAAAGAGGTCCAGATCCAAAAAAACAAGCTGAGTCGATTCATCATCCATGGTCATTCTCACCCACAACTTATTTTCGCTACAGATATTATGAAGAGTAATCTCACACGGTATACCAACAGGCAGGCGTGGAACAAAAGGAAGATGATTTTCAGAGTCATTATCAGGAACAACAAGTTCTGCCTTAATATGATCAATTCTTCCAAAAACCACAAACTGCTCAAGGGAGAAATATTTAAGCAATTCCTTGAACAGAAATGGATCACATGGTGCTCCAAAACTAGAGGTTCTAGTTAGGTATGACAATTTGACAACTTCACTCATGAAATTGGACGGTTCATAAGATCCTAATTTCAGGATGGATTCTACATGTGATGCTGTCATTGATAGCTTTTTCAAACTTGCAACTTGGCTGCAGCTTTCAACGGTAGACAACCTGAGTGTACAAGTCAGAAGTAGCAGCTCCAAGATTTGCAGCTCCTGTTCCAAAGATAATCCAGTAAACCTACACCTCAGTTCTCTAAGTCTCATCTCTAGTTTTCCCAAAGCAATGTCCAATTCTCCCATTCCAGAACAGCGCTTTCTTGCAGGCAAGAAGTGTTCCCACACTTTGGCAAGCTGTTTCACTACCCGGAGATACTGCAATGCAAATGCTACAGCACCAACAGATCTAAGTGATCCAGAGGTGAAAGTTGCCAACTCCTCCTTGAAACTCCTGATTACAGAAGGGTGGGAAAAAAATATTAGACTGGAAGCTGTAACAAAAGTGGCAATCAAAACTGGCAGAGGCAAAGAAAGGGGAACAGATTGTTAGGTTACCAGGACAGTTAGAACATATCAGTACCCTATATAGCCAGAAAACATATCAATTAGAAAGAAAACTATATCACAACCTTAGAACCCTTAGCACTTCATTCGTAAATCCCAATTGTATTAATGGCCAAATATCTTTGACCTTCGCAAGAATAAGATTCGTGGACCTTATTACTTCATCCTGAACCTCCAGGTGGTACCCGACATGCGAAGATGCTTCCTCCATTGTATCCCTCATTGCCTGATACTGAAGGTTGGTGGCCCCATCTTCTCCTTGCTGAAAAGGTGACCCAACAGTACCATTGATCTCATTGCTACTGTGACTTGCGCTTGCAGTAGTAACTGCAGGCAAGCGTGGGTTGTCCTCTCTGAGGTTAAACTCCACGGCAGAGAGTCTTGTTGATCTACTGCAGTGAGACAAGTAAGCCAGAAGAGTGTCTTGATTCATAACATCAGTCAATGCAACAGAGATCCTTCCAAGCAATGTAACCGCATACGAAAATATTATAGGTGGAATATTGCAGGCATGCTGACCATGAGAGAGTGGAGCTGAAATGGCCAGAACCAACAATGCAGCTATTCTTGCAGTATCAAACCCCAACTTGCCTTCAGAAGCTGGCTCCATCTGAAATTGAATGGGAAGTCAGAGAAAAGGACCATTAAGTCAGGTTAATCTCATAGATGATTAAATTATAGTTGAGCTACAAAGGGATTACAAAAAAAGACATTGCTTGAGAAATCCACCAATTGTAAAGAAAGATAGAATATTTATATAAAAAGAAAAAAAGAAAGACAGGATCTGTTTTATTCAGAGCTGAGCTGACTCTTCCGAAGTAACCAGGACATAAAAGGATCCCAATTTAAATCTGGCTGTGTGTTTTCAAATATACTTTGCCCGATATCTATGTTTTTAATTTCATTCCCTCACAACAGTAACCTAATCAGATGTAAGTTATCTGGTTAGAAACAAAAATTGAATCATCAATAACTAAACTATGGAGATGATTAGGCTTCAAGGTTAAAGTTAAAAGCTAGTACTGATAGGCTTATAGAAAATGATTAGCCTACAACTCTCTTACAACTCGTTTATAACTCTATAATTCTATATTACATGAAGGGCAGTTTTGTAATATTGAAATTCATTTTTAATGAAGTGCCATGCTTGCATTGGTTGATTGTGAAATGGGTTGTATGAGAATTGTAGGTGTATCATTACTCATTCAATACTTGTATCACCCACACAAACTCAAAGTGATGTAGCCCCAGAAGAACAGGAAAGCATCCCAGGCTTTTAATATGGAAGTGATAATACTTGTACATTGGACAAGTGAAATTCAATTCTTAAAGGCATAAGCACATGCGAACTTCCTTTGAATCATTGTCTTCTGAAAACACCAGCCAGACACTTTTTATTCATGATAAGGCAGAATCCAGTTTAAACCCCAGCGCCTCCTGTTCAGTAACAGCATATAGAAACCATTCTAACCTCCTCAAAAACCTCATTGATGATGGACATCCCAAATTTCCCATGGTTACGACCAATGTGAAACAATACAGAGAATATGTCAGCTTCATCCTGTAAAGAAGTGATAAAAATCAGCCATAGAAGTAACAGAAAAGGAGAGGAAAAATGCAGTGTGTCCAACAAAGCAAACCTGTGGATGTCTTTCCAAATTATCAATGATGCCATCAACAGATAATTTAAACGTTTCTATATTTGGAAGCTTCACCAATTTAAGTATTTTCCTCGTAGCAGATCTTATGGACATATTACCGTCCATTAGAGAGCCAAGAAACTGCAAAAACCAAATTATGTTGAATAACCAGAACAGTAAGCTACTTACCTTCTCAATGAGCTACATGATGGTTTCCAAAACAAGTATGGTGGACTGATCACAAATTACAACAAACAAGTTGGAATTTAAATGTTAAACAGGATATACCAAAAGAAACAATATAATCAAGGGAATCATTTTGGAAAATAATGGATGCATAAGAAACTTACCATGTGCATGTGTATTCCTTGCACCTTTAGAAGGCCACAGGTCGCCATATGCAGCATAGTTTCCAATGCTTGTAACCGGACAGAGATTGAATCATCGTTTAGTACATCCATTAACAAGTTTAATGCTTTTTCAGAAAACTCAGCAGAGATGATGGTAAGTGTCCGCAAGGAATGACAAGTGGATTTCCTAACCTTCAGATTTAGCACAAACAGCATAATAAAATAAATATGAATGAGATAGTGGATCTAATCCATATAGAATAAATAGTCAAATTCAAACAATATCTCTGCACATGTCCCTAAAACCAACAAATCTAAAAATCATGGTGTTTCCTAAAGCAAATCATATATATATATAAGGTCCCCAAAACTAATAAATCTAAACATCATGTTGACATGTTTCATAAAGTAACATATCTAAAAATCAGATATATATATATATATGATAGTAACCATAATTGCATAAAATGTAAAACCACAAACCAACACAATTACAGTGTGTATTAGAGCACTAGCAATGGTTACAAACACAAACCAATATTTAGCCAACAGCCCATTAAATCTACTATATTGGAAGAGCCAAATGCAAATTTTTTGCTTACAAGCTACAGTGTCTCTACATATTTGGATAGGTACTGTTCACCATCTACTGATTATTTTATCACTTAATTCTCTCCTCCCACACACTCTCTCTCTCTCTTGACAGAAGGCAAAACAATAATTTAATTAAAGTTAAATTATTAATTAACATATGGTTAATATAATTGCAAAATATGAAATAAAAATTATAAAAAAATTATTATTATTAAAAGTTACCATTTTACTATAATTTTGGCTAGCAGATGGATAATCCAATGTGGAAATCTCTCTTGAATGGCAAAGTCAAAAAGCAAAACATGTGATTTTAACAAAATTTTACCTTTGTCTTTGCCTACACCATTGCTAATGCTCTTAGAATAGAATTTATTTCCATATACAACAACAAAAACAAAGAGGAAAACATTGTTAGAAAGCATCAAAGCATGATGATATATGCATATCTAGAAGGGTGCGGTTGGTGGTTGTCAATTGAAAACAAAAGGAGACAACCATATCAAAGCTTCATCCTGGTTATGGTAATACATAAATTTGAATTGAGGGCACCAAAAGTTACCTCGTAGAATTCATCCTCCAGCCCATGCACCAAAACTCCAGCCACACTTGATGCTGATCTTTCAACTTCTGCAGCAGGACACCGACCAAAAGATCCCATTTCTTTTGTCGTACCTGGGACTCTCTTAGATAAGGATTGTAAAAGAATATCCACAGACACTATTTCTATCTTCCCAAGGGCATCAAAAGCTTCATCTCGTACCTCCATGCTCATATCTCTTCCCATCGAACAGAGCTGCAAACATATACAATGCATGAGTCATCACGTTACACACACAACAAATGATAGAATATTTGGATCAATAACCCATATTACGACAATACGACAGAAATGGGATATCTGACCATTTACTTGATGCAAGGTAGAGGTTCTAATTTATTTCCTTGAATGAATGGAAAATGGATGAAGTTTCTGATTTGTTTGGCTTATTGTATGCTACACAGCTTGAGAGTTATGTGAGTGATAAGATGGTCTAGATTCATCCCTATAACAATAAGTTTTCAGTTCATTCTTTGTACATAATGCTGTCTAGGACGAATGTGGTGCAATCTTTTCCTTTGAAGAGTATTTGGAAGTGCAAGGTGCCTTCAAAAGTTGCGTTCTTCGGTTGGTCTGCTTCTTTAGGGAAAATTCTGACTTTGGATAGTCTCAGGAAGCGTGGTCTAATTGTTATATTGGTCTTTCTTATGTAAAAAATCTGGAGAATCTCTGGAGAATCGGTGGATCATTTGTTACTACATTGTGAGGTAACTAGGGTGTTATGGTATGAAATGTCTAGTAGAAGCAGAATGGCTTGGGTGATGCCTAGGAGGGTGGTGGACTTTTTACTTGTTGGAGATGTTTAAGGGGTCATTTGCAAATTACAGCTGTTTGGAACATGATCCCTTTATGCCTTATGTGGTGTATATGGGTTGAGAGAAATGGTCAATGCTTTGAAGATAAGGAACACTCAATGGATGAACTTAGATATTTTTTCTTTAAAACTTTTTTTCAGTGGGCTTCGGCTATTGTCTTTAATGGAACTAGTGCTAATGATTTTCTTGTTTCTTTTTCTAGTTCCCGACTTGTAACTAGGTTAATATTTGTATACTTCTTGTATACTTGGCTTTGCCTTGTTATTTGTCTTAATAAAATTTTCTTACTCATAAAAAAATTATTTCCTTGAAGATATCCTATGCAAAATTTGATTCAAGCAGATTTGAGTAAAATCCAAAATTGAAAGTATGTGATAGTTTTCAAGGACATCATATCACAGCAGATAAGAAATGGGGGGGAGCATGTTACTAGAATAACAGGTGAATTCATAAGATGCCTAAGACAAAACTTGAGCACCCACACAATGGTTCAAGTTCAAGTTCAAGTTCATAAAATAAGAAGCAAAACAAACAGTTCCTTCCCATCAACCTGCGCCAAGATAAGGATGATTTATGTAATTAAGTTTTTATAAGGTTACTTGATGGAAACAGAAGGTCAAATTGTGAATTAATCTACATTGCGGAAAAAAAAAGAGTTATCTAGTCGAAGAAGCATGATAGAACTACAGCAGAAATATGAACAAAGAGAGTTAGATGTAATTTCAAAAGAATAATTAGTGACAAGTTGCTACACAAACATTTGCCAGGTGATGCGACTGGAACAATAACATGATAAAATGTACCGCATAGTGCAAAAATCAGAAAGGACAACAAAGAAAAATAAATTATACGGCAAAGTATTGAGCAATACCTTCACAAATAAGTTATCCGACCAGTACAATTTTGTCTCCAGGTTGAATGCTACAAGCATCAGACCCCATGCACTTACCTGAATTCACAACATAGATAAAATATGGATACAATACCACAATATTGTATCGCAGTTTTTTTTTGGGGGGAAAGCACATTTCCAACAAGTCGAGCATTTTTAATCAGTAAGATCGCCATCGCAACAAACATTTCAAGCAAAGATTTTTCTCCTTGTGCTACAATTATAAAGACCAAAACATTTTATACAGAAAAAAGAGAAAATATACAGACCAATATCTTACCGCACGAACTGCAGCGGATCTTACATAGTCTTCCGTGTCGAGAAGAAGCTCAACGGCACGGCAATAACAGCCCTGAATCATGTCAAGATCCTCGACAACCCCGGGCTTGCTCAAACCAACGAGCCCGTCCAGAGCAGTTTTCCTCACGTATGGGTAAGGATCCCTAGTAAACCCTAAAAACATAGTGAGCAACACATGCGGCCCAATTCGGAACCGCTCGGCATTTCTTAGAAGCCATGCCCGTACGGACACGGAAGGACCGAAGCACAGAGAGACGAATGACCGGTCATCGATATCTACTGGGTTTCCACCCCGTTCGGCGATCGAGGCGAGCACATCGAGACACTCTGCGGCGAGGCGAGTCGAGTCGGAGGAGAGGAGCGCGTAGGAACGGACCAATTCGGTAACCGAAGAAGAGAGGCTGGGGCGGTGGGAGGCAAGGTCGGAGAGAAGCTTTAGGGTGTGGTGTAGAACGAGCGGGTCGCGACTGGGTTGGAGAGAGCGGGTTAGGGTTTGGAAGACGGAGGAAATGGTGGTGTCCGGAGTGGAGGGTGTAATGACGAGGGATCTGAGGGAAGCTAGGGTTTCGGGGGAGAGAGAGTCTTCGGAGGGGTTTTCCGAGGGGTTTCTGATTGATCGTTCGCAGGAGCTCGACAAGTCTCGATCCATCGAATGATCGAATCGAAACAGAGCGGGGCAGAAGGAGCTTTCTTGCTCCGAGTCTGGACTCTGAAAACTTGTGTTTGGGGAACAATCACTTCACGAGAACCGTTCGAGACCATTGGAGTCCGCAGCTACAAGTCGTTTAGTTACAAAGGAACGCGCGCTTGTCCGCTGGCTTGATAAACAAATCCAATAAATCCACAAAAAATAAAGAAAAATGTTAAATATACTTAAAAGAATTTATAAAGAAAAAAATAAATAAATCTTCATATATCAATAATAATAACTTGAAAATCATAAAATCTGAAATTTTAAAAAAATAATAATAATAAAATGAATCTTGTAAATAAAAATATAAGTAAAAATAGCACTGCTGAAAAATAAAATCTAAAACAATTTTAATTATAGAAAAATAATAGAGCCACCAAATTTTTGTAGGGATATTTTCTATCGAATTTTTTTAATTCATTTTTTAAAAAAAAATTACTTAATTCTTTAGGGCTTTTTTTTAAATAACTTTGTAAATTTTATCTAATTTTTAAAAATATTTAAATCTTTGTAGGAATAGAACGGATCTTAATCATAATATTTTAATAGCAAATTGTGTTTTAAATATACATTTTTAATAAAAATAAATAATCTCTATTACCAAAAACAAAGCAATCTCAATTACAACGTCGGAGTCATCAATCTATCGAATTTGTTGTATCATAACCCGTTTTGGGATAATGATTTTAATAGAATTTTAACTCTATAATTAATTTGTCCTAGTCTAGATGAGAGTGGGACATCCTCTATCTGTTCAAAACTTTATATGATTGACAAGCCAAATCTTTTATATATTGCTTCAGTGTCTTCATTCTCTTTCCCACTAGCCCTTTCTTTCTCATCCCTTGCCACAACTCAAACTCTCACCATTTTCTGATTCCACCATTCACGATGGGCTTCATGCATATAACCCTTTGGGAGGAGGATTCCACTCATGTATTCAAATCCCTTTTTTTTTTCTTATCCAAATGGCTCTTTTTATACAGCTTAGTGGGACTTCAGAATCGGTTTGAAAATATACAGCTTAGTGTAATGATTTTATAGATGGTCTTAACCTATCTTATCTTATCGTATCTTAATATTTAAATATATTTTAAATATAAATAATTTTCAATTTTATACTTTCAACTTTTTTACTTAATCATTATACAACTTTTCAAACTTTCAAATAACATATAAAAAATAAACAAAATTTTCAGATTTCAAAATAAAAATTATGTTAAAAATTATATTTTAACTTTATAGTATTTTTCTTCAATTTGTTCTCTCTTAATTTTTAAAAATTTATAAAATATCTTAACTCAAACTATTTTATTATTATTCACAAACTATCTATTTATCATTCACATATTTTTTTTTTATCTCATTTATGTAATCAAATGAGATTTAAAAATATCTCAATATTTATAAATAGCAGTGAAGTCATTTGAGTTTAAAATATTTTATTACTATTATTTTGAAAACATAATATTGTTTAGTACTTTGTCTGAAAATTTAAAAAAATAGTAATGATTAGATGAAAATACTAAAGATTTGAAAAGTAAAAGGGTTTTGTAATTTGTATTTGAGAAGAAAATATATAAAAATAAATGAAAATATTTGTGATGCCGGGCCCAAAATAACTCTTGGAGCCTTGTCTGCTGCATTTGCAACCCTTGGGTCAATAGATAATTTTTTACGTGATTGCTTTCTTGCTTGTGTTCGACAGCCCCATGTGCAATGGCACGCAATGGTACAAAAGGAAGTTGGTACCTATAAGCTCTCATCCTAGGTTTGTATTGCTGATACTTCTAACAAACATCCTCGTACTTCATGTTTGCCTTGGTGAACAATGGAAAGGGCCGGCAGTGTAATTTGCTCAATATTGCATGGTTTCACTATCTGTTTCTTTAAATTGAGGATATCATTGCAACCCCTCCAAATTACTATATATTTAAGGTTTATTAGGCATTTTCAAAAGATAATTCTTGGGGATCGGTCCATCAATCTCCTACCAAAAAATAATTCAATAATAAACACCAATAAAATTATGACACGTATCAGAAAATACAATAACAAAATAAAATTAAGATCATTCCACGTGTTGCACTCCCAACCGTTCGGCCTCATTTTAGATGGTGTTTTCGCGGGTCACCAGAGACGTTACCACCCATACCTTCGGAATCGTCTCCTTCTAACGATCTCACCCCTGTGACGGCGACTCCATGCGGCTTCCCACCTTCCTCACGCAGCTTTAAACCCAAAATGGACCTGCGTAAAGAATGCGAGAGGCCGCGTGGGGTCGCTGTCGCAGGGGTGAGATCGTTAGAGGGAGCCAGTTCCAATAGTATGGGCGGTGACGTCTTCAGTAGCCGACAGAGACTCTGTCTTAGCTAAAACCGAATGGCAGGCATACATATTTCAGGTTTAATGTTGTGTGGAGAAGGTGGGAGGCCGCGTGGAGTCGCTGTTACACGGGTGAGGTCGTCGAAGGGAGGCGGTCCCGATGATATAGGCGGTAACGTTTCCGATGGTTGGCAACGGTGTGGGCTGTTATTGGTATGGGATTGATCCGATCGACCCCCAGAGTCTCCCTTTTCAAAATTTAACATTTTCTATTAAAACTTCATCTTCTCATAGGCATCTAAATTAATTTTTATATATAATTACAAGAAAACTGTTTATTTATAACCAGCTATTTCTTGTCAAAATAAGTATATTTTTATAATAAATAATCATTTTTATTGTAAATAATTTGTTATGAATACTCGATTTATATATATATATATAATGACTCTCTACTTCTTCACCCTTTTTCTCGTATATGCAAATCAGAAAGTATGCACTCTTTAGAAGAAATAATCCCAAGTTTCTCTACATTTTTTCAATCAATTTGTCTTCTTGCATCCTAGGGCTAAGGACTAATATTCTCATACTTTTAAAAGCTAAATCTGAGGAGAGATTCTCTTTATTTAGTTTGATTCCACCTCTTTATGATAGGCTCAATATTAAGGCTGATGGTTGTTAAGTTCAATAAAAATTAGTAAAAATAAGTAATCATAAGATATAATTTTAAATGTCATGTCTTAGCGATATTATATATATTAAATTTATGAAACATTTCTTTGAAAAAAAGAAAACTAAGAAAAAAAATATATTTTAAAAGAGGACTGCTGGATATAGTTTCGACTTGTACAAGCCTAACTCACATTAATAATATTTTTATTATTTACAAAAATAATAAAAATACTATTTATATGAGTTAGATTTGTATAAATCAAAACTACACCCAAAATTTTTCATTTTAAAATTAAAGTCGAAAGCCTTGTCGAACTTTTTGGTTATTATTTGCAATAAAGTTGTAGATTATGAAGGTTTCTACGAACGGGGAATCTACTCGACCATCAATTCAAGGTTAGATTTTTCATGAACATCTACCTGTGGTGGGGTTGGTGGTGCAGACAAAGGACTAAGGAGAAGATGACTCTGTCATGATCTTCAATTTCCACCGAAATCAAAAAGTGGGGGCCGTGGGCTTGCTTTGACATATTTTAAGCTCCCGTTTAGATTTGAACACGAGACCAATTCGTTTTAATTTATTTTAAATTTAAATTTTTTTTATTTTTATATAAAATACAAATCTCAATATAATTTTTTTTAAATTTTAATACAATTTTTAAATTTTTAAATTAATTTTTTCAAATTTTAAAATAATAATAATATTTAAAAATAAACTCAACTTAATTCATCTCATCTTGTCTCGTCTCCAAATTCAAACGAGCCTAAATCAATTACTTGGAAAGAGTAACGTAACTTGGACTTCAACTGCAAAAAGTGAATCATGTGTTTGTTAAAGGTTTTTTTATAAATATAAATTTGTTTAATTTGTCTTTTTATCTTTTTAATTAAGAAGAGTTAGAGTTACATGTCTAATGATGATCCCTATCTAAATTTATTAATAGCCCTTACTTTTGTCGAAATAATATTGTGGTTACAATCCAAACACCTGAGACTTACATAATTAGCAATTATATCAAACAAAAATACTATTTATACACAATTGATGTACCTTTTGCATATGTATCATATAAAAATATTATTTTTATACATTCTCTAATTTAACTATATATTCATTTTTTTTTTCCTTTCATCATGTTTTAATTGTCATTTTTTTTTTATATTTTGGTTGATATAACATTATTATCATGCCACTAATTCCACAAAAAATATGCAGAAAACCTCTAGCAGTACTCAATACCAAAATCCATAAGCCAAACATTCTTAAGAGCTAATGATCCATTGTTTAATTTGTCATACAAAATCTGAACTCTTAATATAAGGAAACTTTAATACTTTTTTTTGGGTAAATTTTTTACAACTCTACACACTATTTGTGATGATTATATTCACAATCTTCTTAACTTCCTTTTTTTTCAATGAATGTGAAGGGTATGAATGGATAAAGTGGAGGTGGGTTCTCTGTCTGTCGGTGATCATAATTCATAATAACGTTTTACTTGTTAGACAACAAGAAGCTGTCGATGCTCCTTCAAGACGAATTTTAACTATAATATTAGGAAATTCAATAAATTTTTAAATGGCTATTACTAATAGGTTAAAGTGAATCATTCGAATTTATAATATCTATATATATATACATTCTTAATCATTAGAAAGTCTCAAACTCAAAAGACCATTTACTCCCATACCACTCTTGATAGTATTCGCTCTGATCATCTTATTATTATTAAAGAGAAAACGCATCTATAAAAATCAAAATTCACGTCTTTATTATTTTCATTACATTACAAATGCAGGACGTGATGCAATTAGTTCTATCGAGCAATAATGAATAATTGTCATAGCAAATGAACTATGTTACAAAGAAAATAGGTTGGCGTGGAACACGACTTCCACGCCTACGATGCACTACTTAAGATATAAAAATTCATCCATAACTTAATTTGCAGTATTTATATTCAAAATTAGACATGATTATTATTAAGTTTTTTTCTTTTTCTCACTCATGCATACAAAAGGTGCCAATATATTATAAGACCCGTTAATCTAATTCGATTACGATACAATAATAGCAAATTAGTACTTAGTATTAAAGGATTTGGATCAAAATGAGTTGACCCGTTAAGACACAATTGTTTAATGGATTAATAACGGATCAACCCATTTTGATCCGTTATAATACTTTATGATACATTACAAAGTTAAAACTACAATTATACTCTTATACTTAAAAATAAAATTGTTAGTATTTTGATTTTGATATTTTATTGTTTGGATTATAATTTTGAATTTGTAATTAGTTTTATAATTTTATAAATATTATAATTTTAATATTTATATAAAATTATACTAATTTAATTAGGTCAAATAAGTTGATTTTGGACTTATCTAACTTATTAACATAAACATGTTGAAACGAGTTATTGTTGTCGTGTTAATTTATTTCATAATAATCATTAATGAGTCAAAATGGCTTGACACGACACGACCCGACTCATTATCTTAATGGATCGTATTAAAGTTTAAGATATTGACACAATAAACTTAACAGGTCAGATTAAGATTGACTTATATTATATAATATACATATTTTATCACGACATGATTTAAAACTTTTGCATACAATCGAGCAGATCTACAATTAATCATGATACACAGGAAGAAACAAATAAAGAACTCAGCTAATTAGGTTAGAAGGAAATTAAGATCCACCATCATAATTAATGGCAATCGATTTCAAGTTCATAAATATTCCAAGCTCAATGTGATTACCTGTTAGGAAAATATTTTCATTGATGATCATGGCCTTTTAATTTGGTTGATTTTAATAATATTAATTTGATTTCTTTTTCTGTGCCATATATTTTTCTTTCCTATATAATATTGAAAACAATAATTTTATGGAGTGAGTTTTTAGAAAACGACATTTCTTGGAACTTTTTTAAAGCTTAGCGACTTGCTGACGGTATTATGCATTATTCCATTTTTCAAAGGGTCATAGTACTAACCACGTTTGGGGGAGGGGGGGATTTTTTTCTAAAGAAAAAAATAAAGTAGATTAATTTTTTTATAATTTAGTAAGATAAATATTAATTTTATGTTGTATTGGTCCCTTCTTTAAAAATTATTTTAGCCCCTCTTTACAAAACTTAATCTAATTTAATCTTATATAAAATAAAATAATATAATAATACGATGACATATTTTTATTATTGATAAAAATGAATATTTTTAACTTATTTTTAAAATTTTTTATTATGATAACATGTTTTTGATATATTATATATATTTTTTAATATATAAATTATATGAAACATATTTTATTTTTATTATAAATTTTAATATTAGATTGTTCTATACTGCATAAAAAAATATATAAAAATAGAATAAAAAAATATTTTATATATTTTGTATTAATTTTATTTGCCCCCTTAAAATAAATTTCTGGTTTTGTAATTAGTACTAATATGTGGAAGAACTTAAGAAAAAAGACAGATAGATAAATCAGTCATATATATATATGTATGTTACCCAAATGACTAATACAAGAGTGGGACTGAATTGAATTATATTAAAAAAATTAACACTTATAAAACAAATATACAATATAAAATATAAATAATATACGAAGAAGCATAAAATATAAATAGTAAGGATAAAAAAAAGCAAACTCAGTATATTAACGAGGTTTAACTCTAATGCCTACGTTCTCGCCTTAAACTACCCCTTAAGGATCCCAAATTCACTATTCAATCTCTTTCAGGTGAAGATATAAACCTATTATACATTTGAGCAACACTGCTACAAAAAATCCGTGTAGAATACTCTCTACATTTGTAATTACCTCACACTTTGTGATTTAACTATTTTCTGTATAGAACATCTTCTACACACACAAGGGTTATACGCACTCTTTTACAAATATAAGAATTGATAGTGGATAAATTATCAGAGTATACTTCTTAATGAGTGAAATAAGAACAGTACAGCACAACTTATATCTCTTTCAAAATGAACAAGTATTAAGGCACAAAACTTAGAGAAGAGAGAATGAGAATTTTGAAAGAATAATGCAAAACTTAGTAATTGATGTGTAAGCTCTTGTTGTGATTTTTACAAAACTTAAATGAGCTATTTATAGGTAAATGATTTTTCATATTCAAATTTGAAAAAGGTTCACATATCAAATAAGAGTACTATTTACTTTTTAAAATATTCAAATAAAAATATTTCATTTTTATATTTGTCAAAGACAACTCCATTCATTTTTTAAAGAAATTAAATCTAATCTTTTACTTTTCATGCATAACAAAATGAGTATGATTTATTTTTCAAACCAAATCATTTTTTTTTTACATATATAAAAATAACACATAACCACCTTCAAGATTTTCAAACAAAATCATCTATCTTTTGTATTTGTCAAAAAAATACACAACCAACTTTTAAGATTTTTAAACAAAACATGCGCATGTCAAAGATGACAATCAATCATCTTACAAATTTAAATTTTTATGCATATGTGGAAAAAAGAAATTCAAAATTAAATATTTTAATAAAGTTATGCAAATGTAAAAAATGTGATTTGATGTTTTATGAGAAAATATTAATTTTGAACCTTAATCCAATTTTAAATTTTAAGAGATGTACAAAATTATTCTATGAGTTTCATTTGTAAACTTGTTATTCTTCTTGCTCATACTTGATTTATTGATGTCCTTAGCTTTCTTCATGCGTAGACAACTTGAGTTTGAATATTGAATTTATTTTTTATTATCAAAATCTATACATAGATATGAGACTTGAAATATTAAATTCTACAATATATATATATATATATATATATATATATGTGTGTGTGTGTGTGTACACACCATTTATTGATTGTAATATAAATTTTGCAAAACTTACTATTTCTCCATAAGTATGGTAGAATTCGCTTCATACGACATGATTTGATACTTTCGCCTACAAACGAGCAGATCTACAAGTAATCATGATATACATGAAGAAAAAAAAAAAAGAACTCAGCTAATTAGGTTAGAAGGAAATTAAGAACCACCATCATAATTAATGGCAATCGATTTCAAGTTCATAAATATTCGAAGCTCGATGTGATTACCTATTTGGAAAATATTTTCATTGATGATCATGGCCTTTTAATTTGGTTGATTTTAATAATATTAATTTGATTTCTTTTTCTGTGTAATATATTTTTTTTTCCTATACAATAATTTTTTCAAAGAAAATGATTGTAGTTCATTTTATAATATAAAATTTACATATGAGATTAATAAGTCCAGAATGACCCATATTACAAGTTTAACTAATTACTGATTTGTAGCATCCTTGCACATGAAGTGACGGACATTGTCTTAATTTCTAATCTCTTACAAGACAAACCACATAAATATGATTTGTCTGAAAGAGTTTCAGAGTAACCAAACTCCCACCTCTCAAGGAGAGGGAGGAGATCTACCTCCAATCTTTAAGGAGAATGAGGAAACAACCACATCCTCTACAAGAGGAGTGAAAACCAAACAAGAAAGTCCATTCCTATTTATTCTTACAAACAAAACAACTAAACACAAAGGAAAAAAAAAAAACATAATCAAAACAACCCAAACACCGAAACTAAGAGTCTGGATCGGGGCAAAAAGAGGAGCCGAGGATGGAGACGGCGCGTGGAGGGCACGCGCCACCTTGGGGGCGTGTTGAATGTCATTCCAGCAGCTACCGACGGTGCTGAGTCCAGGACCACCGCGCGTGGGTGCGGTGGAACTCACGAGTTGGAGGCGCTTGGAAGCGTCGCCCCAACCGCGTGTAGCCGAAGCGCCGTTGAGCTCGGCGAGGTCTTCGACAAATTAGAGCATCAGCGGCTGACGAAACCTAAGGTGGTGCACATGCTAGTCGAAGACCACCGTAGAGAGTTCCAGCTCCAGAAACTACCATCTTGACTTACTGGATCTAGAAAAAATAATAAAAAAGCGAAAGACGGAAGGAGAAGGAAAGAGGGAGTAGGGAGGGAGATGTCAAAAGGAAAATAGGGAGGGAGGATTCTCAAATCCTCCCTCAGGCGGCGGCTGAGGGAGAAAAAGATAGGTAGGTTGAGGGAAAGAAAAAGGATTCTATGTGGTTTCCTATATAATATTAGAGAAATGATAGATGTAGTCATGGAATTATAAATGGCGTATAATCATTTTAAAAAGAGTGGAATTTGTTAAAAAAGTTAAAACGACTATATTCTATTTACAATTACACGTTTGTACGTAACAACAAACGTAACATTACTCATAATATTAAAAACAACTTTATGGCGTGACTTTTTAGAAAACGACATTTGAACTTTCTTAAAGCTTGGCGACTTGCTGACGGCATTATGTATTATTCCAAAGGTTCGTAGTACTAATCACGTTTGAAAGTAGGAGGGGGTGTTTTTTTTACAATAAAATAAAATAGGTTAATTTTTTATAATTTAATAAGATAAATATTAATTTTATCTTATATTAATTTTTTATTTAAAAATTATCTTAGCTCCTCTTTATAAAATTTAATCTAATGCAATCTCATATAAATAAAATGGTATAATAACATGATAATATTATTTTTTTTTATTGATAGAAATAAAAATAAAAAATAATTTAGATAATTTTTAACGTATTTTTAATATTTATTTAGTATGATGACATGTTCTTGATATATTATATATTTTTTAACATATAAATTGTATTAAACATATTTTATTTTTATTATAAATTTTAATATTAGATTGTTCTGTACTACATAAAATGTATAGAAATAGAATAAAAAAATATTTTTTATATTTTGCGTTAATTTTATTTAGCTCCCCTAAAATAAATTTCTGACTCTGCTACTAGTACTAATATGTGGAAGAAATTAAAAAAAAAAAAACAGACAGATAAATCGGTCATATATATATATATATATATATATATATATATATATACACACACACCATTTATTGATGATAATATAAAATTTTGCAAATCTTACTATTTCTCCATAAATATTGTAGAATTCGCTTCATATGACGATCTTTAATTTCTAAGTTCAATTATGGATAACCGAACATAATTCATCACCAAACCAATTTGACTCAGACTGCATTCATAGAACTTACCTTTTATATATATATATATGCTCGAGCTGCATGCATTTGACATGCCTTTTAATCAGATGTTTGTATCTGCACGTTTGTACTTGCACGCTTATTTTGATTAGAAAATAACAGATCACATGCATTAATATTCAGAATTGGATAGCTCACCGCCCCTTTCCTAATCAGTCCAGAGGGGACCGATTTGAATATTAATTCAATGCTGATCAATCTAGATATATGAATATTTATTATAAAAAAGTTATTTATTTGTAATTAATTATTTTTTGTCAAAATGAGTATTTTTTATTAAAATGAATATATTTTTTTCGTAAATAATTATTATGATTATAAATAATTATTATAAATACTTATTTTTCTTATAGTAAATTTTAGATTCATGAACCATCAAAAGTTTGGCCTGATCATCCATATACAGACGTCTTTTGATTGTGGATAGGCCTGTTCATTCGGGCCGGATTGTACCCGGCCCGGTTTAAAATTTTATTTATTTATTAATATTTTTGAAATTTTTTTAACAAGAGTTTAAGGAAATTTTGAATCTGGGTTCCGAATTTCCAAATTCGAAATCCGGATGAACACCCTTAATTGTAGAGCTGTTAGCAAGCAAGGTTGTTAATTTGTATTTTCCATCCTTTTTTTTTTCTCAACTTCATGATCAATATATTAATCGTGCATCTGTTTTCCCATGTTTTTTCACACTTTCTTGATTTTCTTCTGATCTCAATTGATTACGTCCGACAACATATGTCATTAGTGTAAATTAGGGTAGCTCATCTCCACGGACTTTCCAATAAAGAGGCTCGCTTCTCTATTACTAAGAAAGAGTACTTACAATGGATTAGGTAAATTCATTATTTAACTAAATAATTATTAAAAAATATTAAAAATATCATGCAATAGCTTTAATTATTTTAATTAGAATATATAATATTACAGTTATCCTAATTAAAATAAAATATATTTTATTTAACTAAAAAATAAAATATAACTTTTAAATAATTAAGTATTTTAAATCTGAAAAAAAAGAATTATAGTGATACAGGTTATAGTTATAATTCATCAAAATTATAATTTAACTTCATATAGTTGATAAATTACTATAAAATACAATACATTTAACATCCAATACTTATTTCTATAATTGAAATTAAGATATATAAAAAGTTGCAAATTAATATTTTAATAAAATAGTTATTAATTTATTGAGTTTGTTATTTGATATGATAAAAAATGACTAATCAAAATTTATAAAAATGAAATTTTTAACTATAATTTAATTAAACAATAGTTAAAATATTGTGAATGTCCTAATTAGGAGTTGAATATATATATTTTAATAATTTATTGTGGTGATTTTAAATGATTTTTTTTTAAAGTCAGATTATTATTAAAAAAAAATTTAATTATTAAATAAAAAATTAAAAAAAAGTGAATTCGGCATAAGAATTCGGTGGATAAATATTTCTCAAATCCTTATATTTTTCGAACGTTTTTTTTTTTGGGTATAGAGCCGGTAGCCCCACTAATTGTATTGTTTGTACGTTATATGCAATATTGTGCGTCGTGCACGTCCCTCGATCATTCAAGTGGATTAGAGCGGTACATCGTCTCAACTTATTACTATATTATTTTTAAATTTTTATATAAAATATTATTTTTAATATAATTATTTTAAAATTTTAATTTAATTTTTTTAATTTTAAAATAATAATAATAATAAATAAATAAATAAAATTCATCTCAATTTATCTTATCTTTTAATCTAAACTACACCTAAAACTAACTAGCTATAAAATATCCAAAAACTAAATTATAACTTAAAAAATATATATCTATAATTAAATTATTCTATGTTTGAATGCATGTAATAAGTTATAAGTTTATATGAGTTTGCCGAAAATAAAAAAAGTTGATATGAGTTTTAGGTTTTTATGAAATAGTTAAAGTAATAATAGATCTAAAAAATGATTAATTTGAGATGAATTTAGATGATCTTATCTTCTAAATACATTTTTTGAAGTGGTAAACATGATCTTAATCTGTTTAGATTTAGAAATGAGATGAGATGAGTTATGAATAGTAATAAAATGAGTAGTTGAAATGAGTTGAAATTTTAAATTAGTGATTGAAATGAATTCAAAATACGAAATGAATTGTGAATAATAAAACTCATTTATGAAAATAAAGCAAAAATTTATATAATATCATATACCAATGTATGATACTAGAAATATATATACATATATAGAGCGAGATAAATGATATATATAAATTTCAAATGAATAAATTTTGTATACATCTTTTATAAAAAAATAGATTTTACTATAAAATATATATATATATATATATATGAAAAACTTACTTTTTCTTTATGATGTCCACATTATTATAAAAAGATGTATACTAGATTGGTACCTACCTCCATCTCTTGCTGATCTTTGAGTCTGTTATAACATTCCTTTTGATTTGTATTTATTTATATATTTACGGGAGAGAATGGTACCCGGTCGAGTCATTGAAAACGTGTTTCTGACATGATAATGACAAGATCAAAGTGTAAGATATAAAACCTGTGGTGATACCTTGAAAACGGAAACGAGATCGAATGGTATAGGCTATAGCGAGCGTAGGTCCGGTGAATAAGAAACTAAGGCCAGAGATTGATCAATCATCGGTGCCCTTTTTAAGCCTTCTCCCTCGCTAAAATTTTATAGCATTAAATACTGCAACTCATTTCTCCCCGCTAGCTTACCGATCGAGCAGGGAAAGAGAAAGGGAAAGGTGAAGGGAAATCAGTGATCAGGATAGCCGTGACAGCACGCAGCAGCAGCAGGAAAGATGCCTTGTCTTTACATCTCCACCAACGTGAGCCTCGATGGAGTTGACACCAATCCCATCTTTTCTGATGCCACCAAAGCCATCTCTACCATCATCGGTAAACCTGAAAATGTATGCTTTCTCTCTTCCCCTCCTTTTTCACTCTTCTCATCTTTCTGTAGTACTATTCCATGTTTGTTTTAGCCTTTAATGCATGCGTTATCTGCTTTAAACATGAAGAGTTGTCTATTTATGGACAAGACAACATAGTTTCTAATCGAATTTTAAGAGGGATGGATCACAGAGTTGTTCTCCTACCCTCCAGACCTCATCCTTGTTCTCCTTTTTATTTTTTCAAAGCGATTAAATCATCTAGTTATTATATCATTTTGATGGTTATATATTGTAGCTGATCTATAGTATCTATCCTTTCCGATCTTCTTCTTCTTCTTCTTGCCGCTGCAGTTGTTATGATTAACATGAGTAACGGTCATTTCATTTGATCATTCTGATAGTTAATTAACAGTTGTTATGATTATCACGAGAATGCTTCTAACTCTTTCTCCTTGAATTACTCTCCATGTTTTCTGCTCTTGCATAAATTGCTTTCAATTAATGCTTCAATAGACTACTTTTGTAATTAATTATTTACGATTAAAAGATTATTTTGTGATTTATTTAATTGGTTGAAAATAATTATTTTATTAAAATTAAATAACTAATTTTCTTATTTTAACGTGCGATTTTTATAAACGTTTCTAATTTACCCCACATTTTGTAGTGCATGACATTTTGTAGTGCATGCATCAGTAATTCTTTTACATTTTAAAAAAAATGAAAATATATTAAGAGAACTTTCAAAAAGCTTTTGTAGGAGAGAATGTGGCCGTCACTGGGCAAAAATAAAAAGAAAAGACGTCATTTTCTAGCGACAAACTCCAGTGGATATTGTGTGTATAAAATAAATATAATATGTATAGTTGTAGAATAATTTTTTTTATAGTTCATATTTAATAGACTATATTATAATTTATATAGAAATGCTCTTATCTTATTTTATGATTAAATAAAATAAATTTTTAAAATTTTTTATTTATAAATAAAGATATTTTAATTAATTTTATTTATAAATAAAGATATTTTAATTAATTTTATTTTAAAATAAAGATTTATTTATTTATTTATTATTTGGACCATAAAAAATTTCAACTTTTTAAATTATATATAATATTATCCATAATTGTATACCACAAAGAATCAGGTTGATTGATTTGCCGTATCGACCATGAATATTTATACTCATTTAAGAATAATTAATAAAATTACTATAAAAAATAAAGTACCAAAATACAAGTTTTAGTAGTGGATGGAGACGAGACTTAGCGGTCCCAGATTTGAGATGAGTCGCTGTCGCCCACCATCCTGTCTTTAGGGTGCCTGCCAACTTGCATGCGTTCCCATCAACTAAAAACAACTATGCCTATTCAGGGTATTCACACCAACAATTAAGATATGAAAATATCTACACAGTTTCTTATTATTTATATAATTTTTATATATTAATTTTTTTAATCAAATATTTAATATATAAATCATGAATAAAAAAATTAAATTTATTTAAAATAAACAAGTTTAAAATAAAAAAATATTAATAAATTAAAAAATAATAATATATAAAAATTAAGAAAATGTGTAGAATTACTCTTAAGATATTATTTGTAACTTTTCGTTTGTTTATGTTATCTGAGATTCTCAATCACGAAACTCTTAACAGCTCAGCCTGATCCTATCTGCCAACTTTTAACGCATTTATACACCTAAGCATGCATTATGTGAATATTAGACTTCTTGGTCTTGAATTTTGTCAGCTTCCTTGATTAGTTCGATTGATATGATATATTTTAAATATCTTTTTTTTTAATAAAAATAATACTATATATAGTTATGAATTATGTAATTACTATATCAATTACACAAAGAGGTTGTCTGAAAATTTCTCCCGAAAGGTTAAAGTTATTTTTTTTATTTGTTTTAATTCATTTTTTGGATATTTTTAAACAATTTTTAAAATTAAAAAAAAATTACAACATTAGTTAAAAAAATACTTTCTTAATCACTTAGTAATTTTTTAAAAAAAATTCGGGAGAAATTCTCGAGACAAAAATTCAAGGCAAATAATATTTTTCATTATGATATACTCATTTTTTTTTAAATTACTAGTAAAAATTTAATAAATTTAACATTTATTCATTATTTTTTAAAAGAAGTGTGTGGTGACATGGCACTTGCCGACTCTTTTTTATTTTATTTTTATAAGTGACTCTGACTAATTAAGAAGATGAATGCTACTTTATCATAGATATTGTGATCCCAATCACATTTGTCAATGATTGCTTCTATAAGCTACTTAAAATATGTCACAATTGGGGATAACAACAAACTTTAGGATGAAGAAAATTCGGGATTGCAACAATAGTATGGCATAATTTCAGTATTATAATATTTCACTACGTATTATAATTCAACGTTTACATCGGCCTACTTTATCAACACTGATTCGATGGTAGTCATTTTTATTTATGCAAATTTGGTTATCTATTAATAATTCAATGATTTAATACTATATTCATACATAGCACAAAGATATTTTAATCTCATCTATAAGTCTAAGTCGTTTTTTCCATGACTTGGTTATTAGGGGCCTGTTTATTCATCTTTACAAAATTTGGACTTTAACAAAAGGGTACTTCTACCCGAAACCGACACAAGTAAGAAGATAGAGAATACCTAAGAGTGCGAGAACTCGTAGTAGTGTTTTGCTTAGTATTATTAATTTCAATGCATGTAATTCTAATTTTTATTTTTATTGTAATTTTTTGGCATGTGCAGTTTGTGATGGTGATATTAAAAGGATCGTTGGAGATATCCTTTGAGGGAAACAAAGAACCAGCTGCATATGGTGAGATAGTGTCAATGGGTGGCATCAATTCAGAAGTAAAGAAGAAATTGATTGCCACCATTGGCACTATTTTAGAGTCCAGGCTGCGTATATCCAGGACCCGATTCTTCCTCAAAGTCTACGATACAACTGCTGGCCGCAATTATTCCAAATTATGATTATTCATTCATGTTGTCATCATGACACCATGCCACCACATGCTCACCATTTTTACAATTCGGAGAACCTAATTATACTATTCAGTTTTATTATCCAATGCAATAATTATTGGCGTTTAGCCTAGTACCCTGTTGTCTGAACCATCAATAATGCATATGGTTTCCACGAAATTAAAGGATCCTTGCGTTATTGAGGCACCGTTTGTATTACAGCTTTTTAAATTCTTTAGATCAAAATTTTTGAATCTTAAAATAATAATAATATTAAAAAATAAATTAAATTCAACTTATTTTAACTTATTTTGTCTCGTCTCCAAATTCAAATAGGGTCTAATTGAATTTTTCAAGCAAGTATTCAAGACTTCAAGTCAAGAAGTCAAGAAGTTCGAAGAAATATTGGAATTTATGAGCCCGAAGGCTAAAGCACTTAAATTTAATTACTGGATTAAAAAATAAAGAGTAATGTTACATAGTATTTGTGTGAAATACGTAAATAATGTGTAGTCGTTTCGAAAAAGAATAAGGTCTATTATTAAAAAATCAATTATTTTCATGTGGATCATGTATTTTTTTACTTTTTTCAAAGCGTTTGTATTACGTTTACGCATTCACGATGATGGCAAATATTATTTTTCAAGATTAAAATACTTATAATTGTTACCTTTTTCCCCCTTTTTAAAAATCTGATTTTTTTTTTTTGAAAAAAACCTCCATTGTATTACTTATGAATCAGCAAAATACAAACATTCATTTGAAACAATCTTTTGAACAACTGGAGGAATACTTTCCATCCAAACTTATTCAAAGAGAAGGAAATGGACAGACCCCACATTCAAGCATGTTAATGGGCTTTGTTGATTTTCAAGACCAAAGGTGGGCTAGTTTAGTCCAATCTGACCTCCAAATATAGGCCCAACAGATTTTATTTTCTTAATCAAGTCTCAATTTGGGCTCCACTGTAGTCATTTTTTGAATTGCTAGAATAAGACAGCCTACTGATGACTCATGGGCGTCCAGTCTTTGTTGTTTGCCTTTTGAACCAGTTAGTCCATTTTTTTTAAATTTAATTTTCAATTTTCATCCATCTCACCAAACGGAGCCTGAACGAAAATAAATGAGAGTAAATAACTAAGGTGTTTT